>CM053598.1:104382950-104403137 GCA_028646575.1 Pseudocheirus occidentalis | reverse complement strand
GTGGGGGTGGGGGGTAGTGGCTTTTCTCATTCACCACAACTGCTAGCACCTTCCCCCTCAATGATCTTGCATATATTCTGCAACAAAATATATGTTATATTTTATTTTTTCAATTAAAAACTATTTAATTGCTTTTTAGCTTCCCTTCCTACCCTCTAGTTGAATGTACAACAAAAGATGAAAAAAGGAAGGAAAACTTGGGTTTTTTTCCCCTTGATTAGAGGCAAACTGGGTGGTAAAGTAATTAGAACCCTGGTTCAAATTTAGCCTTAAACACTTGGTATCTGTGTGACTCTGGGAAAGTCATTTAAATTCTGGTCACTTCAGTCTCTTCAGTCAGTGGTGAAATGAGGATGAAAACAGAACCTTCCCCTCCAGGTTGTTGTGCAGATCAAGTGGGATAATATTTGTGAAGGGTTTAGCCCAGTGTTTAATACTTATAGTAGGTACTTGGTAAATGTTTGTTTCCTTCTTTTTCTTGTAAGAAATATGCGTATTTAAGCAAAACAAAGTCCCTCATCTGCTTTGTCCAGAAATGAATGTCTCCTTCAGAATTTTGAACCCACTGTCTCTGGTAGGAGATTGATAACATGCTTCATATTTGGTCCTCTGGAATCATGGCTGGTCATTGGCTTCAGTAGAATTTTCAAGTCTTTCAAAGTTGTTCTTTTTTAATATTATCATTATTGTATGAATTGTTTTGGTTCTAATCACTTTATTATCTATCAGTTTATGTATATATGTATATATATGTTCCCAGTTTTCTCTGAAAATATGCATTTAATCATTTAATATGGCTCGATAATTTTATATTGCATTCATATGTCACAATTTTTTAGATATTTCCTTAAAGATACTTATTTAGGCATTCTGCTTTAGTTTCTAGGTTTGGGTTTTTTTTTTGCTACCATGAAAAGAGCTTCTGTAAATATTTTTCATAGACATGAGTCTTCTTTCTTTGATTTGCTTGGAAGTGACATTGCTGGTGCAAAGGATATGTGATTTTTTGGACATAGTTCCAAATTACTTTCTAGAATGCCTGGATGAATTCACAGATGTACTAAAATGGCCTTATTTTGCACATACACATCATACATGAAAGGCAGTATGGCATAGTCAATTGAATTTGGCCTCAAAGCCAGAAAGATCTGAGTTCAAGTCCTTCTTCTGACACTGATTGATCATGGGTAAATCACTCTCAATGCTCCAGGCAACTCTCTAAAACATTGCCGGTAAGGTGCTGGTTTGCATTAGTAGGTGGATTTTTTTTTTTATCGTGGGAGCTTCCTATATCTATGAAATTACAATACCTAAAAGTATATAAAATCTATACATAAAGACAAATACATATATGTGTATATGTCTATGTGTGCATATACAAACATACATATTTAGGTTATCTTTCCTGATCATGTAATTTCCTTGAGTGTAGGAATTATTTCACTTTAGTCTCAATATTCTCTGAAACTAGCATATTACCTGCCATATGTGTTGTTCAGTCATGTCAGTCGTACTTGACACTGTGTGACCTCATTTGGGGTTTTCTTGACAAAGATATTGGAGTGGTTGCCAATTCTTTCTCCAGATCATTTTACAGATGAGGAAACTGAGGCAAACGGTTGAGTGACTTGCCCAGGGTCACACTGCTAGTACTTGTCTGAGGCCAGTTGTGAACTCAGGAAGATGAATCTTCCTGATTCCAGTCCTAGCTCTCTTTCCGCTGTTCTGTTCAGCTGCCCTTTATAGATACGCCCTGACATATAAAAGGTACTTAATAAATTCTAGTTGATTTGGTGATTGTTTGAAGGTGGAATATGCTTGATCAAGTTCATTGGTTCATTCTATTTTTTTCTGTAGGCTCTCTGAGCCAATCATGAAAGCTTCTGATTGAATGGCAGTTTTTTGGTACATTACCCAAATGACCATGTACTCACTCAGGTGATTTAATATCTCTCCTCTATCAGTCCATGGAGAACAAGAAATGGAACTGGAGCAATGATCCCTTCAGAATTCATGATAATGAAACGTTGCATTCAGATGGGCCTCAGAGCTCACCCAAAATGACTTCTTTCCTTAGAAGACTTAAATAAATTCAGGGATTGATTGTTTTCACATAAATTATTTTTTGGCAATTCCCTTAAGAGGAGGACATTGGCTTTTACTCTTAAATAAGCAAAATAATTACTTTCTGTACAATGTAAATCATCAGGCATTTGTTTTCTTTAAAACAGATAAGCTTTAGTCTACAATCTGTAAGTTATTAAAAATCTGAATAAGGGAAATAATGTGCATATTACAGTTATGCTTTAAAATTAATTTGGTAGTGTCAAAGAGGATGAGTGGAGTAGGGAGAGACTGGTGGGGGGGAATGGGTCAGAAGACTATGACAATAATCTATACAAGGAGTGAGTGATTTGGGGATTCCTTTTACAAGCTCTCCCGTCTCTTTTTTTCCTTACTGTCTCCCACCCCTTCCTAGCTATTCCCCAAACCTCTAAGTGCCTATTTCATGTACTATTTTGGAATCTTTGCTAAGATATTAACTAATAACTGGGGGATATCTCCAGTCATCTTGATCTATATCTGGTCACTGGACTCAGATGTCTCCAGAGGAGAAAGTGAGGCTGGTGACTTTTTACAGCCACCTCTCACTTAAATCTAATTCACTTGGAAGTCATCACATCACCTTCCTGATGTCATACTCTTCTTCAAAAACAGAGGACAAGCCACAATAACTAATAGCTAAAATCTTAATGGATAAAGAGGTAATATATGAGTTCAGCCAGGAGTATTCATGTTTTAAAATTGCAAGATCAAAATGCCTTCAAATTGAGCAATCAGCAGGCATTTATCATTTACTTTGTAAGAGGCATTTTGCTAAGTACTGGAGATACAAAAAAGGCAAAAATTGTCTTCAAGGAGCTTAAAATTTAACGAGGGACCAAGAAAAGTGTCCTGCTAGGGGTAACATTTGAACTGAGTTCTGAAGAAAATCTAGACTCTGATAAGACAAGAGGTAGAGGAAGAAAGGAAATATGCTCCAGGCATGGGGTATAGCTAGTGCAAAGGCCCATAGGGAAGGAGGAGATGGGGCACTGGGGGTGAGGAACAGCAAGGAGGCCTGTGTGTCTGGTCATCTAGGTTGAGGAGGAGAGTAATGTGTAAGAAAACTGGAAAGGTAAGAAAATACCAGGTTGTAAAGACATTTGCATGTCAAACAAAGGACTTTATTTTTGCAGTTTCTTTTTTTTTCCTTGTGTATGTATATATATATATATATATATATATATATATATATATATATATATATGTGTGTGTGTGTGTGTGTGTGTGTGTGTGTGTGTGTGTGTGATTTTATTTCATTGTATGAACAAAAGCCTAAAGGTTAACAGAGGAAATCTTTGCATTCTTTCTTCTATCATCAAGTGCCCAAATTTACAGCCAGCCTGATGTTTCACATTATGCATAATCCTAAAGTAAATCCTGTTAATGATGTCCATGAGCAACTGAATCTGAACCTTTTAAAGCTTTGCTTTTCTTATCAGCACTTGTGATTTTATAAACAATGTACCCCATCACACCCATTCCTACCCAGATCTCCTGGCAAACCTGGGTATAGTAGGGCTTCAGTGGAGTCCAAACATTTTTCATTAAGTTCTGCAACATCGTGACTGGCTTCTGCAGGAATGGCTGTGCTCGGGGCCTGGGCCGGCAGCAGAGAACCACGGCAAAGACTAAAGGAATGAAACTCTAATGGTGAAATAGCATTTGAAGGGGTTGATTCTTTGGGTCTGAGAGTTCTTACTGGAGACTACT
Organism: Pseudocheirus occidentalis; assembly: GCA_028646575.1. Classification (NCBI taxonomy): domain Eukaryota; kingdom Metazoa; phylum Chordata; class Mammalia; order Diprotodontia; family Pseudocheiridae; genus Pseudocheirus; species Pseudocheirus occidentalis. Next base: position 104,399,321 of record CM053598.1, on the reverse strand, counting down.
TTAGATCAAATAAAAAAGTGATACCTCAGGGTGGTTAGGTGGCCCAGTGAACAGAGTACCAGCCCTGGAGTCAGGAGGACCTGAGTTCAAATCTGGCCTCAGACACTTAACACTTTCTAGCCATGTGACCTTGGGCAAGTCACTTAACCCCAAGTGCCCTGCCTTCTCCCCTCCAAAAAAAAAAAAAGCAAAAATGAAAGTGATGCCTTCATTGCTCTCTTTCCTTCTTGATAAGACTGTCCCTGGTCAGAAGGTATAATGTGTTTGCGTTCTGCTGCTGACCTGCTAGGTCTGAATGGGAATTAAATTCAACATGGCAACTCTGAGAATTCAGGTCCTCTTTCATTTTGGAATATGTGACTTGGATGACTTCTTTTGAAACCATGAATTCTGCCAGCTAAAACCAGTCTTCTCATCTCCCCATCTTCTGACCACCTTCTTCTGTCTTCCCTGACACCTCTGGGAACAAATCCATGAGTACTAATAACCCAGAAATTATTATCCTCCCAGACCTATGGTGTGAATGGCCATTGACCCCATTAATCACCTTTGCTTTCGGTCCAGAGTAAAAAAAGGGATAGTCTCTCACTGGGACACCTGATGGTAAGTAATGACTCCATTTCTGGTTCAATGGGTTTGATTGGACACTAATTTACTCTCCCCCTTCTCATAACTCAGCCTGAGTTCACACTGCTTGCCTTGACCAGCTCTCACCAATTTGTTGTTAAAAGGATTTTTCTGGGGTAAACAAGGGTAGAGGCTGGTTCTAACATGTGCCTGAGCATATTTATGTGTGTGTCTGTGTGTGTGTGTGTGCATGTGTGCGTGCATGTGTGTGAATACATTTGCTCTTCCTCTCCTGCTGTCTTTGAGATGACATACGGAAGAGGGGGTGTTGTGCAAGAAAAAGCTCATGTTCTGATTAACATAATTTATTGCTCTTCCACACGCTCAGACAACAGCTGATGACTCACTTGTTCTGCCATTTGCTCAGAGTGCTGCTATTTTAGAACAGGTTCCTCCCTCCCCCGTTTTCTTTGAAGTTATAAAATCAGTGGGGACCCCCTCCCCTCCGTTGCCTCAATCCCAGTATGAATAGTTCTGGTGGGTGATTTTATACTGGGGCTATTCTATCTGCTTTCTTTTCTCAAAGCTGAATAAGCAAATTAGTTTCATTTTCATTTGCAAAGTATTGTGCCATGTTCAGCTTGAGTCCATATATGTTTTAATCCACTATATTTATATCTTTTGATTGTCTTCCCCTTCTCATTCCCATTCTTTTACTCATCTTCCAAATCTTAGCAGGTATTTTTATAAGTACCACCAACATTCTACTTTCACCCTAGTTAGTGGAACTTGGAGCTTTTCATGTGATATTAACCTTCTAAATACTACATGTTGAGTTCTTATTACAGAAATATGATGCATGTTTTCATTGATGCTTATCTCTGTTAAGGGGACCAGTGGATTTCGATTTCCTAAAATAAGTATTATCAATCCATCCTGTTGGACTCCATAGTTTTATAAGTTGTTTCCTTGCTTTGGCTTTCTCATTTTCCTTGCCCAAGGCTTTCTTGTCATATAATTTCTACATTTTCAACAGCACTACAGTTGTTGAGCCCAGTACTCCCTTTAAAAAAAGATCTTTTGTCATACTTTTTCTTGCTGATTAATTGTAATACTTCACTCTATGCCCAACCCAATGTTAATAAGCGTCAACTACATGGAAGGACCTGTACTAGACACTGTAGGGGATAGAAAGATGAAAGAGACATGGTCTCCATCACCAAAGTGCTCACAATGACAACAAATTTTTTGATCAGAGAATCATGGAATATCAGCACCAGAAAAGACTTCAAAGGACATGCACTTCAATTCATATGGGAGTAAACATCCTGTCCACAATATGACTGACAAGTGGCCATGAAGACTCTGGTAGCAGACCTCACCACAACCCCTTTCAATGTTTAGTGGCTCTAGTTGTTAAGACTTTGGTCCCCTTTTATTCATCGTGAATCTTTGTCTCTGCAGTGTCTACATACTGCTCTTAGCTCTATGGTCTGAAAATAAGCAAAGCAAATCTAATTTTATTTCTGTGTAACAGTCCCTTAAATATTTGAAAACAAGTATCATGTTCCCTAGAAGTCTTGTCTTTACCAGGCTAAACATCTGAGGTTCCTTTAAATGATCATTGTGTAGCATGGTTTCAAGTTCTCTCATCTTCTCAATTCTTCTTCCATAAACCCATTCTAGTCTTTCAATGTCATTCTTAAAAATGTGCTTCTGGGGCAGGTAGGTGGTTCAGTGAATAGAGCACCAGCCCTGGAATCAGGAGGACCTGTGACCTTGGGCCATGTGACCTTGGGCAAGTCACTTAACCCCAAATGCCCTGCCCTCCTCCCTCCATAAAGCAAAAAAAAAATGTGCCTCTGAGATCTGAACAATTGTAACAATTTAGTTTCATGGCATCATCCCTGAATGAGGGAAGGATGTGGTGGATTTTTAAGTTTCGGAATTCTAAATTGTAGTAGGGCTAAAGTCATAGAGTATATTCTCTAAGTCTAGTCCCACCATTTTGAGCCCCTGGGATGGTGTGTGGTTGCTACCTAAGGAGGGGCAAAGTGGTTCAGGTGAGAAATAGAACAGATCAAAACTCCTGTGTCTGTCAGCAATGGGGCAGGACTGTGTGTGGCTGCTGTACTTCTAACTTTGGCAAACTAGGGAGACCCAGAATGACAAATAAACAACACCCCTCTCAACTTTAGTATTATTTAACTAGGGCAGAACACAATGGGACTGACACAAATCTTGTTCTGGATACTCTATCTTTTAATAGGAAATCCTTTTAACAACTCTTTTTTCAGAGGATTAGTTTTTTGCACTGGCATGTCATAGACCTTGAAAGCCACTAAAACCTTATAATCCTTTTCCCCATGAACTTTTGCTTGGCCATTATGAAGGTGATGTGGGATAAGTGGAAAATTCCTGGTCCAGTCATCAAGGGATTGGGGTTCTGGATTCAGCTCTCCCACTAACTAGGTATAGAACTAGTATATTATTTAAACTTTTTATCCTTTGGTTTTCTTTCCTGTGGTTTGGACTAAATTGTCTCTATGGTCCCTTACAAATCTAAAGTCCCATGAATATCTTGTCCCCCAAATACTTTCTGGGTATCTTTTCATCATGTGTAAGGGGAAAAGGGATTTTTTACTTGAAGTAGCAGGAATATAGTTCAAAGGTCTCTAGTTTTGCCGTAGTCCCTCCAATGTTGCCAGATTCATCCTTGAGGCTCATCAGGGTTTCAAGGTAGTTTACATAGTCTGGGTGTTATATACTATGGATATGATACATTATGGAAATAGAGAAACTCACTCCCCTCTCTCAAGTAGGGATAGGGGTGGTGATGAGTAGAGTCATACAAAGATCTTCACAGCAGTCTGATGAATCCATTGTATACTGGTTAGGTATGTCTGGGGACCTATCTGAGAAGAGAGTTGAATATATGTCAATTAGATCTCAGACCTATTGGCCTAGGCAATCTCACTCCTGTGTGACAATATTGCCTTTAAGGAAGAAAATCCAGTGGATGACAGTTTCAGCAAATGGTACCTTTGGAAGAAGGATGGAATGGTAGCCATGGAAGTAGAATGAAGCAAAAGTGAGGGACAAGTAGTCCTGGCAGAAGTCAATCAATCAATGAACACTTACAATCACTTACTACATGCCAGACACTGGGCTATGTTCTGATGATTCAAAGAAAGATAAAAGACTATCTCTTCTCTCAGGGAGCTAATAGTCTGATGGGAGAGACTACATGTAAACAAAATACTTACAAACAAGCTTTATCGAGGATAAAATGGAAATAATCAACAGAGGAAAGGCACTAGAATTAAGAAGAACAACTTTCTTTAGAAAGTAGGGTTTTAGCTGGCAGTTGAAGGAAGCCAGGGAAGGCAGAAGGTGTAGATGAAGAGAGAGAAAGAGCATTCCAGGAATGGGGAAAAGCCAGTGAAAATGCCAAGTTAGGAGATATATTGTCTTACTTGAGGAATAGTCAGAAGGACGGTGTTGCAACTCTAGAAGCCTGAATTATGAGAGGAATGATCCTTCTCTTTCTCATAGGCATTAGAATCTCTGGGATATCCTATTCTTTTCAGTATGGATGGTGGTGGTAGGTTAGAGAATGATTCTGTGCAAATCGAATCCCCAGCTATTTGGTTTATAACTTATGGTCTTTTGGTAGACAAGGTACAGGTCTGGAGCTCAAAATATCTGTATAATTGTTATTACCTAAAATACTTTTCATTGAACCTTGGGTATCAAGGGGTCCCACAGTTGAGTTGTATCATTACTGCACTAGTAAAACAGTAATCCTGGTATAATAGATCAAAAGACAGACAATTTTATTAAGTAACAAAGGGTAAGTATAATTTCTGATGGAATCCAGGTCTGCTGACTTCCAGAATCAACAAGTATATAGTTTTCTATTCAATTTCATTTAATTTTCAATTTCAGATTCTCTCCCTTGACCCTCACCTTTTCCCTCTACCCATTGAGAAGACAAGAGATATAAAACCCATAATAAATATGGTCATGCAAAGCAAATTTCTACATAAGCTATGTTAAAAGAAAAAGAAAGAAAACGTACTCTCTAATCTGTACTTTCTATTTATTGGACACCTACAACATACAGGGTACTGTATTTGATGCTGAGAGAAATGCAAAGTACAAAGAACAGACCTTGTCCTTCTGGGACTTAACGACAGAGTTTGCAAAATAAGTTACTTAAATGTAGAAGCACAGATTGCTGTGATGTAAGGCGTGTGCTATAATAGTAGAAGAAATATTGCATTTTGAGTCAGAAGATAATTGGTTCAAAATATAGCTTTACTACTTACTCTCTGTTTAACCTCAAAAAGCTCATATAACCTCTTTGGATCTTAAAGTCCTCATTTGTAAAAACAAAGTGGTTGGAGAAGATGATTTCTATGCTCTGAAACCTATGATTTTACTGATCATGTTCCCATTCCTTTTCTTATCTCTAGAGTCCAGAAGTGTCAAAGACAGGGACTGTAGGCCACATGAGCCTGCAACATTCTCGAGGGCTATACTTGCTGGATTAAAAATGTAATTGGGAAATATTTAACAAAATAGATAAAAATTCAATAGAATCTAGATATTGTTCATATGTGGTTTTGTAAGTCAATATATAGCCCACAGGAAGATTTAGGGGCCTCTGTTTTTTTGAGGGGGGAAGGATAGTCAATTAGGGTTAAATAACTTGCCCAAGGTCATACAACTAGTAAGTGTCAAGTGTCTGAGGCTGGATTTGAACTCAGGGCCTCCTGACTCCAGGACCATTCTTCACTGCACCACCTAGCTACCCCTAGGAGCCCCTGTTTCTAAGTGAGTTTGACACCGTTGTCCTAGATTAATTTCACTCATCCTGGTCTTCTAGACCTCATTGTCTCTGGCCTCCTTTCCTAGCCTGCTTTTTATAATTATTTCATGTTCTCTTCTTCAGCAATTATGTTCATTTTAATTAGTGGTAAGAGACTTCTCTGATAGTCTCTAATAACAAATAGGATTCTCATGTTTCTTGTTGACATTTGTGACAAGATTGAAATGTTAGAAAAAAATTCAATATCTTTTCTGTCCTCAATTTTGTGATTACCGTTTTAATTTCTGATTTTATTACAAGTTGAGCTCTAACCCAAATTTCCATTTAAAAAATAACTAGTTTGCATATTTCCTCATTCATCAAAAAAAATAAGCTTCTTATTACATATAGGTGCTGTATGGGGAACTGAGGATAAAAACATAGATATATCACAAGACTTTGTACTAGAGCAGAAGTTCTTTTTTTTTTTTTTGGTGTGCTTTTTGGTTTTTTTTGGAGAGTAGTTGGGGTTAAGTGACTTGCCCAAGGTCACACGGCTAGTTTTTGTGTTAAGTGTCTGAGGCCAGATTTGAACTCAGGTGCTCCTGACTCCAGGGCCGGTGCTCTGTTCACTGCGCCACCTACCTGCCCCATAGAGCAGAAGTTCTTTATATTTTTTGTGAGATAACCTTCTTTGGCAGTGGATCCTATGGACCCTTTCTTAGAAAAATGTTTTAAAGTTATATGGTGGAAATGTTAAGTTTCAGTCATAGGCTAGTGAAAATAGAGATGTATTTTTTTTCTAAGACCTTGAACAATACAAGGAATTTGTACTTAATTTTGCAGGCAATGGGAAGCCACTAAAAGATTTTGAGCAATTAAATGTTATCATTAAGACTGTGTAATTTGGGACCTTGCCATGAAGTTGAAGGAAAAGAAGACTTAGGGGGTATAGGATAGCTATTCTGAAAAAAAAATTAGGACTGCTCTTTAGGTATGTAATTAGACTTTCTCTTTTGTGCCTAGAGGGCACAACTAAGAAAAAAAAGTGTTGAAGTAGCATATTTAGGCTTAATATAAAGAAAAACTTGATTAAAATGCCATTAAAATGGAGTATAGAAACGATTCAAAGTTTTGACTTTTATTCTTGACACCCTTCTTTGATCAGTCACAAAGAACACTGAGCTTTCTACCCAAGTGCTTGTGTGAGATATGAAATAATTAGGTTACAATAGCAATTTCCTTCTTAAATTGAAACCTCACAAAGCAATTGCCAGGAAACAGCATGCAGTTTCTCCTAAGCCAGAATACTGCCCTTGCTTACTACTCTTCAAAATGTCTCTGTATGTCATAATCAGAGCCAGAATGCACTCTAGCGTATATGGTGTATGGGTCATTATGCTCCTTGGTGGAAAGGGAAAGATAATCTTATCTGAAAAACTCTCAATATTTTAGGGTATATAATCACATATTTCAAAGATTTAAATAAGTCTTAGAAATAGGACTTGAGAAAGCAAAAAGTAGCTTTGAAATCTTCCAATTAGAAATGATGGTGTACATAAATGCTCTCTCTAGGTGATCACTTATGTAAATGGCTAATAGTTTCAGAGTAAGGTAGGGAATGCTTTTGATGGGTTGGAGATGAAGGGGCAGTGTGCACTTGTGAATGCATGCGCCGCCCCCCACACGCACACATGTTTAGAGGCCAGGATGTTGTTCTTTTACAGGTATTAGAGAGACTAAAATTTAGGGTCACCTTTACTTACTGAATTGTGGCAACAATCCCAAAGCTGAATGGGAGCTGATCCCCTTCAAGAGCAGGGTGGCTCCTAGAGCTGTCTCTGTTTTATGGATTTGTAAAGAAAATTGCTTTTTTTTTTGCTCAACAGAGTATTTCCTTGGACCTTACAACACTGTAGAAGTATGATCAATCTCGTAAAAATGATTGTGTTATATAGCTGAGGTTTTCTTTGTAGATGTTGTCTTACATGTGAATGGCAGCAGAGGGGAGTTCTGTCTGTCCCTGATGCACTGAGTGACCTGAGACAAGCCATCTGAATTTTGTACCTCTTGGAAATGAATTACTTAACAATGGTTTCATGAAGATAGAGTACATTACGATTGAGTTGGTGCAGTACATAGAATGTAGGACCTGGAGTTAAGAAGATCTGAATTCAAATCCTACCTTATACACGTACTAGTTATGTGACTCTGGGCAAGTCATTTAAGCTGTCTGCCTCTGTTTCCTCATTTGTAAAATGGGGATCATAATAGAACCTATGCTTTTTAAAATCTTAGAAAAGTGTATAAATGTTATTTATTCTTTTTCTGTTATTACCATAATCAGGAGGGGCTATTATATGTTATATTACATATGGAAATATATATTATATAGAGAGAAATATATTATTATTATATATTATATTAGTTAGGGATATTTGCAATAGCCCTAAGAAAGAGTCAGACCCTTACTCTGAGACTGACTATAGGCAGCTTATGAAAATCAAAAGACACTAGGCCTCTTTGCTGGTGTTCCATAAACTGATGCTTATAATGTGGTTATAGAGTTGAGTATGTTAACATTAGGAAGAATAAAGGAGGCAGGCGAGCCTTCCTCATGGCCTGGAAATATGATTCTGAAGCATCTGGTTACCTGTATAGCTTTCATTGTGTGTCTGTGTTTATGTTTCCATATGTTGCTTGTCTTCTTAAGGTAAGTCTTGTTCATTGGGCTGTGCTATAAGTTGTTCTAGGTTGTAGGCAAAGAACACAGCTGGGGATGATCACCAGTAGTATTCTTGGTATAATTTTTTTTTATTCCATTTCTATTTCATTCTCTTGGGCATGCTTATGTCAAGGGCCATAGGCTATGAATCCCTGTAACACAAATTTGTGTGCTTAAAAAAATAATTTTCAACTAACATATTTTTAGCTAATCAAAAGCTATCCATTTACAAGGTGTTTTAAGTTCCTGTGTTAAGTAAGACAGAATAATTTTCTTGGCATTAATGAGGAACCTCATGTTGGGTTAATGAATTCTGGGATGTTTTAATTTCTAATTTCACAAAGGAAAAGAATGCCAAAAAAGCTAGTTCAGAGAGTCTCTAGCTCTTGTCCTACATCCTGCAGGGCCATCTTTAGGTTATCTAGCTATCTTCTTTCTTTGTGTTTAATTATTTTTCTTTGTTTATAATTATCACATACTAAATGGTTTGGGGGAAAGTACTTGCCTTTGTAGTTCGGAGAGACATTAATGTCTTGTTTTATTTGCTATATGCTTCAGAAGAAATTGAGAGACATGGTAACCTTGGAAGCCTTTCAGTTCAAATGAGCTTTATTTTCATTTTTTAAAGATAGTTTTTAATTGGCCATGGAAATAAACGTGTCTCTCCAAGGTGGAAGAATTAGAAAAAGCTTCTGGAAATAATTTAACATCCTTATCACATTTTGTGATGGGATCAAAATAAGTAGTAAAGACTCTGGGATCGGGAAAAGAAATTATGAATCTCTCATATGAGTAACACCATTAATACAGTGTATGAGGGAGAGCACACAACCTTTTTATCATTGCTCTGCCAATAAACTTCCAAGCTACCCTCAGGGGTAAAATTGCCTGGGTTGGGAAAGTAATTTGATCTTGGTGTTGCTTTAATCAATGTGCTTCTGTTAAGCAAATATTTCCAATTTTTCAGCAGTATAGCTTGCTGTGTAAATTTCTCCACCCTGCCAATATACTGAGTGGGTACCATTAATTTCCATCGATGGAGCTAGAATGCTGTACTTCCTTGGGCACACTGGAGGCTGGTGAGAAGCTGATAGGATTGTATTTGATGGATGATACAGACCAAATGATGACCTACTAGTAATACAACTTGCATCGACTTACTTGGTGTGAACAACTAGCCTTAAAGTGCTACCTATTCTGGTTGCTATGGAAAGTTTGATTGCCTGAGATTTGCTGTAGGCCATTTTTATTCCCAAGGGTTAGTACCAAAGGGAGATTTGAGCCAGGAATTACTTAATAATAAACCAAGAAGACCTCTGCATGCTACAAACTGTCCAGAGTTATATTTTTAAACACTTATCCCATGATGAAAAGCAGGGGATAGAAATCAGGTGACTTCTTTAGACATTTAAATTGAAGGAGAAAGATTAAAGTGATGGGATTTGGCTTCTATCTTTATCTCTGAATCATCCTGCATGGTTTCATCTCCAGTTTTTTAAGGCATAAAATTAACTTTGGACTATCATGATTAAGATAAATGTAGTTCGAGGGCAGCTACTTGATTTCAAATCCAGCCTCAGTCACTTAACACTTACTAGCTGTGTGACCTTGGACAAGTCATGTAACTCCAACTGCCCTGCCTTCCCATCTCCAAAAAAGACCAAAAAAAAAAAAGGTAAATGGAGTTTTAAAACTGTTTGAGTCATTTCTTCAGCCACAAATCATCAGCAGTCAGTGAAAAAAATTTCTATTGTAATCCCTTATTCCTCAAATTTATTTTTGACATATTGAAAATAGCTAATACAGCTCTTGAGTTTTAAGATTTACAAAGTGATTTAATATATTATCTTATTTCACCTAGGTAACACCCCGTGTGGCAGGTGCCCATTTTACAGATGAAGAAACTAAAGCTGAGAAAAGTAAAGTGACTTGCTCAGGGTCATACAACTAGTGAATATATGAGGCAGGATTCAAACTGGTTTCCCTTACTCCAAGTTCAGCATTCTATACATTATATCATGTGGTAACCTCTACCTTTGTTGCTTTGGCAAGCAACAGATAAGCAGAATAGCCTTTGTATACAGGGAGTGTCCAGTGAGAGGTTTACTCACTTATAAAACAGCATATGGTCAGAATCAAGGAATCTCAGAATTGGAGAGCATTTCAGAGGCCATCTGTTCTTAGCTGTACCTTAACCACTTACCAAGAAACTCAACAAGGGATCAATCAGTTTTTTCTTGAAGACCTTCAGAGAGGCAGATGAACTAATTCCCATGGCAGCCCATTCCCCTTTTGGTATTCTTTTCTTTCCTTCAATCTAAACTGACTTCTTTGCAACTTTTTCTCATGGTAAGTTTTGGAGATAAACCCTACCCTGGGTAGGGCATCTTGGGGCATCTTGACTCAAGTTCCCACAGCACTGGACAGTACGGCTTGTTCTAGGGAGGTCACCTGATGCTTCCTTTACTTGGCCATTAATGAAAATGGGTTTCTCACTCTCTTGTAGAGATTTCTCTCATGACACTAAACTATGTGAGCCATTCAGCCTGAAAGCTCTAGGGGAGTAAGACGCTCATTTTATTTTGGTGGGGGTTGGAGGACGTGGTCAACAGCTAATGGCTGAGGGGGAGCTGCAAAAGAGGAAATCTAACTTTCTAACTCAAACTCCTAGAAAATAAAAGCCACATGAATAGCCATTTTTTTCTGTTGAAGGATAACATATGGCTTTTTGGACAAGAATAAATCTCTTTTGCTTAACATTTATCCTTTGGTGGTAATAGAAACATCTCTTGGAATAATCTTTTTCTTAACTTTTATGGTTCCCAAAGGCATAAATAATTTAAATAAAACACCAAACAGTAGATCATGTACTTAACAGGTTCAAGAGAGATGCTGAGTGTTGTGTGAAGTTTGAAAGCAGTTTTTTACTTTATTAAGGTCTATTTGTTGATTCATTGATCCCCATCTCTCTACAAGGTGTGCTTTGCCTGCAGAATTTTTGGCTGATATTCAAGTGGCCTCTAGATGATGTTATTGATTGGGAGAAGTTCATAAGTGGTCAGACTCTATTTTCCATTCTGATTCACAATTTTAGAAATAGAATTTTTAGCTAAAAGTAACCTTAGAGTTGATCTAATCCAGGAGTGTGGAACCTGTGACCTCAGGGCACATGTGGACCTCTAGGTTTTCAAGTATGGCTCTCCAAAGTTCACAGAACAAATCGCCTTTGTAAAAGGATTTGTTCTGTAAAACCTGGACTTGGTCAGAAGGCCACACCCAAGGACCTAGAAGGCCACATGTGGCCTTGAGGCTGCAAGTTCCCTAACCCTGATCTAATCCGACCCTTTCATTTTACAGATGGATGCTAAAGTTCAAAGAGTTTGAATGATTTCTGCAGGGTCAATAGTATGTCTGGAATTAAAACCCAGAGCTCCTGGATCTAAATTCATGTTCTTTCTGTCATAATTACCAAGGAATTCAGGACCTTTCTCCATTAGACCTTCTTTGAGCATCCCAATGTTATGAATGGATTAATTAAGAGGTGGTGATGTGGTGGAAGGAGAAGTAGACTTGGTGAGAGAAGATTAATTTTAAATCCTGTTAACCACTCTAAATGTCAGATTCTTTATTTGTAAAATGAGAGAATTAGGCCAGATGTTCCCTTAGTTCTAATCTAGTGTTAAGTACTACGATGCCATGATGTGCACTCAGATGGATTTAGAGGTCTGACAGAAAATGTCATCTAAGGCTAAAAACACTAAACTTTTGCTTATTCACATTTTTAAAATGGCGAAGTGATAAATAAAAAAGCCATGTATCAAGCACATATGACAATGTCTATGATGTATTTGAATATATTCTCAGCATGTGAAACTCATCAATAGAGGATCCTAATGGATAGAGCGTACCAATTGTATCACATAAAAGAGACATACAATAGGATAACTGGTTGGGGTGCTTCATAAGTTCATAGGAGTATTTATTTAATAAAATAAGCCCAAGGTGATGTAATAAAATGAATGAAAGAAAAATTATTTGTTAAATAAGGACTTATTTTGTGCAAGGCACCATGATAAACACTGTTGTATCCACCATTAGATTGTAAATTACTTAAGGTTAGAGACTGCCTTTTTTCTATTTTTTGTGTCCCTAGCACTTAGTACAGTGTCTGATACATATTAGGTGTTTAATGAACATTTATTAATTAATTGACTGAGATACAAAAGACAAGACAGTTGATGCTTTGCAAGTATCAGTTCCTGCCTTCAGGGATCTTATATTCAAAAGGGAAAACCACACAAAGGGGAAGTTGTGGCCAGAAAGAAATGCTATAATCTGGAATGTTATTGATATGGTGAGTGGAGAGTAGGATAGTTGATTAACTGCACTTTCCAGGAATGCTGGAGTAGATTTAATTGGTGGAAGGTGGAGGTGATGGTACATGAATGGTGATATGGCATGAAGATGTCCAGAAAGCAGCAGTAGCTGCGGCATTAAATAACCAAACAGAAGGTGAGGTACAGATGAGGAAATCAAGGGTCTGAAAAGGTACATGGTTGACTTACTGTCACAAGCTATAAATGTGAGAGGCAGAAGGGGGTCATGAATAGTGACCTAGCCTCAGAGTCAGGAAGACCCAGCTTTCCAATCTTCTTATGACATATACTGACTGTGTGATTCAGAGGAAGTCATTTAACTTCTCTAGGCTCTAGTTCATTGGTGTCCAACTCATATAGAAATGAGGCCACTAAATATGTTTGGGGGGTGTGCATATTAACTTAGAAAACCACATACTCACATTTTCTGCACTTTATTAAATTATTCTTTTACTTTGTAAAATATTTCCCAGTTTCATTTTAATCTTATTCCTGCAATATCCAGTGAGGGCTGCATGTTTGACACCTTTGATCTGGGCAATAACATGAGATTATAAATTGCAGAGAAGGTGCTACCCTGCTACAGAAGTAAGGGGTTATGCTCATATAGCTAGGAGTTCCCTATATCAATATAATAGCAGTTTCAGTCTCCATATATAAGCCATCAGTGTTATTGTTGAGATTTGAATCCAGGTTTTCTGAGATCATAGAATGTAGAGCTGTATTATAGAATGTCAGGGGCAGGCCGATGGCTCAGTGGGTAGAATGTAGGGCCTGGAGTCAGGAAGACTCATCTTCCTCAGTTAAAATCTAGCCTCAGAAATGTTAATAGCTGTGTGACCATGGGCAAATCACTTAACCCTGTTTATCTCAGCTTCCTCATCTGTAAAATGAGCTGGAGAAGGAAATGACAAACCATTTCAGTATCTTTGATAAGAAAATCCCAATGGGATTAAGAAAAGTCAGACATAACTGAAAAATGACTGAATAACAAATTATAGAGTATGGAATCGTTATAGTCTAAGTCACTATTTTTTCTTGAACAAACAAAAACCAAGACTCAAAAATGTAAACTGATTTGGCCATGATTGAGTAGCACTGCTGGGATTCTAACCCATGTCTGACTTTTTCCACTGGGTGGTACAGCCTCGACCACTATCTGTAACCACATCCATATCCATGTCTGTCTGTCTGTCTGTCTGTCTGTCTGCCTGTCTTTATCTTCCTTTTTAATCCCACTAATGACTAATCACAGGCTTGAGTCTAGCCAGTCACAATGTCCCTATTAGAGTTGTATTGTAAGAGATCCGTAACTTGATTGAAAGGTAATTTCACCCTCTAATCCCAGATAAGTAGTTTATATGGTAGAGAGTAAGGTGGTTTCAGTGTCAGGAAGACATGCCTCTAACACACGGTGACTGTGTGACCTTGGACAAGTCACTCAACATCTCAGTGCCTCAGGAAACTCTCTGAGCCCCTAAATGGCAGAGCAGATACTGACTTGCATTTGCAGAAGGTGTTTCCTCGTAGGCAGTTTCATATGCCAATGAAATCACAGCTCTGGTCCAAAAAATAAATGTCCTCGGAGAACTCTTAATTGTGTTTGAAATGTGCCCTCCAGTTTTCACTTTTTTTTTCACCACCCCTGCCTTTTTCCAGACTTATTACAATTCTTATGTGGAAAAAAAGTTAATTTCCCAACATCTGCTCCTTAACTCAACAGTCTGGAATGATCAGATGTGCCCCTCTTGTCCCATGTCACTAGTTTATAAAAATAGTAGCTAGGACTGAACTTACAGACAGGATACTACTTGGATTTTGGTTGTTTTGTGTAAATTCTCTCAAAGATATTTTGCCAAGAGTATCAGAGATGTTCTGTTTTTTTTCTCCTAAATTTCTGTTAGTTTTTATGTCCATGGAAAATCTCTGCCTGGCATGGATCTGCTCTTTTGGATACCTGTGTTGCCAAAGATTCTGCCATCTGGGCTGTCGCAAATGCCACTGAAGACTTTCAAAAATAACTTGAAACCCCCCCTCCTGCCTCCCAAATTACTGTTATATTTGCCATGAAGTATATAGTAAATATTGTTAGAAATCCTGGGATAGTTTGATATTTATGTAAATAGGTAAACCTAGGCTTGTTCCATCCTCTGTTAATTTGTTTAAACCTTTCGTAGAGTTCATGAATAGTAATAGGTCACCTTCACACAGCACTTTACAATTTATGAAGGGCTTTGTAGACATTATTTAATTTGGCCCTGACAGCTCTGTCAGGTGCAAATGCTTCTATCCCTAGTTTAGTAATATGAAAGTGAGACTCAAGGAGGTCAGTTGACTTGTCCACAACCAGTAAAGAGCAGAACCAAAATTAGAACCCAGTTCTCTTTCCAAATCCAGTGCTCTTTCCACTATATTTCATTCAAATCTACCTCTAAGCCATTGCTGCCCAGCCCAAACTTTGTATAGTTTGTATAGACATAGTAATATTTAATGAGGTAAAAATAGCTGTGGTTTGTGAGCCAAAAGATCAGGTCTTATTTTGGGGTCTCCCATCATCTTATATAGTATTGTTCAAAGAATTTAGTCTCCCTTTTCCTCAGTTTCCTCATTTGAAAGGGGAGGTTTGGACTAGGTGATCGCTAAGGATCTTTGCAGACTGCCATTTTACTGTTCAAACAGTTCTCTGCCATAGAAGTGGTTTTACTACTTCGAGTGTGGAAATTGTGGTAAGAATATTACAGAGCAAGAGAAACCTTGACCTTTTACAAAGTATTGGAATCATAGCTAAAACTGACCATACTGTAATAAAAAAGAACAGAATGTTTGAATGATTTCTAATTAAAGAATTCTATTTCCCATACAAAGAATGTCTACTGTGGTGAATATGAGTCAATTAAACTTTAAGCATTAATTAAGCATCTACTATGACCCAGAAAAATAGGTGCTAGAAATGAAGTAAAAATGAAAAAGCTGGAACCCTTAGAGAGCTGACATTCTATTGAGGAAGATGACAAGTATATGTTATGAGTATATAACAAATAAATACAAGGACATTTATGGGAGGAATAACCCTGCAAGCTGGGAACTCAGGAACGGTGTCTTATAGAAGGCAATATTTGATTTTAGTTTGGAAGTAAACAGAATATTAAGAGGCAGAGATGAGGAAAGCATGACTTCTGGGCATGGTAGACAGCCAGCATAAAGGAAAAGATAGAAAAGAGAGAGAGTTTATGTATGTACACTTGAGATGTTTCATTTTTTTTGTCTTTGTATTCCAAACACCTAGTCCAGTGTCCATAACATTGTAGGCTTGTTGATAAATAAACATAAACACTTGTTGATTGATTGACTAACCTCAGAGTATATGAAGGGCAACCATATTGAACAAAATTGGCATGTTCAGGTTTTGAAATTCTTTAAGTGCCAAATAGAGGCATTGGGGAATCAATGGAATTTATCAAACAGGAGAGCAATACAGTCAGCCCCAGATTTTAAGATGATCACTTCGGCAGCTGTGTGAAGGGTAGATTAGAGTGGGAAGAGATTTGCAGTGGAGAGACAATTAGGACATCATTGCACCAGTATAAGTAAAAAGTGATAGGAGCTGGACCCAAGGCGATTGTCATATAAGTGGAGAGAAGATGAGCGTGAGAGATGTTAGTGAGATAGAAGTGGCAAGATTCGACAACTGATTGTATATATGATGTGAAGGAGATTGAGGAGCAGAAGATAATGCTGAAATTATGAACCTGGGAGATTGGAGGGTTGGGGAATCCCTTCAACAGAAACAGGGACATATAGAAGAATGACTTCGATGAGGAGAAAGATGAATTCTAGTTCAGATATGTTGAGTTTGAGATGTCTATGGGAATCTAGTTTAAAATATTTGA
>CM053598.1:104364421-104382450 GCA_028646575.1 Pseudocheirus occidentalis | reverse complement strand
TGTCTGTTTCTGAATCCAGGTGACTGTTTGATGGATTCAGGAGGGAGTTGGGACCATGGAAGGGGATCCAGGGAATCAGAGAGACCACCCAGAGTCAAGATGAAGAAAAGTCCTCTCCTTGGATGAAATTGAAGTTTGCTAGACACCAAGGGGTGAAGGGTTTGTGTGGTTTTCTAATGACTGTACTAGTGATTAATGATAGTTCATAAACAGGAATCTAGATTAGTGACTGATTAAGTTAATGGTTGCCACATGAGTAGAAGTTTGATTATTGTATTGTGAATTGACTGAATGATTAAGTAAGGAGGGTTCCCTCTTAGGGAAACCAGGTGATTATTCTTTTGTTCTTTGTTCTAAATATTGTGGTTACTGTAATGAAAGCTGTGTGGCCATTCTAATGTTGAGCTGTTATGAAGACTATATTGTGTTTTTCTGTGATAAGATGTAATGTTGTGAATATTATATTGTGATACATTGTGAATGTTTGTCTTGATTTGTAATGGAATAAACAGAGTGTTCACTATTACTGTGTAATCCGAACCTTAAAAGCTTTTCACAGTAGCATTCTTTTGGGAATCTGCTGGTGCATGGCGTTACAACAGGTTACATGACTTGAAGAAGATCATTCAGATATTAAGTAGCTGAGATTAGGAGCAAGTTCAGAGTTATCTCATTTTAAATCCAGTGAACTTCATAATACATCATGTTGCCTAGTAGTCTGAGTTATAAAGCTACAATTAGACTTTTGAAGGAGGGAAAAATTCACTCTCTCGATATAAAACAGCTCTGAGAGAGAATCTGAAGTAGTTGCCATCACTGTGACTCATCATTTTTAAATGTTCTACACATTAATCATTAGAAAAAAAATTCTCATTTGTTTACCCATCTGATTTCCCTTTGTCCCTTCCCTGCTCCCCACTCCCCCCAAAAAAATCTTATAGTTGATTTTAGAATGAGAACATTTATGCTCTTAAAGTCTGGTCCATTTGATATCCAAAATTTCATAAGAGGATATTCCCAAATCCTATTCTTTCCTTAGTATGAGTGTTACTATAAAGTAAAGAGTAAAGTGACTTATCCCAGGTCATACATCCACATACTGGTAAGTAGTGAAGCTAGGATTCCAAACAGGTTCACTAATTGAAAATCTAATACTCTTTTCATTGTAACACACTGCCTTTTCATGTTGAATGAATGAATGCTATCTTCCTCTCCCTAATGCCAGTCATATCCCTATATGTTGCCTTTCACTGCCCAAATTCTTTTCAAATTTATTTCCTCTGCTGAACCTTCCTTATCTTTTGATTCTTTCCCGCCTTAATATCTATGGGGTATTTAAACCACCTAGCTTGAGCATGTCTTTTAGTCAAGGTGGGATTCTGAAGCATGTAAATAGCTACAATAAATTAGCAGATATAGCATTCCCAGGACACTTACAGCCACAGTCTTCCTATAACTACTCACAGCATCGCCCATGTCCAATGTGTCACCTAAATGTCTCACAGGACCAGACCAGTTCTACTACAAAGGTAACGTCCATAGCAGCTTCAACCTTAGGAAAACAAAGCATAGACATAGAAAGAAGTTCATTTAAGCCGGCCTGATCACATTTGATTCATGCCCTATGTGTATGTAGCACTAGACATGTTAGTAATGTTCTAGAACTATAGCACCAGTTGGTACCAAAAGCATATATCCAGTATGTACTTTTGAAGGAAAGCATCTGTTATTATTTGAAAGGAAACAAAAAGGACTGATGCATAAGCAATAAATTCTCTCTTGTCAAATATATAGGACTTGCTTTTTTTCACTGAAAAAGGGGGAAAAAAACTAAGCACCACTACCATTTCCCATCTCCAAGCTTCTGGGATTATGACAGTACCCCTCCTCAGAAGCTTGCCTCCAAAAAAAATAAGTCACTTGGACTTGAGTTGACACATACACCAACTTGAAAAGTGGTGCTGATTGGTTAAGGAGTAAAAGCAGTGTGTTGACCAGATAGCAGTAACCTGTGTCATTATCTGCTGCTGGGGATGTCATCTCTCCGGGTGATGGAGAGCCCTCGATCCTGACAGTTGAGCTCTTTTCTAACCTTCCAGGAAGTGATTAGTCTGTCAGCAATGTCACTCGTCGCCCAGTGTTTGGATTTCAGCACAAATTCAGATGGAGACACTGAGAACCAAGTGGAGAAGAGTACATTTTACACAAAACTGAAGTAAACAGAGGCAGAGGAATGGAGCTGAAGTGATGGGCTTAAAGAAAAGGGATGATTTACAATCCCTTTTAAGTCATTTTATTCATCTCAATGACCCTCTATGAAGGGTCAGGATTATTCCTCCAATTTCCAAAGCTAAGCTGTGAGGACATTTTAAATCGCTGAGGTATATGCTCTCCTCACCACTAAGGTCAGAATTGTTTGCCCATGAACTGAAGTTGTCTAGGTTATTATAGGCAAAAAAAGTAGACGTCTTTTCTCACCCTAATACGAGTTCAATCCCTGTACCTCTGTTTGCAACTGCAGATCTCTAGTGTCTATCAGTGACATCCATGCCCTCATCTCTGTGCCTCCATGATGTCAGACCTGCTGAGAATGAAATCAAAGACTAGGAAAATTATAGAGACTTGCTAATTATCCAACCACAACCCATTATCAGGCCTAGGATTTAAACCCACAGTTGCCTATTTTACTTGTGACCTCCTTAGTCTAGAGAACCAAAACTTGGAACTATAGCCAACACATTGGCAAAAACATCAAAACTCACTTCCTTTCTTCTTCATCATCATAGTACCTGTTGTTGAAGCAAAAGGCTACCCTTGGAAATGGGGCTCTGAATGAAGTATTTAAAGGTCCTGGGTACCTTTAAAATGACTTAATGTCACTTCATAGAATCAGAATTTTAGACATCTAGTTCAACCTTCATATATAAACAATGAGAAAACTCTGACCCGGAGAGGGTAAATGATATAGTGGAAAAAGCTTTCTGCTTGGAATCCCACATCCTTGATTTGAATCATACATAGCTCTGACAGCTGCTTAGTTTTGTTACCTTGAACAAGCTCAGTAGTTCATGGGATCATAGATTAAGGGCTGAAAAGCGTCTTAGAGGTGGAATTCAATCTTTTTTTTAACAGATGAGGAAACTAAGACTAACAGAAGCTAAACAACTTGCTAATGATCACACAAGTAAGTGGCACTGGCAGAATATGAATTCAGTAAATTTAGTATGGCAACCATACATACTCAGAAGCTACATTGCTTCTGAGCCTTAGTTTCATCATCCTTAAAATGGGAACAAAAATCATTGCACAACTTGACTCATTGAGTTAAAATGATAATGCAAGTAATTATCATAATTCTGGAAGTGCTGCATAAATTTTACCTTTGATCATTCTTATTATGGAACTTTGAAATACAGGATTTAGAGTAGGGAAGGGACCTTACTGATGCTTGAAGTCAAATCTTTTATTTTAAAGGTGAAGATACTGATTATCAGAAAAATGAAGTGACTTTTATAGGCTCGCCCTGCCAATTAATGACAGGGCATGAACTAAAATCCAGGTCTCTTAACTTTCGAGTTGAGAGCACTTTCTCCTATTACATTCTTCCTATTATTTTTGTCTATGTTTTTCTTGAGGCAAACAAACTCTAACTAGGAAATGAATGAAGGATAACACAGGGACTCCCCCAAAAAACTGTCACCTACTAAGAAGCTGCAATTATTAACTGCCTGGTCTGACCATACCTAAAAGGAAAAAGCTTGGTAATAAACAGATGAATAGCTGAGACCAGCAACCTTCCATCCCAACAGAAGTCTTTAAAAGTTCACCAGAAGGATGAAGACAATGAAGTAAACTTGTGTAAGTGGATTTCTATTTAGAGCTAATGAAAGGCCCTGAGGGGGAAAAAAATTCCCCCATCTGCATGGTAGCTTGTCCTCCTCTGAGTTTACTGATACCTGTTAAGGATGTCCTGACCTGGAAGAAGAAAGCTACGGAGAGTCAGAAATCCACACACCATGTGTATGGATTTTGGAGATGTCTTTTCAGGACTGAACTTATCCTGATCACACAAGCCCAATTTGTTCAGTGCCTTTAAAAGCCCTGTTAAGTTGTTGCTAAGTCTCAGAGAGAATTAAGTATGCACAGGATGGAAAGGAGAGGAATGGTGAGTGGAAGGAGACAGAACAGGTTTGTATCAGCCTCTGAGGGAAAGGGATATGAAATGAAATCAATCTGCAGGCAAGGTATCACCACCTGTGTGCAGCCCACCATCAGACAGGCAGGCTGAGCTGGCACTGTGTCAAAGACCCATTTACTATGCACTCTAGGGCCCTTTAAGTGGAATTTCAATTGAGAGGCCTACGAACACCTTTCCAAAAATATTACAGAACTTGACGAATTGCCCAGCAGTACCTCACACTGGGGCAAGGCGTCCATGGTAAGCTAGACGGTAGTCAATAGATCTAAAGTGCTTGTTTGTGCTGCGCGGCAGCCTCGCTCAACTGATAAACTGCCTTGCCTCTAGTTCTTCTTAATTTAGAATTCATTACGTCTCTCTTTCCATGAAAGATAAACCAATAGCTGCCCTTGACAGCTGTTTTCTCCGGGGTCATTCTCTCTATCCGCCCATCTACTCTTTCTTCAGGGGGTTTGTGCACTGTAATGTTAGCTCTATCAATTTCATTCAATTCTTCCATTGTAATCTACAGGGACCAGGGAGGACAGCAAAGCCAAATGTCCTTAACCATTTATACACCGAAACCCAAAGAAGGGGAATTGTTAAGAAGGTAGGGAACAGTATGCAGCATTAAAGAAAATGCTAACACAGAGAATTCTGGCAGACCAAGGAGCAGAGGATATCCAGGGAATTCTCTTTCTTACTAAAATTAACTTAGCCTAGTTCACAGGGACCCTTTTGGCAGCTGAAAGACCTCCCACCCCAGTTTTCTCTCCTTGGAGGGATTTCTCCTTTTATTGGTTATCTATCCATATGATTGACCCTCAGGATTCACAGTGAAACACATTCAAGCCACTAGGAGGGAGTTATACATTGATACATCATGGACTCCACTGGTGTAGTTCAGGTTACCAAAGGAAAAAAATCAGGGTCCGCAGATCACAGGCTTTGGGGGAAATTCATTTGTGTTCTAGAATAAGGAAGGATCATTGCTACCTGTTGTGGCAGAGGTGTTAGGGAAAGAAGAAGAAAGAGACAGAGAGACAGAGACACACACAGAGACAGAGAGACAGACACAAAGAGACAGAGACAGAGAGAGAGAAGGTTTAAGAGAAATTATCCTCTAAACCCCACAAAGTGCTTCGAAAATGTCAGAGGCTAAGCAGATCCTCTAAATCTGGCACACTTGCCTGGCTTACATAGAGAGAAGAAATTTCCAAGGGGGTCTGCATAGGATTTGGTTGCACGATTAGAATGGCTGCTATAAAGGGAGACATGTGGGCAAATTCCCAAGCACCACTTGGAGATTTTATCCTGGGATGCGCCATGTACAGTAACTTGAGGTGGAATTTCTGACCATGTTAAAACTGGAAGTTTAAAAATAAATGATCTGGTAAATGAAAAGAAAGACAGGAATCTGGAAGAGAAATTAAGTGCAGTTCAAGTATGGTTGGATTAAACTCATTCGTAACATTTGAGAAAAGTTTAGAAAACATCTGCCCCGTATCTGGACCCTGGGGGGTATAACCACAACCTGATGTTCAACTGAACTACATTATTTTTTAAACTCAGATTATCCAAAGTTTGGCATCATAGAACTACTAAAATATTTCTTCCTAAAATACCTGAGCTACTTCCAAAAGAATAGATCTGAAAAATTGACTGGTCATTAATCCCTAATCTTGCAAGACCAATAAGAGGGGTTAGTTATTTCAGCAATTGGAGGAGATAAAGGCTGTTTCCCAGAAGCTGACTGCTAATGCCGGTTAAATTCACTGACAATTTCCCTAGTCCCTGACTGATAAAATCAAACCATAAATGAAGGTTGAGTGGTAACACAAACAAACTTTAAAATCAGAATTCTGAAAAGGGGATCAATAAACAGGCTTTAATTTTAAATTTAATGAAAAAAAAACAAGTAGAAGCCAACAAAAGATCCCTTCATCATCTCAATGAAGTACTTGAGAAAACTGCACACTGGTATTACTATATAAGGGCAAACTCTATTGACTTTTGTAATTTTATATCATTTTATCAGTAGTCATAATGAATATACAGTCATACATCCACACTTTGGACAAGTTCTTACAACCAATGGTTCAAATGTTTCCAACACAAAAATTAGGGATATATAGTCTGAAGCCATAAAACAGAGTAAAACTAGCTGGTTTATACATGGTTCAAACTCTTGACCTTCGCCTCATTAGTTCTGTGCTCTAACCAACTGGGCTTACCAGTCACATGTAACCTCAGTGTTGGCTCCAAATCAGCTATACCAAACAATGATGCCAATAGGCGTAGCAACATTCAATCCAAGCTACCCCTCCTCTACTAGGATCTGAGAGTGTGTTTAGATCCAAATTACTCACCCACAGCTTGGTGTTTTTAAGATCTGGCCAATTTTCTTTCTACCCAGAGAAAACCTGCACTAGCCAAATGGCAGTGGTTAGGAGGGGTGGGTGGCACAGACACTGGCATGCTCCTTTGAAGAAATCTGATTTTAATGAGTTTATCCATGCTCAGCCACTACCAATTTTCCCTGATAAATTGCATTGAGTCTTCCCTCTGTAGATTAAAAAGGGCAAGAATTAGTTTCAGGCAAAACAATATCTTGTTTACTGCTTTTCTGTGAGACCAGCCTCTCCCGGGAGTCCTAGAGCTTTGGTCTACCATTCTCTCCCTTCCCCAAGGCTCTGGCTTCACCTAACTCCCTCGCTCTTTTGCTAACTCTCCCATTCCCACTTGCCTCCTCACCCCACCCCTAGCATGCCCCTTCCCCTTTCCTTTTCCCTTTCCAGGATTCTCCTTCACCTCCTTCTCCCTTTCCTTACTGGTTTCTCATTAAAGGTTCAAAGGCTGCCGAGGCAGTAAAATGTAATTAGACTCTTGCTGCGGGTGATGGTATCAGCTTGCCCTAGTGACTGGCACTTGACTAAAAGCCTGCTTTTTCCTCCAGCACTGTGATTGAGTTTCTCTCCTTTGGCCATCAAGGCTCTCTCTGCCCAGCTCCAAAGACCTAAGCAGTCACAAATCTGCAACACAGCCTGAAGCACCTGCTAAATACAAACCAGCAACCTTAATTAGAAAAGCATTCATTCCCAGTGTGACAGGTAGCTCACTTAACCCCTTGTGTGCCCTGCAGAAGTAGGAGGAGGATACTCACCTCAATTTTCCTCCCTAGCAGAGACAATCATTTCTGTCTGCCCATTGGTTATAACATTTCATGAAAGCACCTGGCCCCTGGCATATTGGAGAAGAAATGTCAGAGGATTGCAAGGATAGAAGTTACACAGGCTTCTTCCCTTCTACTTTAGATGTCGAAGATGCTAAGAATGTACCCTGTGTGCAACAGATACTGATGAAGGCAGCAGGCTCAAGGAATACAAAATACTTTTGAAGCTCCAATTGAATAAAAATGAGGTTAGGTAAGGAAATGAACTACTGTAATCACTTAAGAGGAAAAAAATGAATTAAATCAGGTTCCCTAGTCAGAAAAACTGGAATATGGCAATTATGATAGCACCAGGAGGTTTGTGATAAGCAAACGGAATACATAAAATTGATCTCAACTAACGTAAAGGTATTTTGTGGCCATGTCCACTTTCTCAGCAAATAACCCAAGATTTCCTGGCTCCATCATAATTCTGTGCATCTCTGGAGCCAATTTTGAAGCTGTGTTTTCTAAATAAAAAAAAATAAGAAAAGAGCCATTTGCTATCATTTCCAATTTAATCAGAAAAATGCAATATTTGGTTGACCAAGAGCAGTTCGGAGTTAATTGTGTGACAATTCTGTTAGAAATGTCCTCATTTTACACAGTCACATCACCTTGAGATGTATGTTTCTAATCTAACAAAAAATCTGTTAGAATACACTGACTAATCCAGGATTTCAATATCATTTGATTCCATTTGTTTCAAATATTTTGAATATTACACTTATGCAAGACATTGCTAGGCTCTTGGAACACAAAGAGAAATGAAATAGCCTCTGCCCTCAGGGAGCTTATATTTTGCTAAAAGAGAATTTCTTCAACATAGATAGATAGATAGATAGATAGATAGATAGATAGATAGATAGATAGATAGATAGATAGATAGATCGATCGATAAGTAATATAATGCATGCATAAAGTAAATATGAAGTAATTGGGGTTGGGGTGTGAGGATTAGCATTGACTAATGGGAAGTATCTAGAAAGGCTTTCTGTACTTTAGTCATACACAACAGGTAAAGAAACAATCAGAAAAAAAGAAATTTTTAAAAAGAAACAATCAGGACCAGACATACTGGTTATCACATACATAATGAAATTTGCAAGGCATTTCAAAAACCCATAATCCCCAAATATCTCTCCATCCAAGTATCTGAAATGTCATCATTAAAGAGTTATTTCTTTCTATTAAGTAGTCCCTTCTGAGGAACTCTTAAAATACAAACTTTTATCAGTCTCTTATATTTCAGTATAAAGTAGTTGATCAGGTCCCTCTTCCTAGAACCAGAGAATACAGAAAAGCAAGAAGACATTGACGGGGGCGGGGGGGGGGGGAGGTGAGGGGGGTGTTAAGGAAATGTCTTAGGGAGATGAGGTTCAAATACCCCCACACTCCTGGCCAAATCTAGACCCAGAAGAACAGAAATACAGAATTTATAATCGTGCTCCTAAATGGCTCCAAACTTCTAAGTTCTCTGAAATTTCTAGTGTCCGGCTCTGTGCAGCTATAACATTAAGCAATGAAGTCAGCAAAAGGAACTGTATAGTGATAAGCTCTCAACAAAGGCTGTCTTTTGTTGTATGACCATAGACAATCTTGTTTCATTATCACTAGAAAGTGGAAAGTACTTCATGTATTATTTCATGAAGTCTCCATTAAAAATGGCAAATTTTGTGGGAATAAAAAAGTGAAGCCACACACTAGTTCTTTTGCCAGCCCTAATTCCACCTTATTTCCCAGTGAGAGTAAATCTCTCCCTTGTACTTTTCCTGCTTCCCCCTCCATCTTTATTTTTTGTCTTTCTCTTTTAAGCTCCCTCTTCAGACCTAAGCTCTAGTCTCAATGTGGCCACAAACTATTGGTGTGGCCTTGAAAAAAATCCCTTAACCCCTCAATGATCTAGACCAATGGTGTCGAATTCAAATGGACACAGGGTCACTAAACTATGTGTAAGGATCCCTCTGGACCTTATATTGACTTTAAAAAACACATTTTAACATTGTCTGCATTCTATTGTACTTTTATGGGTTCAGTTTTACTAAATGTTTCCCAATTACATTATAATGTGGCTCTTTTGCACTCAGCAGACCACGTGTTTGACACCACTGTAATACTCAAAGTTGCAGAAAAAGTGCACTGCTACATTGGTAGAGGGAGTTCCCTTACATGGAAGTTCCTTATACCATGGAAATCACAAGTCCAGTCCCTGTCCTTTGAAAATACATAAATGTAAACCAATAGTTACGTTCTGAATATTATGTTTTTATTATGAAAAATATTTATGTTTATTTATTCACATTAATTTATTCACACCATCACTTCAAACAAGCATTAATTTGGCAATTGTTATGTACTTTATCCTTTTTCATCCATTCATTCAACATACATTTATTAGTCACCTACCAGGCACAATGACTGTAAGGCATCTAAGTAGCTCAGTAGATGCTGGTCCTGGTGACAGGAAGACCTGAGTTCAAATCCATCCTCAGAGACTTACTAGCTGTGTGACCCCAGGGTAGGTCATAAACCCCTGTCTGCCATAATCCACTGAAATGGCAAAACACTCCAGCATCTTTGTCAAGAAACCCCCATGAACAGTAATAGCATGCTATGGTCCACAGAGTCATGAAATGTCGCACATGATTGAACAACAAACATCAGACACAAAGCACTGTGCTGGATGCTATTGAGATGTATAGATAAATGTATACATAGATATAAATATATATGTAATACATTCCCTGCTCTCAAGAAGTCATCAAGGAATTTATAACAAAATAATGATGAAAGTCATGAAACACGTTCTTATTCATGTTTCACTTTTCTCTTTAGGAGTACTTTGTGACACATATATGGAACATAGTGCTCCATTCTGAGATTTGCATTTTAGGGAGGACATTAATAAACTGGAGTTTTCCTACCCTTCCAGTCTTCTTACTTTCTTACTTCTCCTACATTACTATATGCAACTCCATATACTGTGCAGTCCAATGACACTGGCCTCCTTGCTGTTCAACACAATACTCTATTTCTTACTTCCAGGCATTCTCACTATCTGCCTCCAAATCAGCAATACTCTCCTGCTTCATTTCCACCTTCTCTCTTCCCTGGTTCCTCCAAAGTCTCAACTAACATGCTACCTTCTACATAAAGATTTTTCCAGTCCTCCTTAATCTTACTGCCTTCCTTCTGAGATTATGTCCATTTTACCTCATATATATTGAACATATCTTGTTTAAACAAAGTGTTTGTATGTTGCTTTCACTCTTGGACTGAGTTTCTAGAGCATTGTTTTTCTTTCTTTGCTTTTTTTGTTTTCATTATTTCTAATTTACACACACACACAAACTGTGTGTGTGTGCTTTATATATATATATATATATATATATATGCTTTCCTATGTGACTGGCACACTTTCACTTTAAGACTGACAGATGCAGAATTGGTCGATTTGGAAGGTGAGGAACTAGATACTTGACTCTACGAAGACCACCCATGGAGCTAAAGATTTGTACCTTGAAAAAAAGAACATGAAAAAGGAATAGAATTATTTCTTCCAAATATTCATAGGAATTGTCATGCATGATTTTTCAGCTTGTTCTCAAAGAAATGAACAAGAATTAATGGTTTTAACTTAAAGGGAAGCACATTTGAAAATTTTCTCAATAATTAGAGTTGCTCACCACATTAAATGTATATATATATATATATTCATATATACATAGGTATATACATGTGTGTATGTGTAAATATGGATGTGTATACACACATGTACATGTACATGTACATATACACATACATATATATCACTGCAAACAAAAGTCTGTTACACAGGTTTCACTATATGAAGCCAGAAATCTCCTTTCATTCAGATAGATCATTTTACTTACCAAATATATACATATACATATATATGTATGAGTGTATATATACATATATGCACACATATTTTTTTTCTAACACTCCCTACATACACTTCTTCTTTATGTGTAGTGACTTTTGCAGAACATTCAAGTCTCTAAAAGTCAAACAGAGGATCAAATACCTCCAGCTTCCAGTAATTCTACCTAAAATGGAACTTCTTTCCCTCTCATGTGCAGTGACTTTTAACATAGCATTTAAAATGCCCTGGAGTAAGGAACTCATCTTTCCCACTGAACCATGGCCAGCAGAGAGCTGGCATTTCCTTGGATTCAACCATCTTGCTGACTGATACTGGAAGGAAAATTTGAAGAAGAGAAATCAATTATAATCTCTAATCGTGAACCATGGTGACCGCAGAATTCAAGGAGGCTGATTTTCCTAACCAGAGTCCCATATTTGAAAGCATATTTGAAACTATGTTGTCAGTAGTTTCCTCCTTAACATAAATATATTTTTCTTCCAATGAAAAGTGTTTGAACTAGGATCTGGTCATTTAGCTAGCAATTACTAGTCATTAGTTTAAAATGCTGTTCTACTTTTTAATTTGTTTTATTATCTATGAGGACTCTACCTCCTTCTCACTTCAATACAATCTCTTTCTGTTCCAGCAACCACACCCACCAGAACCTATTTCCCTTTTTTACATGTGTGTTCAGGGATAGCAACACAGACTGAATTGGGAACCATGCCCCCTGCTTGGAAAACAACACAAAAACGACCCGGTCCATCCATAAAAAGACAGTGAAAACAGACTGTTTCCTGAAGATCCCAGAGTAATTAGGATTATTCAAGGGGGAAAAAACCAAACATCTAATTTGCTTAACAAATTTGTCAGGTTTACCATCTGTGCCACAACAAAACTCTGTTTTCCCAATTCTTTACCTCTTAGCTCTGGGACCTAACAGAAGAAAAAGAGAATGGAGAACATTATGCTGTATTCGTTGAACAGAGCCTTTTAGAGAAGACGGTTGCTCAACATGTTCAATGGCACCCTAGGGTGCTGGCAATTTTGTCAGACATTATCTGACCTACAGAAAGACTAAATGCAACATAACTTTAACAGCCAAAATTTAAGTACTACTATCATTTTATATGAATTATTTGAATATTTTCATGCAGAATGATTTAGATTCACCTGTCCTTCACTGGCTCTTAGATTACCTCTATTCTTTTATGATTGGTGCTGATGTTCTTTACCTAGTTATGGTATGGTTGGTGTTTATATAAACTAAGAACCCACTAAGATAGACTCTGCCCCCTTCCCTCTCTGATATGTTTCTGTTAAAGTTCTTACAAAAACATATTTACGCAATCTCTAATTGAATATTAAGGATAATCATGGCAAGTTAATATCAGTGAACCTCATTTGTCAGCAAGCATTTATCAAGTTTATTATTAAGGACTTGGCACTGTGTTAAACACTGGAAATATAAAAAAAGGCAAAAACAATTTCTGCCACAAAAAGCATCCATTCTAATAAAGGAGACAACATGTAAGTAACTAGTGCATACAAAATATAAATGGAGTAGATTGGATATAATCTGAGAGGAGAAGTTACTAGTATGTGAGGGAGGAAGCTGGAAAGATCCGCTTGGGGGGGAGGGTGGTTTGAGACTTGAGCTGAGTCTTGAAGGAAGCCAGGAAAATCAAGAGATGAAAGTGAAAGTGAATGATTATTCCAGACATCTAGAATAACCACTATGAAGGCACAGATATGGGATGGGAAGCATTGTATTCAAGGAAAGGCTACTATGCTAGATTAGTTAAGTTGTAAACTGTGGTGTGGATTGTGAAGTATGAGAAGGCTAGAAAAAAAAGGAAGAAGCCAAGTTTAATGCCAAGTTTAAACTATGGATGACTTACTTTATTTTTTATTCTGGATATAATAGGGAGCCACTGATTTTTACTGAGTAGAGGATAAGAGGTGAGAGTTTAAGCAATGCTTTAGAAAAATTGCCTTGGCAGTTGACTAAAGGATGAATTGGAGCCGGGAATGATGAAGCAAGGAAACGAGTTAGAAGGCTATTGCAATACTTCAAGTATAAGATGATGAGAGTCTGAACTATAGTAAGTAGAAAGAAGGGGACAAATACAAGGCATGTTGTGGGGGCAGAAAAGAGAATGCGGGATTAAAGATTGGTTACGTGGTTACGCATATGGATCAAGTGAGAAAAGAAGGTGAGGATAACAATAAGGTTGAAGACCAGTGTGTCTGGAAGGTTGGTGGTGACCTCAACAATAATAAGGAAGTTGGGAAGAGGGGAGGAAAAAGGATAATTTTCTTTGGCACTTCTAGTTAGAGATGTCTAGGAGAGAGTTGTAAGACTGGAGCTTAGGAAAGAGATGAAGGCTACATAGAGGAATTACCTGCAGTGGAATGATAATTGAACCCATAGAGGTGATGAGATCACCAAATGAAACACTATGAAGGAAGAAGAGAAAGGGAACCAAGACAGAACTACGGAGGACACTCAAAGTAGGCAAGGATGAAGAACCAGCAAAGAAGACAGAGAGTGAATGGTGGGACAGATGGGAAAAGCAGCAGATGAAAGCAGAGCCATGAGAACCCAGAGGTAAGAGAGAATCTAGGCAGAACAACTCAGAAGGTCCATTTTCTAGTGTCATCGAGTCACCCTTAGTCCCTTCCACAAAAACATGAAGAAGGCTGCAAACCCAGAAATTCAGTTTTCCCCAGTTTCCCAGAAGCAAACTGGAAAACATATTTTCCTAGGGCTTTTTCCTGAGAATAAACTGTGATAAGTCAAACTTATTGATAAAATACAGAAACTCAAGGTACTTTGCTGTTTTCTCCCAAAGAATATCCATGGTTTATGAATTGGTTATGACAGCAGGACTGTGTTAGCAGGGTGTATTACATATGAAATAATTTGTAATGACCCTCCAGACTTTAAATTCTCCAGTACTAAAAATGATGGTAGAAATTACATTTATCTCCGTTTATCAAAAAGTAATTTTTAACTATTTTAAGTAACTATGCTAGAATGCAGCTCTTTGTTTACTTTGCCTGAAATCTATTTCACTGGAGTGGAAATGACCATATTTTAATATTCTCAGGATCTTCAATTTCATCCATATGTCCTTGACCTCCACCAATGCATATCAGTAACTTTTTATACCTTAATAGAAAGTCTTCAAAAAACACAAGGAACAAATACAGTATCACCTTGAAGCCAATCTGGTACTGAGTCTTCTCAAATTTAATTAAGCTTGTCCTTGGATGAAATTCATTTACAGACTGTTACTAGATCCATACCTGCAGTGTTTCCAGCTAAGTGGGACCTGCCAATGCTTGTATTCTGTTGGCACAGCCTTTAAGAACCATGGGGTCAGTGCCACACCACAGCAAGCCATTGGAAGAATACTCCAGTAGAAGAAAGACAGCTGTATTCCATTTTTTAAAACTCCCTTGGGCCACTTCAGGAATAGCACCAGATTATTTGCTAAATGACAAGAAAGGTTTCCAAACTGCGCTTTTCTAGACCTAGTACATGAGGTTTCTAATACCATTTTATCAATTATAATCTCTTTTTATTATGCTGCTTTAGTGAACACCCAACTGTCCTGTTACCACTTTGCTGTAATGTTCTTTGATTTTAAATTCATACCAAGAAAGGCAGCAAAAGCCAGACCATTTGGCAGAATAATGGAGAGGAAATTATTTAGGTTGTTCGAAACACGGAGAGCTCTGTGGGTCACTAATTACTGTACGTTATGTTCTTTTTTAGTATTTCAACATCCAGTGCAAAGTCAAATTCTCTCTATGCACATACTCCCCAAGAGTCCATTGGACCCTTTTAGAAACTTCCTTAACTCTTCCAGAGTTAATTCTTCATAAAGGTCTACTTCAGCAGGATCTATTAAGAAGTAACACTAATTTCAGGACAGTTTATACAAACAGAGCAGAATTTTCTAAAGTTATTCAGTGCCAATACTGATCTGGCAAAGTCTGGAGAAACACACACACACATACACACACACACATACACACACACACATACACACACACACACATACACACACACATACACACACACACACACATACACACACACACACACACACTGTCAAACCTTTGGTCAGAGAAGAGAAATTAGGACCTATTTTCCACTACAACTTTTGTCACTAGAGACTAGACCTATTTGGAAGCCTCCTAAAGTGATCTTATATCTGGCTCTTCAGCTACTTTTGGTCTTCATGACTTTGCAACAGGATAATACTACTTGTTTGTGGGAAATGTACCAAAATTGGGCCTCCAAGGTAGTGTCTGCATTTCTCTACATTGTCCCCATATGTATGGAAGGGATAAACAGTAGATTCTGTGTATTTTCATTTAATTAATTTCACCATACATAAACAATATCAAATATGGGCATTGTGAACTTGATGGTATGTGTAAGTATGTGTGCACATCTGTGATATGTTTGTGTACACACATATTTGGGTAGTCTTTCCTGTTAGGTGGTGCAGTATATTGAACTCCAGGCCTGGAGTCCAAAAGACTCATCTTCCTTAGTTCAAATCTGGCCTAAGACACTTACTAGTTGTGTCACCCTGGGCAAGTCATTTAAGCCTGTTTGCCACAGTTCCTCATCTGTAAAATAAGCTGGAGAGGAAATGGCAAACCTCTCCAGTATCTTTGCCAAGAGAACCCCAAATGGGGTCACAGAGAGTCAAACATGACTAAAATAATTAAACAACAATGAAAGTCCTTCCTAAATAAAAATTATTACCATAATTAGAACCTAGGATCATGAAAACATAAAAATATCAGTGCTTTTATGTGCCTTGGTATGACCCCTCAATTTATAGAAGAAGAAACAGAAAAATGAGTCATTTACAAAGGCCTAACTTCCAAATATATAGATGATGGATTGGTATAGTGGAAAGAGCCCCAGATTTGGAGTCAAAAGACCTCAATCTGAGTTCCAACCTTATTACTTACTTACTACTACCTATGTGACCCCTGACAAGTCACTTAACCCTTCTGGACTTCAGTTTCTTCAAGTGTTAAATGAGGGGTGTCAGAATAAAAGCTTTCTAAGATCCCTCCCAATTCCAAATTCTATGAGCCTATGATTCAGAATGTCCCAAGAACATCGCAAAAGGAAAAAATTTCTGACTGAAAAAGCTGCTTCTCCCAAGATTATTAGTAAGTGTGAAAGAATTGAAAAGTGAAAGTTGAGCCTGGGGGTGGGGAGGGACAGAAAGGGTATTTATATGGGTGCAGACATTTTCTTGGCTCACTTTTAAAAGTGTAACTTCTATTTAAGGTTTTCAATTCAAATTATGAAGAAAAAGCAGTCCAACCATCAGCTAAGTGTGCTGAGAAGTCACTTCACTGACTGCAAGTCAGACCTCAAAGGCCAGCTTCTCAGAACTCTCCAGTTAACTCCCAATGTGAGTGTTAATCTTTTTTTTTAGGGTGGGGGGCATTCTTATGGAAAAATTCATTCAATTTGTTATTTCTGAAGCTATATGAAAGAGGTCATGATTATAAAGTAATTGGACAGGACTTCTAGTAAAGACAGCAGAATAGTCAGAAAGCCTGTAGAAATAGCTCCCCAAACCCTTTCACTGATTAAGAAAAACCACCCAAACCTCTATTCTTCCCATCTAGAATACTAAGGGAAGAAGTAAGAGTGAAAATACAAAGAAGTAAAGTCTAGAGAGCCACCTTGGAGAGCTGATAAGGGCGATGGCTGGCATCAGGCACTTCACTGACCTATAACCCTGCAACTGAGAAGCCACTGCTGAGATTTTCTTTTCTTTTTTTTTCAATACAGGCTGTACATGTATAATTACACAGAACATCTCCACAGTGGACATATTGTGAGAGACTGATTATAGATCCCTTCTTCCTATCCTGCCCCCCCCGTTGTTCTATTCTCTACCCTGTCCCTGTCCCTTTACAAAAGTGTGTGCTTCCAGCAACACCTCCCCCCACCTTGCCCCCCCTTCCATCATCCCACCTCTCATCCCCATCCCCCCTACTCTCCTGCATGGCACAATACCCAGTTTAGAGTTTATGTCATTCCTTCCCTAACCCAAATTCAATAAGAGTAAAATTGATCCTTTCCCTTTTGCCTTCTTGTTCTTCCCCTCCATTGTAACAATTATCCCTAGCCTCTTCTATATGAGAGGATTAACCCCATTCTGTCTCTCCCTGTCTCCTCTCATTCTAATACTCTCACACCTCCGAATTTCACCTTTTAAAGTATCATCCCTTCTTATTCAATTGATTCTGTGCCCACTATGAGTTCATATATACACATACTCAGATATATATTCATACGTATATATATACACACACATATATATACCCTCCTATATAGACATATGTGTATGTATACTTATATACACACACACACACACACACACACACACACATTTGTATTCCCTTCACCTATACTCATACTGAGAAGTTTCATAAGTTACAATTATCATTTTTCCATGTTGGCATGTAACTTTGATAAGTTCCTTATGATTTCTTTCCCATGTTTACCTTCTCATGCTTCTTGTATTTGAGTGTCAAATTTTCTTTTCAGTTCTGGTTTTTTCAGAAAGAATGTTTGAAAGTCCTCCACCTCACTGAATGATCATTTTTTCTCCTAGAACATTATACTCAATTTTGCTGGGTAGGTGATTCTTGGTTTTAATCCTAGTTCTCTTGATCTCTGTCTGGAATATCATATT
>CM053598.1:104321926-104363921 GCA_028646575.1 Pseudocheirus occidentalis | reverse complement strand
TTCATGTCTTCAGTCAGCTTTCAGATACTGGGAGAGGAACACACTCTCTCTCTTCTTCTCAGCTGACTTCAGTCTCCACAAAGCCTCCTTCACTGAGGAGCCAACTCCAAAATCTGTCTGTCTCTCCAAAATTCTTCTGCTTATAAGCACTGGCCTTCTCCTAAGTCAACAGGGGAGTTCACACCTTCTCACCAATGGACAGAGTTCTATATTTAGCACTAAATATCTGATCTACTTAGCCCTAAGTATCTGATCTACTCAGCCCCAAGTATCCTATCCACTTAGCCCTAAATATCAAACAAATTGATTACCATTACACTGCTATGCTTGCCATATTAATGCCAAGTCTAGTTCAACCCTGTTCAGCTTAGCCTACTACAAATCAGAGCTCTTGAGTTCCAGAGGTGGGCCAGTCTCAGCCCCCTCATAGCAAGGATTACAGAGGTATGTATGCCTGGATGCTCCAGAAATAATTTGAGGAGGAAGAGGAGATCAACAACTAAGATAAAGGGGAGACTTTTCTTAGGTTGTGGGACTTTAGATGAACCTCAAAGGAAGTCTGGGATTTAAAGAGGTGGAAGTTAAGAGGTTATATATTATAGGCATGGGGGAAAGCCTGTGAAAAAGCAGGAGATTTTGGATAACAGCATGTTTGGCTAGAACATAGTGTGTTTAAGAGGAGTAAAGTGGGAAAAAGCTGGAAAGGTAGCTGGAGTGAGATTCTAAAAGACTTTGTGCATAAAACATAAGAGTTTGCATATTATCTTAGAATAGGTAGGGAGACAGAGGAGCTTAGTGAGCAAAGGAGTGATTTAGGTAGATGTGCACTTTAGGAAAATTTAGCAGCTATGTGGAGGATGAATTTGAGAGGGAAGTAACAAGAAGTAAGGAAACCAATGAAGAAGCAGTTGTAGTAATCTGGCTGAAAGGTGACATGGATTTGGGTTATGATCATGGAATAAAAGAGGAGGGGATGAATTTGAGTGATACTCTGTGGGCAGAATTGGTAAGACTTAGCAATTAATTGTAAACAGGAGGTGTGAAGGTAGAAACAATGGAGAAGGACTTCATCATTGTGAATTTGGGTAACTTTGAGGAATGGCGGTCCCTAAAGAAAAATAAGGATATTTATTTGGTGGAAGGTTAGGTGTGTTTTGTTTTATTTTTGAGGAGGTAGGGCAAAGGAAGATCATGAGTTCCATGTGATTTCAGAATATTCGAAAAAGACTTTCTTCTAAGTCCTAAAGGGTTTATGATCCTCAGGGATGGGAGGCCAGCCACATATAAAACCACAGATTTTTGGAATTTTGTCATCTTGTTATTACTTGTACACAGATGTACCAGTGTTTGTCCATGAGTGCTAGACTTGGGGTCAAGATGGTTGTGGTTTGAATTTCACCTAAGAAGTGGCTCTGAAACCTTAAAACACCATGTAAATGTTAGTTCTTATTATGAGCAAGCAGGCTAATTCTTTCTTCTATGGGTGGATAAACTCTGTTGTTCTTAGCATTGATGTAAGGCAAGGACCTTTGAGAAATATTTAGCAGTTTAGGCACTAGCATTTGTATGCATTCACACATTAGAATTCAGGTCAGTTGGTGTGTTCCTTAACTAATTTCCTTCTTATTAGGATCTTTGGGTACACAGGCAAGAGTCAGAGAAAGCTTCATATCAGCACCCAAGAACACCAGAAGTATAGCCAATATAACAGATATTCTCTGCTTGGGGCTTATAGGTTACCTTACTGCCTGATCTCAGCCTCAAGACCCTTTGATGTTTTGTCATCTCACATGTTTATGACCCCACAGAGCTGTCTGTCTTATTTACCTAAGAGTCTGTTTCTCTTCTTCCTCCACCAGTGCTCACTGGCTTTGAGTCCTAGTATACTAGAACTTGAAGGAATTTTAGGAATTCACTAGTTCAACTCCTCCATTTTATTCAAGAAGGAAACCAAGGTCAAGAGATACTAAGTGACTTGCCTGTAGTAATGCAATTAATTAGAATGGTACTTGGTTTGGCAGTGGTATAGCTGTCTAAAACCTGGGGTACATGAGGTGTTCAGTGAAAATTAGCACCTCTGGTGTGAGGGCTTGCTGAGCCCTTTTTAGGTCTGCTCATCCACCAGTGGTGTTCATCTGCCACTCAACTCTCAGTTGTGGCTCCAAGAAGCTGTAGTATTCACAATGGCCACACCCTGGTAAAATTATCTTGGTAGACTGACTAAATTAGGTCAAGGGGAACTAACAGGCCTCAAATCTCTCAGCAAGTTTGGGAGATATCTACCCCGAGCATTTGAAGACTTCCCTTGCTGGCAGATGAGAAGAATTTGTTCCAATGGCCATGACAGCAGCTGAAGCAGGCGCTATGGAGTACTTAGAGCTTGGGCAAATGTCAAAGATACCAAGGTCATCTACTGTATCTGGGGCCATCTTAGTCATCTTGACTTTTGTCTTGCCATTGTACTTCAATGACTCAGGAAGAGAAAGGATGATGATTTTGTACAATTCTTCCTCACTTAAATCCAGTAAGTCAAGCTATCACCCCATGATGTTGTTGGTCCTCTTTGAAAACAAAGAATGAACAATAGCAACAATAACTTGTCTGAAGCCTACTGCTATAGAAATAATAGACCTCACTTTCTTCATCTGTAAAATGAAAAGTTTGGACTAGATGGTCTCTGAAGTTCCAGCACTAAATCTTTGAAACTGAAGTATATGTATATTTTAAAAGAATTAGTTTTCCTCTCACTTATCCTTTGTGAACATAATTGGAAATTAAAACCAGTGTCCACTGGATGATGGAGTCATGGTGCCACTATCCACACAGTTTTGGGTAGTTGACTATATGTAAATCAGAATTATTTGGATTTCTTGGAGAATTTTATCCATCATTGTTTTTTAGACATTAAGCATTTATTAAGTGCCTACTATGTGGCAAGAACTTTGCTAAGCACTGGTGATATGGAAATAAAAGTGAATCATCACTATCCTCAAGACACTTACATTGTAATGTGAATATAAGCAAAATGAATACATGGTAGTTTCCAGGAAAAGGGTCCTAATGACTGAAGAGATGAGAAAAAGCTTCATGTAAAAAAAATGGTATATAAACTGAGAATTGAAGGAAATGATCGATTCTAGGAGGCAGAGGAAAAATGTGAACACATTCCAAGTAGGAGAAAAAAAAACAATGGATACAGGAGGCAGTGCTATGTGGGAGGAACATCAAAGTCAGAATAACTGAACTGGTGTAGGTATAGGAGAGTAAGGAGTAATGGTTTTAGATTGTGAGGAGTTTTAAATGGCACAGTTTATAATTGACCTTTCTGGCAATAAGGAACCAAGTGAGTAAGAAAACCACTTTGGTAGCAGTAAAGAGAACAGATTGGAGAAGGGAGAGGGTTAAGGTACGGAGAGCAAATAGAAGGCTATTGCAAGGATTCATGTGAGAGGTGAAGAGAGCCTGAATTGGGAAGTGGCTGTGAGTATGGAGAAAAGGGGACATTCGAGAGAGATGTTCCAGATGTAGAAATGATAAGATTTGCAGCTTATTGGACACAGACTTCATGTGAATAAGGATATGAAGATAACACTAAAACTGTGAACCTGAATGACTGAAATGATAGTGGTGCTCTCTATGGGTAATATGGAAGTTTGGAAGAGGGGTGGGTTTACAGAGAAAGATACAGTTTTTATATGATAATTGATTCTGTGCTCCCACAGTCACCTTTTTTTTAAAAAGGTGCATAGCCTCCTCACCAATGACATTCAAGTAAATTTCCTCTCCCTGTCCCAACCTATCTGCACATACTGAGTTCCCTGGTGTTCCTAGACTCATTGTCCATTTGTTTTTAATGTGGTCAGCATTAAGGGAAGACATGGAAAAAGTGAGTTTGTGAATTCCATGTCTATACTCTCAGAGAAATGCACTCAAGTGGTAATACAATAGACCTTGCCAGAAAAGCTTTACTTTTCCATGTCCAAAGCCAAATCATCACTGTTGCAATTACGCAGGTAATTCAGTCAACATCGTGTTCATATGGGTATGTCTGAGGCTAATTGAGGCTCAGTCTTCTAAAGGGGAAGTCATCTTTGATCTGATTCTGCCAAATAATTTCAAACTTCATTTCATTTTATGCAGATAAATCTGACCTTAGGTCCATCTCTGGTTGAACCGAGAGAGGAAGACAATGTCATCGTTCAGCCAAGTTCTGAATAAAAAGGCTAAGGAGTTTAACTGAAAAGAAGTAGTGTTGGGGGGGGGGAACAGCTACATTCTGCTATCAGTGCAAACATTAAGATAGCTAGACAGCCTAAGAATTGACCCAGCCTGCTTTGCAGAGAGGATCCAACCTTGGCTTTTTGACTGTAATAAATAATTGTTTTATAGGATTTAGAATGGGATGGGACTTTAGAGATCATGCAATCCAATGTCCTGATTTTAAAGGTGAAAATATTGAAACTTTAACGACCTTCTCAGGGTCACAAGCTAGTAAGAGGCAACTTTAACCCAGGTCCTTATACTTTAAATCTAGGGCTCTTTTTAATAGACCATGATGTTTCTCATGTTTACAGGAGACTATTCTGGATATAGAATGTTTTTTAAAAATTAAATTTCTTAGTATAAGGTCTAAGAAAAAAGTTCATTTTGGAGTGAATTGCGGCTTATGTCAAAAGGGGGGAGGGAAATTGGATAAGTTAATTGTGAGTGTTGATTTCTTAAAGATTAGGAGATGGCATCTCTAGGGGACCCTGGTAGTAAAAACTGTCTTTCAAAGAGTTCTATTTTGAATCATATGAATGACTAAGGTAGTAATCTTCTAGCCCCTCAACCTAGCCCAAGGATTTTTAGAATAAACCTGATTTAGTGGGTTTGTTGAACTCAATATATGTGCTTCCCCTGTCTTGATTTATCTGATATGAAGCTTATTATTTTTCCATATGTGATTAGAATATAACTGTTATAGAGACATTTTTTGAGAGTTTACATTGGGGCATTGGGCTGCTGTTTTCCTGGCTTGAAGATAAGAAAAAAAAAAGAATTAGAAGTTAACTAATTGCATTTTAGAATTTATCAGTCAGAAAGTTATGGATATCCTATGGCTGAAACAACCACCCCCATGGCTGAAACAACCCCCCCCCTTTTCAAGTTAATGATATACAAATAGAGATATATTAAAAAATATACAAATAGAGATCTCAGACAAGAAAAGAATCAACATTTTAAGTATCTCAAAGCAGAAATCAGGTGAGGAGAAAGGAGTGGGTGATTTAGAGATGTGACTGGAAATAGTCTAAAGTCCTAGTCTTATAGCCTGAATAATCTTCTGAATCAATACACTGACATTTCTAGTCTCCCTAGGATGGAATATAGTGGAGCTCCTGTCAAAGGTGAACTTCCTGAAGAAAGGAACAGGTCTTGAATAACAATGATGGGATTTCTGTTGAGAATTCTCCCTGAGAGTGAGAAAAGCTTAAACTAGCCTTGAAGATCAGAAGGAATGAATAGAGGATTTTTTTTTGGAATATTTCATGTGGAAAATAGGCTTTCCACATGAAATTTAGACTTTTGGTCTTTCATGTCCAAGAAAATTCATTTTTGTGTTCATGTCTCCTCCCTCTCCTCTCTCCACCCTGTTATCCAACTTAACAAAGAAACAGATTTTTGTAGTTTACAGAAATATGTACACTTTCAGGCAAAACAACATGGAGTAATGAAGAACCATGCAGATATTTATAAGATTTGGTAAGCCCCAGGGGACAGCAGCTGAATGTGTGAAATCTTATGCCCTACAGGGCTTGAAGGAGACAGTTTTTAATAGTGCTGGTTGCTTCACTTGAGTATATTACATATAAACTATTTCCTATGTATCTTAAGAGATAAGAAATAACTATTTAGTGATATGGGCGTCATAGCAAATATATGTCTCTGTGTAGCCAAACTGAATGTCAAAATCATAATCACTCTTCTTACTAGCATCTTTTCTTGGTAGTACATCTGAAACTCTGAACTCCTGAGCTCAAGTGATCCACCAACCTCCTGCTCCCTGGTAGCAGGGATTATGGATATCATTATACTCATTCTGAGAACTGGTCTTTTATTTTCCTTGCTTCCTATTTTTTTTTCGCAATAACTTGAGACAACTCTTGTATTTCCTAATGATTCTCCTTGAGAAGTAAAGTCCTGTGGTTGGGAGTGCTCCACTTACTTAAGTGGACCAGCAGAACCAAGGTCTGTGATCAGATTAGTGAAAGACATCTTTTCCATGAATCCTGACACAGATTCCCAGATGTCCAGTTTGAAATAAATAGACTGGATTGGATGTAAAGGAGTTAAGCTCTTCCAAGGACAGATTGTGTCCAGTTCAATGTCAGTGCATTTGATCCAGATTCATGAATGAACACAAAAGTACAATTGAGGTCTGACCTGATCATCTTGTGATTTACTAGCAGAATTGTGGCCAGGTGAGACTCAGGGGATGTTCCCTCTAGCCAAATGGGAACAAATTTAAAATAAACAGAGTAGGCTCTGATTTTCAGAGTTGTTCTTAAATATTAAAAACAACTTTCCAAGTCTCCTTATCCCTAGCCACCCCCATTTATTTAATAAGAAAAGAGCTCAGTTCAGCATCTGGTTTGCTGTGACGTTCTTGCTTCTTACTCAATTTTCCAGCTGGGTTGACTTATTAAGACACAGGGAGGTTCAACTGACTTGCCTAAGGCCACATAGTGAGTAAGAAGTTCAGCCAGAACATGAAATCCAGAGTTGAAAACAAAGTTAAAAATTATTTTATTGCAAATTTGTTGGGACATCTGCAGCTGTTACACATGTAATGCTAATCATATTCATTTTTTAATTACCAGATACAAGATTGCATAAAGTAGATGTATATATGGTACTATTCATTGAATGATTTCAACTGTGGTATGGTGTTAAAATCAGATATCCCATCTTAACCAAATATGCTTATTATTATGCTCACCTATATTTCAATATAACAGGTTGCCTTTGTAATTCTACTATTTTATTTTATGCATTAAAATATTATTCTAAGAAAGGTTCTGTGGTCTTTACAAGACTACCAAAAAGGTTTACGACCATTAACAAAAAGGTTTAAAATCCTTGCCCTAGACCAATGTCATAGAAGGGATGAAAGATGGGGTACAAAAAAAAAGGAAAAATAGGATAGAGAAAAAAAGGGAAGGGCAGAGGAATAATTTCAAACAGGATGCCTCTGCTCATAAGTTGGGAAACAAAGCACTAGCAAAGGAAAAACCTGAGTGCTATTTCCCATATAATAACCACTGCCTAAAATACCAAGTTGTTCCTCGTAGGTTTGTTTTTGTGTTAGTCATTTGCAAGTAGGGTAAAATTCTGTATGTGGATTTAATTAAGCCAAATTGATCTTTTTCACTCTTTGCTCTAAAATATCCCAAATGAGCACCAATAATGTGCCAGTGTCCTGTTGCTTAGGAGAAGCTTGGCAATAGGCTATTAGGGCTAGTAGCAATAGTTTTTGGCTGCTGTGGAGCCACAGACCCACATACCCAAGTGCTAAAAAAGATAATAACTTGTTAAAGAAACCAGTTTTGCCAAATGGCTTATCTAGACTGATAATAAGGACAGTGGGGGAAATGAGGCCACTGATGAGTCACCATATGACAGTAGGAGTAGTTCTATTAGAATTTATTATTTTTGCTGGCAGATTGACTCTCATGTACATGGATGACCATTCACAAGGACACAACCCTAGTTCAGGCCCTTGTAATTTCTTGCTTTGACTATTACAATAATATTCTAACTCATCTCCTTGCCTTAAGTCTCTCCTTACTCCAATCCATCCTTCACTCAGCTACAAAATGATTTTTCTTTCCTTGTTAAAAATGAAATTAATTTTTATCTTTGGTTCCAAATTCATATTATATATTATACATATGGAATCATGCAAAGCATATTTCTACTTTAGCCATGTTGTGAAAAAAAGCAACAAACAAAATAAATAGAAACATGTTTCAGTCTGCACTCAGAGACCATCAGTTCTCTATCTGGAGATAGATACCGTTTTTCATTTTGAGTCATTTGGAATTGGCTTGATCACTGTCTTTTCAAGAGTAACTAAGTCTTTCACAGTTAAGTGTCATTAAAATATTGCTATTACTGTGTATGTTGTTCCCCTAGTTCTGTTTATTTCACTTTATGCCAGTTCATATAAGTCTTGCCGGATTTTCTTGAACCCATCTTTCTTATCATACATATTATAGAATATTTTTTTAAAAATCACATTCATAGCACCAGACCTGGAGTCAGGAGAACCTGAGTTCAAATCCAGCCCCAACACTTGACACACTAGCCATGTGACTTTGGGCAAGTCACAACCCCAATTGCTGCCCAAAAAGCAAAAAAAAATCACATTCATCTATCATAACATGTTTAGCTAGTCCTCAATTGGTGGGTATCCCCTCAGTTTGCAATTCTTTGCTACCACAAAAAAGAATTGCTATAAGTATTTTTGCATATATGGCTTATTTTCCTTTTTCTTTGATCTTTTTGGGGGTATAGATAGCAGTATTGCTAATACTTAGTCTAATACCCAGTAGTATTGTTGGGCCAAAAGGTGTGCACAGTTATATAGTTCTTTGGGCATAGTTCCAAATTGTTCTCCAAAATGGTTGGACTAGTTCACAGTTCCACCAGTAGTACATTGGTATGCTTATTTTTCCCATATCCCCTTCAGCATTTGTCAGAAAATGATTTTTCTAAAGTATAGGTCTAACCAAGTCGCCCCTATTTCCCAAGTTTCCTTCCACAACGCACTCCAGTGGCTCTTTACTACATCTAGGATGTAGTTTTCTTAAACTTAATTTCTTTCCATGTACTTTATAACCCAGCTGTGTTGGGCTGTTTATAGTCACTCAAACATCATATTCCACCTATTTTGCCTTTGTTGTTCCCATGCCTAGAATGTTCCACCTCCTCACCTGTACTTCTTGGTTTCCTTGGATATTTTTCAAGACAGCTCAAATTCCACCTGTTGTAAGAAGCCTTTTCTGTTTCTCCCAAATAGTAGTGCCTTTCCCTCTCAGGCTACCTCTCCTCTACTTTGTAGATTTATTAGATATATCTAATTATATATTGCCTCCTTGGGGTATATTGGTGTGCAGACTGCTCATTCACCTTTGGTGTCTACCTGACCCCAGTTTCCAGTTCTCTGTGGCTTCAAGAAGCTGTAGCATGTGCAGTAGTCACACCCCAGAAAACCATTTTGGCAGAGAAATTAAATGAAGTTGAAGGTAACTGAAGGACCTCAAAACCCTTGGTGAGTTAGGGAGGTATGTACCCCAAGCCTGGGAAGACTTCCCCTGGTGGAATGCGTAGATGAGAACAATTTGTTCTAAAAGCCATGAAGATCCCTGAAACAAGCTCTGTGGAGTGCTTAGGGCTTGGTCTGTCATCAAAGGTCATCCACTTCATCCTGAGCCATTGCCAGTTATTTTGATTTTTGTCTTGCCACTAGACTTCTTTGACTTTTG
Organism: Pseudocheirus occidentalis; assembly: GCA_028646575.1. Taxonomy (NCBI): domain Eukaryota; kingdom Metazoa; phylum Chordata; class Mammalia; order Diprotodontia; family Pseudocheiridae; genus Pseudocheirus; species Pseudocheirus occidentalis. Next base: position 104,354,391 of record CM053598.1, on the reverse strand, counting down.
AAGAGAATGAGACTAATGACTTTGCAAAACACAACCTCACTTTAATTCATTTTATGCTTGAGTCAAAAGATATTACCTACAAGTATGTGAATTGGGTAAGTCACTTGGCCCTGATTGTCTTCCCTTCACCAAAAGACATAAACCATACCACTCTACCATTTTTACCTACTTCAAAAGTCCTGTGGCAATAGGCAAAGGGTGAAGTATCAGATGTGTATACATGGGGAGCTGTAGTCACAGCCCTGCACATAGGTGGCTTAGCCCATAGGGTCATCTTCTCACTGGACTGAAGTAGCAGTGGGATACAGCAGTCCACTGGGCATCTGAGCAGCCTTTTAAAGGACTTCTATGCTTACCTCCTGGTGTAAGGAAGGGGTTAGAAAAATCCCCTAAAAATTGTCCATTTCACCCAATTCTGACCTGCTTATCACAGCTGGGAGATCCTACCCTGTGGTTGAAATAAAAAAAAGTACAAAAACTTTTGCAAAGGTGATTTCACTCACTATTGGTACATGGGATATGTGCATGCTTTTGAACAACATGAAATTCAGTAGACTGGAAAACAAATAGCACTTGTTGCAAGATAACAAAGCAGGTATCATGTCTGAATAGCAGTGCTGAATGAAACAAAGCTAGTAAATGAAGGCCAGCTTACTAAAGTCAGCATTAGATACACATTTTTTATGGGGTGGCTGCAGTGATAGGGAGCACTGTGAAGCTGACGTAGGTTTTGCAATCAAAATTAATCTAGTCAACAAGCTTGTATGATTCCCAAAAGGAGAGAGCAACTGGCTAATGACAATGTGATTGCCACTTGCAGTAAAGTACCATGCTCAAGTATGCTCCTACCATTATGAATTTTGATGAGGTGAAAGAAAAATTTTATGAAGACATGGAGACCTTCATCATCAAGATCCTGAAAGAGGACAAGCTTGTAATTCTGGGTAATGATAATGCTAAAACAGGCACAGATTGTCAGACATGGCAGGGAGTCCTAGCGAGGAATGCAGTTTTGGAAACAGCAACAGCAATGGTCACTTACTACTGAAGACTTCTGTATCTCATGACCTTCTCATCATCAACACTGTCTTCCATTTACCTAAGCACAGTAAAACTTTATGTGCCTGCACTCTTGCAGCCAACCTTGGAATTTAATACACTATGTCCAGTGTAAGGAGAAGAGAGAATTTGAGACTGATGAAGGTGATGGGTGTTGCCTAGAGTAGTGGCACAGAGTGCTGGACTGATTATAGACTTATCCTATTCAGGCTAAACAGTTACATTCAACAAAAGCCATGGCCCCAAAGCAAGATGACTACCAAAAAAGTTAAAGTCAATAGATTAGAGTGCTTCTCTGTGCATGAACAGTTTGTTGCTATCATGGAAGGAAAGTTGAGCCAGCACATGGCTGGCAATAGTGGAGCAGATAAGAAGTGGGTGGCTTTCAGAGATTTGGTGTACAGCACTGCACTTACTCATCTGTGTCAAAATACTCACAAACATCAAAATGATGAGAAAATTCAGAAGAACTCCACAGGGATTACCAGCAAGGTAGTTGATGTTTCTCTAAGAATTTAATTTTAATTAAATTAATTTAATTTAATTTAATTTTAATTCCATCAAAAGTAGAGGGCCATTGAAGATTAGAGCAGAATTCTTGGCTCAGTAAGAAGGCAGATGAAACTCATTTTTATGCTGACAGTAGCAAAATTCCAAAGCGCTTTTATGATACCCTAAAGGCTACTTATGGGCCTAAGATCTATGGTGCATCTCTACTACTCAGCACTCAGGAAGTCACATTGGTTAGTGATAAGGACATGATCCTGAAGAGAACAGCTGAACACTTTCTAGCATTCTCAACACACCATCATCAACCAATGAGGCCATTTACCTCAGGCTGAAGTCAGTCCCTTTTTAGCTGAACTTCCAATTGAAAAAGAAGTTTTGAATGGCATTAGGCTCCTCTAGTATGGCAAAGCACTTGGTGCTGATTCTATTCTGGCTATGATTTACAAGGCAGAGGGTTCACTGTTCCTACAAAAGCTGACTGAAATCTTCCAGGTTATATGGCAAGATGGTATTATCCCCTGTGAGTCCAAGGATGCCTCCATTGTCCATCTCTAAAGGAAAGGGAAATAAGGTTGTCCTGCGACAATCACAGAGAGGGTCCAACAAGATTCTTGCCAGAGTTCTCTTTAAAAGGTGCTCTTTCATCTGGAAGATGGTCATCTACCAAAGGTCATAAAGGCCCAAGGAGCAGTTGATATAATGTTTGCTGCCTGACAACTCCAGGAGAAACTCCAGGAGCAGAACAGAGATCTGTACATAGTGATCATCAATCTGATCAAGGCCTTTGCCTCTCTCAGTAGTGAGAGCTTGTGGAAGATTGTGGTCAAATTTGGTGACTTTGAGAAATTTATCATTATTGTGTGTCAGTTTCACAGTGGCACACTTGCACTGATTCTGGATGATAGACAATTCCTTCCCACTTTCCCAGTCACCAGTTGAGTGAAGCAGGGCTGTGTGCTTGCTCCCATGCTTTTTGGCAAGATTTTTCAGTGTTGTTGTCAGATGTCTCAATTAAGATGAAAATGGCATCATGGTCAGCTACCACACTGATGGTAACATATTTAACTTGAAAGGGCTACCACCCAAGACCAAAGCAGAGGGAGAGTTGGTGAGTGACTTTTTCTGCCATGCACCTGATTGTGTACTCAATACAGCCTCTGAAGCTGGAGTGTAAAAGAGTATGGAATGATTCTCTGACATTTATGCTAATTTTGGTCTGACAATTAACACCAAGAAAACATGGTGTGCCTGCATCAAAAAGGCATTGTGTTATATAAGCAAAACAGAATTGTAATAGCTTAAAAGAAATGTGAGATGTATAAATTTAGGGCATCTCCTCTCCTCCACTCTAGATGTTTGTATGGATTATTTGTGCCCTCATATTGGTCTGATCAGCCCCAGTCAGATACACTGTACTTTGACCCAGACCTAGTGATGTCGTTTTGGTCCTCTTCGAGTATAAAGGACAACAACTAGTCAGCCATATTGTCTCCCTCTTTAGAATGTGAATTCTTCAAGAACAGGCGCTGGTTTCCCTTTTATTCATATCTCTAGCCCTTAGCACAGAGCCTGAGACAGATAAAGCCCTTATTAAATGCTTGTTGACTCACTGTCTACCTGTAGCATTTATATCACTCCAGTAGTACAAATTTTCAAAGTCTTTGCACCAGAATCAGCACTGAAGTTTATGGTTATCTTCCTGCTGGTTCTAAGTTGTTATTTTCCCCCATGGGTTGGGTTAGTTTCCTTTGTCATGAAAATCCCCCTCCAATAATTCTGGTCTATGGTATAAGACTTTGCCCATTTTGCTTGGAGCACTTTTTGTTTGAAAGGAAAAGGTTTCAGAAAATCTTCTTCAGAAAACTAGTAAAACACAAGATTTTTTTTCCACTCAGATAACTAACATGAAGGTAGTAAATCTGGCCCCATCCTACTAGAAGTTAAAGTCTTTGAGAGCAGAGATTGTCTCTTACCTCTTTTTGTATCCTCAGCACTTAGCACAGTGCCTGATACATAGTAGGTGCTTAAGACATGTTTGTTAGTTGACTGACTAACTGACACCCAATAAAGTGGCATCCAGGACCTGGCTCTTAAATCCTGTCTAATTAGTTGTACTGGGTAGTAATCTTAGGCTGTCCTACAATTTCAAAGTTCCCATGCCAAGGAGGAAACAATTATAAGTCCTATTGTGGGCCCCAGTTCTTGTGTTGACACTTTGTCATGAATGCTTTCAGCTTGTAGTGCCACGTTGAGAGACCCAGCACACTTAATACTACTATTGTGGACACTCATCTACCAGCCTGTGGTGAATGACTTGGTATATGCTACTTCCAGTGTGTCATGGATGCCGTAAGGTAGGCCCACAATGACTCAATAGGAGAGCTGAGATCAGCCCTCTACACAGGAGCAACACCCACAGGTAGATGGTAGCTTGGGAAAAATTGGTGAAGGTGTTCATTGCTCCATTTAATTCCTTGTTATTTACTTTGAATTTAATTAAATATTCTTTATCTCGCTGTGGAATCATGTGATTTATTCTGTCTTAGTTGGCAGAGTTTAAGTGGAAATGAAGGTTTATGAACCATGTATTTAAATTCATGATCACCCTTTGAGAACTAACGCACTAATAGGAGGCCACAATAGGATACCCCTGGTGCTACATGTACAGTGAGGTATTAAACTAGATTCCTCCCAACACTAGACTTGCTTATAGTCAAACAGGTCCATAATAAGCAGCAGAACTAGGCTTTGAATTCAGGTTTTGAGACTTTAATGCCAGTACTGCTTTTGTCACTCTATGTTGCCTTCTTTCAGAACTAAAGATCCTGCCCCCATTTTGTAGTCATGATTACTATCCCTAGAATGCTCCTGGCCATCTTGCTTTTTCCCTCTTAACACTCTTAGCAGCTGTGATAAACTTTCCTATGAGTGTGGGTGTTTAAAATGGCTGGTTTTAGTGGTGTCTCTGATACTCATAAACCTTTTCAGAAGGGAGAAGCTCAGCCAGAAAATAGCACAGAGGAATAAATAATATCATTATAATCTGAAATCCTTTGCACATCCCAGCCCACACTCACTGTCCCTAAACCCATGGCTCCTTCCCAGGATCTAGTTTTAAATGTGTAAAAAACTCGCCTGAGAGAAGGGAGCAGAGAAAAGCCCCAGAGGTGTGATCTGGCACAGGAAAGCCCATCCTGGGATGGGGAGTATTCCAAGACAAACAAGCAGCCTTATCACACCAAAATTTCTTGGCATAGAGGGGCTCTTTTCAACCTAAAAACATATTTTCATGTGGATAATGGACAAATAGTTACAAGGCAAACACGTGGCATGTTTGCAGGTGCTGTGTTCCATTGTGTTCGCCAACCAGATGTTCTTCTGTGGGACTTGGTTCTTGGCCCTCTGGCCGCCCTGAACTGAACCCAAATCTTAACTTTTTTTTTCAAATGCAATAAAGCAGTTCTCTGTTGGGAGATTTCCTAAAATGAGCTGTACATTTCACTTGCAAGCTATTCATCTATTTGTACCTTTTTTTTTTCTGGATTAGGCCAGGCACCAGTCAAAATAAACATGTAAATCTTGACCTTTAAAAGTAAGTACTGTAGCAGGGCTATAAAAGTCAGGACACGGAACTTATACAGCAGAACACATGCCTATGTACACACATATACACACACACACTCACAAAAGGCCTGAGGATGTTTTTGTGATCAGCGTACACTGCCTCAAGTCCATGTGGTCCAGGCCAACGTGCAGAATGCCAGCACTGTTTCCTCCATTCCTGTTCAAGAAGTTTAACGTGCTGTGGACACTTCAGAATATTTGGACAACATGTTCCCTTGGGTTTGGGCCAAGTGTCTTATGTAGCTCTCAGTGTGTCAGATGAGAGAGCTGTGTTACTAGAATGCATGACAAATGGAGGGAGAACTTCATATACCTTTCCATTTGATCCTCCCAGCAAACCTTTGGACTTTGTAAGGCATGGTAAAATAAGTCAATTCAATTCAACCAGTGCTGATTAAGCACCTACTATTCACAAGGTTCTCTTCTAGGAACTTTGGTAAGAGACATAACGGAAATCATTTCAGCTCTAAAGGAGTTTTACATTCTATTGTAGGGGGAGATCATTTACACAGATAAGTACAAAACATTTCCCCACCTTATTTCTGTTCCAGTCACACAATTTCACCACTCTAGAGCCATCCTCAATTCTTCCCCCTCTCTAATTCCTTTTATCCAATTGGTTGACAAGCCTTGCTAATATCACACATTCATCCTCCTCTCTGCTCACACAGCCTCCACCTTAATTCACACCTTTATATACAGCATATTATTATAATATAAATATAATAATATATTATATAATATGTTAACATTATACACACAATACATACATACATACATGCATATAAAAATATATAAACCTATATTATGTATGTATATGTATATGTATACATGTATAAATAGCTACCTATTTGGCCTCCCTGCCTTCATTCTCTCCCTTCTCCAATTCACCCCTGACAAGGTCAGTAAATGGATATTCCTAAAGCTACTACTTTGTCCAAGTTCTAATGGTTCCCTCCAGGAGAGGCTTTGAGATAGGGGTTACCCCCCCCCTTTCTGTCTCTCTCTGTCTCTCTTGCTTTCAGTGAGTGTTAGTACTGACAGAATTATAGAAGCAAGAGATCTATACATTTATAAATTCTCTACCCTCTCTTGTATATCCAGAAGATTGCCCACCCTTTTAAAGTTATTAAAATATTTGGATATGGGATGTGTCTAACTGTGGAGAGCAGCAATTTTTCATTCAAGACATAATGGGTAATTACATACAGTAGTTGAATGCGGACATCAACAAATAGCAACTCAGATAATGGACTCAGTCGTAAGCTCATGATTTTTTTTCAACATAAATGCATTTGTTTTCCTTCCAATTATAGTTTTAATGAAAAAAATTCAAAGGTCATTCCAGACTGACAGAAGAGATGGTAACTCCCAGATTGCTTCTGTCACGTGGAGAAAGCTTTACCTCCTTCTCTCTCCATTTATATTCATGGACACAAAAAAGGTTCTTGAAAATTTACTGGAATCTTACTCTATCACTATGTGTCCTAGAACGCAATTTGTTCCATCTTGAGGTCTAAAGTTACAAAATGTTCAAGAGACTTTGTTGCAGGGTAGTTTATCAATAAAGGTTGGGCTTTGGTGACAACTTTATAGGTATGTATTAAAAAATTTTCCAGACCTGTGATTTTATCGATATAGGGAATTCCTAGTGTGGAAATGATATCCAACTAATACAGATTGACCAGTCCTCTGTAATCTATCATTTCGGGTCCTGTTAATGGATATGTTAACTGATTTGCCTACAGACACATAGCTAGTCTGTGTGAGAGGCAAGCTATGCACTTGACTCTTCCTGACTTCTAGGTCATCCCTTTCTTTGTTTTATCATGCTACCTTTTAAGTCTATAATAATAGGCTGTACATTTCTAGTCCCAGTGTAGATTCAGACCAAATATAAAGGATTATAGTTTGACTCTATATTTCTAACAAAGTATACTACAATATGCAGGCTAGAATAAATTTCAGTTCCTCCCATGAAACTTGGATAAATTATCTATAATTTCTGTGTCTTTCTCATTAAAAAAGTAAAATTGACCTGTGTATGAAATGAAAAATAAATTGGAGTAGGCTAGTTGGTAAAGCTAGAAAAAGAAAGAAAGAAATGGTCTGGGGTTTTCTCCATAGACCCAGTCCTATTAAATAAGCTAACAGTGTTTTAGGGATGATTTTAGGTCTTACAAAGTCAAGGAATGACCTTCACCACCCTTCCTCCATCTCATCTCTTGACTCTTGTTTTATCTGCCTCTCTCTCAAATACTAGAACACCTGCCTATTCAGTAGTTCTCAAGAATGTTGTAAAGAAGAGATATCAAAGTTTTTGAGCTTCTTGAAATATGGTGCTGTTTAAATTCCTAGTGATTATTTTTAAACCTGTCCTTCCTTCCTTGGTTTCTAACATCCTACATGATTAAAAATAGATAGCATTTTAAACACCTGCATTACTTTTCTTTCAATCATTTATTGTGCTTAGACAGAGAAACCTCAAGGTCACTTACAATTCCAGGAAGTTTTACTTGCTGATTTACCTGCTCTGCCCTTATGGCTTATGTGTAAATTCAAAATGACAACAAAAACAACACACACACACAATTAAAACACCCCTCCTCCAAACCCCACCCCATATTTTATCCAAAACCTACTATATCTTTTGGCAGAAGTAATTTTCATATATTAGCTTCTTATAATTCCATATCCAAAGCTTACCGGCCCAGAACTCAAAGCTATACTTTTAAAGTATAGAAATAACATCCCTACCAATGAGTGCCAACTAGACTTAAAATGTGATAGGAATGTTCAGTCATATGGCTTGTTCCTCTGTATGTGTAAGATTCAGGCATTTTTGAAACATCAACCCAATTGCAAAAATGTTTTCCTTTCTACCTTATTAAAACCATTCTTGTTCTAAAAAGCATCCAGACCTAAGAGAGAGGGTACAAGCAGAAGCCTAAGTGGATATTTTGATAAAATTTTCATCGTGGTCACTTAGATTGCCTTCAATTCTTTCCGACCTTTTTCTCTCCAATCTTGCTCAGTCATAGCACTCTGTGTACTCTTGTTAAAATGATGAAAATGTTGACTGGTCTTTCCTGCCCCCTACTTAATTGATTGAAGTCTCTCAGAGTGAGGAAACAAGCCTCAGAGGGCCCCACTTTGCTTTTAAAGGGACTGTTCTTGAAGCTGCTGGTGCAAAACCCTATGTGAAAGACAGCTCTGAGTGTTTGACATGCTAGAGAAGCACAAGCTTTCAATTTTACTCTGTAACAGTGTCTGGAATCAATACTACATAGTGCAGAACAATACAAAGGCACTTAGGAGTCTGTGTGTGACCTGGAGTCCTGCTCCTTATGTATAAGTTGTCAGACTGCATTTATATCCTGAGAGGAGCATGGGCAGAATCCAAACAGAATGGTATCTGACAAGTCCGATTGTTCTCTCTATCATGTACCCCATTACTTCTTTCTGTAGGTACTAGGTTAGTAGGAGAAGAGAAATGAAACCTTGAATTTTGAACTATTATAGATTCTAGTCTCTAAATTACAAATAAGGGCTAAAGAGTGAACATCTGGGGGAAAATGCCAGTGTCTTGGGTTCTGATTCAGAATGGTTTGTTTGGGAGATATTTCTAGGGTTGAAATCCATGACCAGTTTTTTCCTGCTGAAATTCATCAAAATGGTATAATTTTTGATAGGTTACTATTGCTGACCAACATGGGACCTTGTAAAAACGATAAGGTAGGATATCAACTTTGACATCAGATATGAAGATGAGTTCCTGATGTCTTATTATGAAAACAAATCTTTTGATAGTGTTAGGCACAGAAACTCCCTTTTGAGGAAACTACTACAGCAGGTCATTTTCTTTTTTTCTTTTTTAACATATCCAAAAGAGATTTATTAGAGAATCTTTAAAATGGCTAGATGAAGATGGGAATGGGATGCTTACAGTTTTCAAATCTGCATCCAAATTAGAAGGGTGTGATGGCATAGCAGTTCTGAAGATGGTTTCCCAACTTCTTTTTGAATTGGAAGAGTTCCATCTTTTGCATGTTAGAGATGTACCTTTTCAGGAGTTACAGGATGGTAATTGATGGGGAGCAAGGTATTATCTGTTACCTTTGCTTCCAGATCTATACTTTGGAATCTTCAAGCTCAGTAATTTGTTGAAGGGAATGAAAGTATGAAATGGGAATGCTTTCAGATTGATTCAAAATTTTTAAACAAGGGGGATCTTTTAAAAAGTATAGATATATAGATATATAGTTATACTTTATTTTACTTTAATATACAAATATATATATATATATTTGTAAGATATCAGTTGCTATAGTTGTGGCTGTTATAAATTGGGGGTAAAGGGGAGAACTTCTCTGCTATAAAGACCTTCTCGTATTATAAAGAGGCTTTATACTACAGCAAATCATTTTCTTTGCCATTTATAGCTTCTACAATTGCCCAGAGCACTGAGAGGTTACACAACGTGCACATAATCATGCAGTGAGTATGTCAAGGGTGAGACTTAAAGCCAAGTTTTGCAGGTTTAAAGGCCATCTGTCCTACGATGCCATGATGTACTCAAGTTAGTCCAACCCATTAAACTGAAAATGATCAGTAAAAAGGTAAGTGATGTGATAAGTTTGCATTGTAAGAACAGAGCTGCTGTTTGCATGGAATAAGTGGAATTTGGCTCTAGATTGTCAATGTGGGCTAGGGGAAGGGGCTGTTGGGCCCCTTCATCCCTCTGTCTCACCCTACTGATTCCTTTAAAAAATTTTTAAAGTTTTTTTTGGTTTTATTCAGTATTTTATTAAACACACACACACACACACACATACACACACACTAGCACCCTGGTTACCACTTTCAAGGTCCTTTAACCTGGTATCTTTCTCCTAGAGCCTACCTTTCTTCCCAAGCTACATGTCTTCTGGAATTACACTCACTGTCTCATGGCCAGCTATGTTGTTGCCATTGTGTGCTGCATCCCTTCCCCAAATTAATTTGTTCCAGGTGCTGTTATGACTAGTTATGGCTCTGATTAAGACAATATCCTCACATCAGGAAATCCAGAAACCAGAGGGAAGAAGTATGGTGAAGAACATTTGGATGAGGATCAAACAGGCAGAATCAGGAATGATATTGTCATCAGATTTTACTATAGAACACCTGGACAGAAAGAGGAAATTGATGAGGAATTTGGGAAACAGATCACAAGCCTGGCAGAGAGGTGTGATACAGTAGTGATGAGGGGCTTCAATTATCTGGACATCTGCTAGAACTTTCTCTGCCAAAAGCAAAACAGCTAATGATTTCTTGACTTGCCTTAATGACAGTTTCATACTGGAAAAGATGGAAGAACCAGCAAAGAGGAAATTCTGTTCTGAGTCTGATCCTTACCAAAAAGGAAGAGATGGTTATTGGGGTAGGGACAATGAGATTCTTGGGGAGTAGGACTTGTTTCTTCTTAGAATTCATGATAGAGTAGGAAAGAAAAATCAGGCAGAGTCTGACATGCTATGTAGTGTTTGAGAAAATGGATTTTAAAGGGGTCAAGAAACAAATAGACAAATAGAAAGTGTGTGCGTGTGTGTGTGTGTGTGTGTGTGTGTGTGTGTGTAAAATTCTATAGGGGAATCCAATTGAAGAGGGATAGGAAGCTCTTAAAAATAAAATTCTGAAGACACAAAGATGAATAATTTCGATAAAGAGGAAAACGTGGAGTTAAATATTTTTTTAAAAAAAGATGTGTCCAAAAGATAACAATCACAAGTGATGTAGCATGAATAAGAAGGAATAATGATTTATGGATAAGCAAGGAGATAACAAGAGAACACTATCTGTTCTTGAATTCTAGTTATCTGGTGTAGATGAACTATGTCCCAGGACATAGAGAATATTGGCAGATATGATTGCTGGGTCACTGTCACTGATGTTCAAAATCCTGTGGAGAACAGAATAGACAGTGTAGGATTAGAGAAGGGTAAATGTTATTCTCATTTTTTAAAAAGGGGGTGGAGAGAAGAAAACTGAATATTTAAGCTATATACTAGCTTGACCGGTTTCTTGAAAAAGAAAATAAATTGTAGATCATATAATTAAAGGGATAGTAAGTGAACACCTAGGAAAGGAAGCAGTTTTCAGGGAGAGTTAGCATGGATTTATGAAAATTATATCTTTCCAGATTAATATTTCCTTTTTTGACAGGAATACTAGGCTGGGAGATCAGGAGAACTCCATAGGTAGAGTTTATCTAGATTTTAGTAAGTTCTTGTAGAACAGGTATGTGCTAGATGGTAGAAGAGTGAGATGGATTCACAGCTGGTCAAACAGCCAGATTATTTAGTCAAGAGTAGTTATGAATGGTTCAGTGCCAACTGGGAAGAAAGTCACTAGGACAAGGATCTGTTCTTGGTCCTTCTGCCAGGGGCTGGGTAGGTGGGGTGGCAACATTTTCAACATTTTTTATCAAGAACTTAGATAAAAGCCGTTAGTGAGGTAGAGTGGATAGTAGACCTGGGTTCAAATCCTATCTCTGACATTTATTAGGTGTGAGCTGTGACTGTACACTAAGTTATCTGAATGTGGCTATATAGTAGGTTATCACGATCTTTGGTGAACAGGAAAGTCCAGGTAAGTTAGCAAAGTGATTTGGTGACCGAGAAAGTTCCTGCTGTCTTATCCTGTATGAATAATGGCACAGTGTCTAGGACTTGGAAAGTGTACTTTCTTTCATGGTCATTATGCATATTACTTTGAGTTTTCGAGACAACTTCTCAGGCTGGACTCTCATAAACTGGTGAATGTTCTGAGAGGGCAACCAGGCTGGTGAGGGGCTTTCAATTCCTCCCCTATTCATGTTGAGTAAAGGAAGTTGCAGTGTTTAACTTGGGGGTGGGAGGAAGATTTTTAAGAGAATCTTTGGTTGTCTTAAAGTGCTTATATGGTTGTCATACAGAAAGTGGGAAAAGACATTCTCCTTTGTCCTCAGAAGGTGGAATCAGGAATTCTTCCTGAAGTATATGATTGCAAAAAAGGCAAACCTAGGCTTGATGAAGAGACAAACTTCCTAATTATTAGATCTCCAAGCATAGAATGGACTTCCTTGAGAGGTAGTGGGTCCCCCCTCATTGGAATCCTTCAGGCATAGGTTGTGCATAAGAACTTGTTGGGTATGTTATAGAAGAGATTCTTGTTCCGTTATGGATGGATCAGACTAGATAGCTATAAAATTTCCTTCCAGCTTTAAGATTCTTTTATTTAAATCAATGATAATAATAAACAACATCTACATAGAGTTTATTATGTGCCAGGCACTGTGCTAAGTGCTTTTTAATTATGATCTCATTTGTTCCTCACAAAGTAGGTGCTATTGTTATCCTCACTTTACAGATGAGGGAACCGAGGCAAACAGAGGTTAAGCGACTTGCTCAGGGTCACACAGCTACCTAGTAAATGTGTAAGGTTAGATTAGAATTCAAATTTAAGTCTTCCTGACTTAAGGTCCAGTACACAATTTAGCTTCCTGTAGTGCCAATGCAATATTCATAGCACTGATGGTGACTGTGAATATGCCAGCACAGTTCTGAATCACAAAATATAACAGACTCTTCATATAGAAGACAGAAGCAAAAACATTTTTTAGGATGCCAGAAAGCCAAATTCCAACACTAGAAAGTCAAATCCATCATAGTAACAAAGAAGTAAATACACCATAACACACCATAACAAATCCATCATAGCAGCAAAGAAATTAATACACCATAACACAAGGAGACATACCATCCTTTAACCTTCCTGCAAACAAGCATTCACAAGCTTAGCTGTCTCCTTGCCTGTGTCCTCTCTCCTCCCTCCATCTGGTTACTCTGACTTCCAGTTTCTGGTGGGCTCTGCTCTATCCTTCAGTAAACTCCTCCCACCACAGGCTCCATGTGATTACATTTAGTCTATTAGGGGTTAGGGAAGACCTTCAAATTCCCATTGCCTTTACACTGTCCCAAATCAAAGCAGATATGTGAAACTATAGATTGACCAAGCAAATAAATTAGATAATAATTTTTTCCATACAAAAAGATTCTTCACAAGACTTGGTGAAGTATGTCTTTCTCGGTCTCTATCTTCTCATTCTGAACCATTTCTGTCTCAATGACAGTTTCTAGTGCCTAGCATATAGTAAGTGTTTAATAAATGTTTGCTAACTTATTGATTGACACTCTTGTAATAAAATACACAGTGTTTTCATGCCCTTTCTCCTACTTCCCTTTGAAAACTGGCCCACTATTAACATTTTATTCATTGTAGGGAGCAGCTGATTGATTGCTTAAAGTGTTACTGTTAGAAGTGTTCACACTATATCAATATATTAAGAAAAAGGGACAAATTCCGTTTGATGAATTTTAGATATTTGCCAATGGGAAAAGGAGGATTTTGTTAGCATTAGGGTATAACCTTGAAATCATGGTCTCAGAGTCACAACTAGCTTAGGGTAAGTGACAGGAAACATCTCCAAACACTGCTGGTGAGGCAGGTATGTGTGTGTGTGTGTGTGTGTGTGTGTGTGTGTGTGTGTGTGTACAATCTGTTAGGTTTCTATTTTAACTAGTTATTCATGATAACAATGAGCTGAAACTGAATTGAGCTCAGTTTTTTTTTTCTCTTTTGCTAGAAGACTACAAATGTTGTTTGTTACCACTTTCAGTACCTTTGTATAAAGCCCTTGGTTGTAATGCCCTAGTTATGACTTTGGGTAGGATCTATCTATCCCACTTAGGACCTATCAATCTATACCCATTTGTTTGTTTTACAAAAGGATTCATCATGGGTATAGGAAGGGTCCCATAGTTCATTTAAAACATGATCCAGTTGACAAAGTTTGATTTACATACAATTTTTCAGGAGTAAGTACACATTATGTAAAATATAGTACAGTTGAATTCAGCATGTCCCTTATTTTTGGAAGTCAGTGAAAATGACTCTAAGAAATCGTATATTTATTAATAACTGTGGCTGCTTAGTTTTAGGTCTGAGTATTTTATTGTCTCAGGATCGCCTCAGGAAACTATCAGTGGGAGGATTGACATTGTGAAGTTCTTTACTAATGGACTGGACAATGAGCTTTTCCTTGCAACTCATGACTCCTTTAATGTTCATATATGATGATCCATTCATTCCTTGATTGAAATGGTTTCTCTGGGCTGTTAAATAAAAATTGTAGGAAGGGTATATTTTATCATGACCCTCATTAAATGCAAACTGGACCAAGACTGTGTTTGCTAGCCCCTCAAATCAGTGTTGCAATTAAATAATAATACATTTTTTTCATAATTGATCAAAGTCAATTTTGAATCAGTGACCTAGAAGTAAGAGACCCTCATAATCCTTTTCATTCATATTAATGACTTTTGACTGATTATTCTCCATATTCATGGTTCACTTGTCTAAAACATGTTTTAAATTTATCTTTTAATTTGTTTGATGAATGGCCACATTTGAGGGAAGAAGCAACTGAGCTTTTAAATTTTCCATATTTTTAAAAACCAGTGTAAAGTAAAAGACTTGGAAAATTGAACAACAGGAAGAAAAACAGGTCAACCACCTTCCTAGAGATCGATAGGAAAGTTTGATTTTCTGGAAACTCCATTTCCTGACACAGAGCTGTTTCTTTCATTACCTTTTGCTTTATGCCCAGAATTAACTATTGTGTTTAGAAATTGCCCCACTTTTCTACTGTCTTCTTTATTCCTTCATTTTTTCTTCTTTCTACTTTTATGTTTGCTCGGGTCGGCAAAAGAAGATTAAAAAATAACTCCAGTTTTGTCTGTGATCACAGAGCACCAGAACAAGTGATTGAAAAGCCAAAAAAAAAAAAAGTGAGTCAACCTGGTTATTTGGAACTGTAGAGAAAAACCTGAAGGTTCTTAGATTGTTTGATTGAGTACATTGGCACATTGCTTTAATGTCTCCTCTCCCTCCCATTCTTTCTTTTACTCTGTCTTTCTGTCTGACTGCCTGTGTTTCTTTTTCTATCTCTGTTGTTTCTTTTTCCTTCTTTCTCTCCTTTCCTCTCCAAATTGGTTTCAGGATGCACACTACGCTTATCAAAGTATTTCACAGTTGTCATTTAGACATTGGCAGTTCTTGCAAATTGTCATATTATTATATGACCCTGTCATGGTAATTAGTTCACTTTATTCAGTCAAGGGCAATATAATGCCACTTCGGGCTCATTTGTTTTCCTCCTCTGATGTGTTAGGGCATTTATATTTAATGAAAAGTTAGGGATACTACCACAATTCCTAGCATTGAAGGAGTGAGTTCTCTAGCTCACAGCTTTTTGGAAACTTCCCCATTAGTGGGTGAACTTGAGAGTAAGTAGGGTCAGTCCTATTTTTCTTTTTGTAACTTTAGTGTTTAGTGCAGCGCTTTGGGCATCATGCATTCTTTCACCGATGTTATTCATTCTCTAACTTAATTTACTTTTGTATTTATCTCTTTGTAACTGCTGGTTTCTTTGAGATTTTGGAAACATTCAGCTTACTGGAAACATTTGGGAAAGGAAGTCACAGAGTATGCTGTAGTGTCTGCTAACAGACAGGCACCTGGAGGGTAAATTGAGGAAGGAGCATTTCTTTCCTGGACTTTCCCTCAGGCTTTGAGGAGATTGGTACAGCTCCTGGCATCCATCTAAGACTTCATGGGCGGGGAATCTGCAGCCTCAGGGTAACCTCAAGGCTGTAGGTTCCCCCTATCTCTAAGTCTGTTCTAAGATGCCTATAGAGGTGATATTTCCCTCCTTTCCTCTTTCTCTATCTCTGTTGTTCTGTCTCTGTCTGTCAATTTCTCTCCTTCTCCTCCTGCCTCCCCTCTCTCTCATCAAATACTTCTGTGGGGCCTAGTTTAGGCCACATACCTGGGACTAGATAGGCCTTGCCTTCAGCATTCCATTGGCAGACTGACTGAAGTGCAGGCCTCACTAACTAGGTAGTGAAGCAGAAAAGATGACCAAACTAAGGAAAACTCTGAATATCAAGCAGAGATGCATTGACTTGAGAGAAACTCAGAGTATAAACCCAGGGGGAGGACAGCAACCCCATGAGTCCAGCTAAAGTCTTGGAGAAAAAAATATTCTGGATGTAAGTTTTGTAGGGCTACCTGGAAGAAATGAAAAAGGAGCTACGTGGTGGGGGAGAGACAAGGGCCAAAAGAATGGCAAGGAAAATTCATACCTTAGAACAAATTATGAGATCTTCACTTAAGAAATGAATGTGCTAAAAATTAGAATTGGCCACACAGAAACAATCACCCAATAAGACAAGAAATATTTCAAAAGACTAAAAAAAGAAAGAAATTAATAAATATTATACCAAAAATAAGTGACCTAGAAAACAGGTCAAGGGGAATAGTCTAATGATTATTGAAATATTCAAAAACCATAACAAAAATCTCATTACCAAATTTCAGTAATTCTGAAAGAAAACTGCCCCAGAACTCTCAGAAATGGGGGGTAAAGTGAAAAGAGAAAGAATCCTCTGTTTCTTTGAAAAGAAATTCTCAAATGAAAACTCCCAGGAAAGTCAAAGTGAGAATTCAGAGTTTCCAGGTCAAAGAAATAATATTAGAAGTGATCAAAAAGAAGAACTTTAAGTTCCAATGTTCAACATTAAAGATCACAGAAGATTCAGTAGTATTTAGCTGTTGCTACTAAGATTGATTA
Organism: Pseudocheirus occidentalis; assembly: GCA_028646575.1. NCBI lineage: Eukaryota > Metazoa > Chordata > Mammalia > Diprotodontia > Pseudocheiridae > Pseudocheirus > Pseudocheirus occidentalis. The sequence goes on along the minus strand of CM053598.1, from coordinate 104,337,485 downwards.
TTTTAAAAGCCAGGTGAAAAAAGTGCACCACCAAAAATATCCTAAATGACGAAACTAGATATAATTCTATAGCAGGAAAATGAAACTTTAATAGATTAAAGATTTTTCCAAACATTCCTGTTGAAAAGACCAGGATGAATAGTTTGAAATGGAAACACAGGTACTAAGAGAAATATAGAAAAGTTCACATATTTATTTAATTGATTGAGAATACATGGAAATGAATTATCCACATGTTAATAGGAGAATGACACTATTTTTTAAGGTCATAGGAAAGTGTGAACATGACAGAGTAAGTGGTTTTGTTTCAATGGTTTTAGTGGGAGACAAAAAGGAAAAAGAGAAGGGAAATCAGGACCTCAGACACTTAATACTTACTAGCTGTGTGACTTTGGGCAAGTCACTTAACCCCAATTGCCTGGCCTTCTCCCCTCCAAAAAATAGCATAATATAGGTACTTGAGATGAAGAGCATATCTATCTGTTTGTCTATTTGTCTTTATGTATTTCTCTCTCTCTCTGTCTATCTAAAGCTATAGTGGTGGAAGAAGAGCTGGGGAGAATAGTATCTTATGAACCTCAGTTTTGGTCTGATAAAGGAAATTGAATAGAAATATGGCACCCTCTACACATACACACACACACACACACACACACAGAGAAAGAGAGAGAGAGAGAGAGAGAGAAAGAAAGAGAGAGAGAGAGAGAGAGAGAGAGAGAGAGAGAGAGAGAGAGAGAGAGAGATTTCAGTACAGAAATACATTAAACTAAAAACAAAAATACAAAGATGGGGGAAAAGGAGGGACCGAGAAAAGTCTTAAGTGGAAGGGCAGATTAGGTAATGGAATATTCATAACTAAAATAAACTAAAATTAATGCAGTTTTAAAAGGAGAAGAAAGAATGAAAAACCTGGAATCAAGGTGGGGTAAGAGGAAGTGAACTGCACCAAAAAGGAGAAAGACTGTTTCCCTTACAAGATCACTATTATCAGGCAAACACACCAATTTACTACCTTTTCATTTGTAAGGAGTTGGGGTGGGAACAAGGAAGAAACCATCACTAGGAGATGGGATATAGGCCACTGCCTCCAGGTAGAAACTCTCTTTTAGCTCTTGATAGCCCCACTCCTTCCTCTATATTGTAGGACACTTGAAATCCCTGCCCAGTTCTCAATTCCCTCTTTCCTTTAGAAAAACTTACAAAGGCATGACCCACTTCCTTACCCAATTAGAGCAAATTTCCTGTCACACTTAATTGAAGTTATGTTTGATTCAAGGCCTTTACACCTGGTAAAAAACTGTGATGTGTTCTCACCTGATAAATATATTTGGCTTAGCATGTTGACACATTTTAAATGGGATATAGTGATTTGACTGACCATCATTGCCCATCTTTACATGGGTGGGGGTCTAAGGGGGGAGGTAGAGAAGACTATTCCTTCAAGTTTTGCTTTTCTAAAAGAAGAAACAATGAGCCTAATTATTCTCTCCTAGTTTACAAAGCACCTCCGCATTTTGCTACCAAGTACTGCAGAGAAGCATTCCTAGCATTTCTTCAAATTTTCCTAATTTTTCACCTCAGCTACACTTTAAAGTCAGCTTATAGCTTTGTGTGTGGGCTGCTATTTCATTCTATTGCATAAATGGAACATTGAGGGTAACAACATCCTATCCACAAATCTGTGGAGGGATTTCACTGCTGGGATTATGTGAGATCTCTTTCATCCCGAAGGTGAGAGAATCATGCTCTGTGCTCTTTTTTCTAATTTGTAGGGAATTTTAGGAAGTCATTGTCTTTTCTTTGTAGATAGTTCTACATAAACACAGGATGTTAGATTAAATGACCTCTAATTCCCTTCCAGATTGATGATTGGTAATGACCATGTTTCCTTTTTTCTTCTTTTTATTTCCTATATTCTAAGCCCTATGAAGTGAATGTAGTGTTTAATTTCTTTAGGTCTTCCCACTGCATTGTCCTGCTTCTAAAACCTAATGTAATGATCAATGCCACAGAGTATTTCTAGCTGTCACTTATTGACTTTCTTTCAGTCTCTGGTATCAAAACCTCTGTCCCTGAGCGGAGCCAGTAGAATGGATAGGGAGAGAGATGAAAAAAAGATCAGATAACCATCTCCCACCTCTTTTAAAAGAAACTTTAATTAGATTGCATGATGGGGAAAAAATCACCTCATAAACTCAGCTTAACATAAGACTAGAGAAAAGAGTGGAGAGAGGAGTAGACAATATATTGATAATGGAAGGAAAAATAGCTAGAATTTTGAGAGATTATTTATTTGTGTGACAGATGGATTCTTCCATATGTCATTTTGAAAAATGATTGTCTCATTCCAAAGACCAGGAGCTCTCCATTAACCAGTGACTGGCTCGGGGGTTTTCTCAGTGTATATCTGACTGATCAGTATTCTGTGTAGAGAACTGAGGAGAAGGTGAATGCCTATGGATATCACAGCAGATTTTCATCTGCTTCTTCAAGACCTCCATATCAGTTTTATATTTAAAACTTCCAGAAAGGTCCAAAAGACTTTTGAATATAGAAAGTAGTGATGATCAGTGCTTTTTCTACACTTCTCTAACAAGGTGAAAACCTGTAACTTTAAATAAGTTGAACTACCAGTGTTATATTTTACTAAAATACTAACAAATTCCGTCCTTTAGAGAATTCAAGTATATTTTGGACAGTCTTTTGTTGCTGCAAATCTAAAAGAATGTTCCTGTATACTAAACTGGCACATACACACATGGGACTTAATTTGGGTATTGGCTTCTATAGGTACTGTTCTCCTTAAGGCCATTAACCTGTAAATACTTAGTCATAGAAATAATGAATGAACTTTTGATTCTTGCCTTTTCAGGCATTATTATTTGCTATTTCTTATCATGAACCTAATTTTTTTGCATTAATTAATAACTCAATCCAATGTTTCAACACCTGACTCAACATTACTATACTCTAAATGGTCAGTGACAATATTAACCAGGAAAGTTTAAAGAGCAACAGAAACTAATCAGATATATTATAAATTATGGTCCTGCTCTCATTTTAAGGAAGTTTCATGTCAGATATTGACTAGGGATTGAATAATAACTCCGTGAAAGCATCATTTCCATTCAACTCTTGTGTAAAAGTTCAGATTTTCCTGCACTGAACTAAATTTTTGTTCAGGGGAACAACAGATCTGGCTACATTTTGTATTCATACACAACAAGCTAAATTTTGATTATTTGACTTGTTACTTTGAGGAGTAGAATGAGCAACATTGTTTTCCAGTAGTTCTGATAGAGACAGTTGTTACCAAAAGTAAATACTTTTATAAGTAAAGATCTCACTGATTCAGATTCAATGGAAAAGAAGACCTGCCTGAATTGTAGACTTGTATTAAAAAAATGGAGTCATCAGTTTTTAAGTACAAATAATATCTTATTGTCAACAAAGTGGGAGTTGTGTTAAATAGAGGTTATATGGGTCTTACCAGAAATTCATTTGTATATTGTCATCCTCTTACATATAAAATATTCCTTAAGATTAAAAAAAGCTACAAAATCTTTGTTCTAGCAATATTTTAAACTTATTTCACATTATTCCTCTTCATGTACCTTATTTTTCTAGTCAAGCTGGAAAAGCAGTTACCCAGATTTATCATTTCACTTTCCAGTTCCAGTTCAGGCTGTTTCCCAAAGCTGGAGTGTACTTCTTTCTCATGTCTACCTTTTAGAAGCCAAAACTTCCATCAAAGCTTAGTTTAGATACCACCTCTGATATAAAATCTTTCCTCATGCCACCATTTTATTAGCATTTTCTCCCTCCTCAATAACCTTATATTTTATTTATCTATTTGTCTTATTTCTTGTTCACCCATTCCAACCCCCTAGCTTCTTGAAAGTTGTCACTCAGTTTTCACCTGTGTCTTCAAGAAGTTGTAGCATGCACAGCAATTAGACCCTGGCAAAACCATCTTGGCAGATGGGCTAAACCAGACTGAGAGTAGTCAGTGGGTTTTTATCCCATTGGTGAGTTAAGAGGATGCCTACCCTAACCCTGTTGAAGACTTCTTCTGGTGGAATAGGCAGATGAGAACAATTTGTTCCAATGCCCATGAAGGTAGCTGAAGCAAGCACTGTGGAACCCTTAGATCTTGGTGATACATCAGATATGCCAAGGTCATTCACTGCATCCTGGGCCACTGCCAGTCATCCTGACTTTTGTTTTGCCACTGAACTTCAGTGACTCCAGAGGAGAGTGAGATGGATGATTTGTGCAAATCCACTTCATTTAAGTCTAATTCACATACATGTCAAGACATCACTCATATGTGATGTTATTGGTCTTTGAAAACAAAGGATGAACAACAACCAACATTTGTAACCCTGGTGTTATGAAGGGGATCATCTTGGATTTTTTCCTTTCCTTTGTTGCCCAAATGCAATTAGTTACCTAGTCTTTCCACTTTTAGTACAAGAACCTTCCCTTCTCTCCACCCACACTGATAACCCTAGTTTACTTCTCAATCATTTCCAGCTTGGATACATCTTATATTATCTTGATTGATTTTCCTGTTTCCTGTCTCTTCTCTCTCTAACCCGTCCACCTCCCTGATGCCAAAACCCCCTTCCAAAGTCAGTTGTGACCATGTTGTAATTGTGTTAATAATGTAGAGTGATTCCCTTTATCTTTTAGGATAAAATATAGACATCATTTTATAACTTAAAGTCTTCTGAATTCTGGCTCCAATTTACCTGTCCTGACTTATCTCCCATCAATCCTTTCTGCCCCCTTTATATACTCTATCCTAGCCAAACTGGACTAGCAGAGATTCTGTGAATTCAACATGCAATCTCCTTCCTCTGCATATTCACACAAACCACCTCCCATGCCTGGAATTCACTCCTTCCTCACTTCTGCCTTTTACAATCCTTATTTTTCTTTAAGGTTCACTTCTGGAACCACATTTTCAGTGAAGTTTTCCCTGACCCCTCTCTCTCTCATTTTTTTTTGTGTTCTCTCCTTTCTCAATTATCTTGTATTATATCCATTTGTATTTGCAGTTGTATCTTTCTTGCACTGTAAGTACCTTAAAAGCAAATACTGTTGAGTTTTGTGTTTGTATTATTAGAACGTAGCTAAATCCCTGGAAAGTAATAGGAACTTAACATTTTAAAAATTAATTTGGATCACAGTGAGTTAGAGAAGTGAAAGAAGCCCTATGGAGGTGCTAGGACTTTATTAGGATTTTGAAAAAAAGTTAACCCATGGAAGGAGTTGTGAGGGATGGGAAGTACTTGAGCAAACATCCAGAGTTGGGAAGAAGATTGCATTTGGATAACAGTGAAATGAGTGGCTTGATGTCATAATTCATCATTTGTATGACTTTAAATGTCATCTATTCCAAGCTAGTCATTGTTTATAGATGGGCAAACCAAGTTCTTCAGTGGTGAAGTGACTTGTCCCAGGTTGTGTGGTTGATTAGTGATGGACTAAAATCCAGGCCTCTTTATTCACTTCTCAGTACATTTTCCCTGTATCTCTTAGCCTCTCCAAAGGTCCATATTGAAGAAGAATGGGAGGCAAAACTAAACATGTGAAAAGAGGATAAAATATGAATTTCTAGCATACCCAAATGATGGGTTGTAGTTTGATCTGATATAAACTGGATAGGTGTTAACCAGTTCTTAGGCAGGGAATAATAAAATCAAATTAGCATTTCTAATCCATCAACAAATATTTAGATAATCTGATACTTATTATCTGTGTTACCTTGGGGAAATTATTTTATTTCCTGTCTACCTCCAGAGTTTTGTCTAAGACAAATAAAATTAGGCTGTATGTGTGTTTATTTCTCTCAAAGTCCATAGGCATGTATATGAATCATAGGAGCAGTCATAAACTAAGCTCTCTTTGGGGTTAGGCTACACAGATTGCAAAACCATGAAGAAAGGAAGAGCCCCTGATTCAGGATGGCAGTCCTTTTGTAGCCAAAATTACAGTTTTCATAAAGCAAGGAAGAGTCCCGGACTTTTAGATGTCTGTGCAAGCTTCATCCAGTCTTGTGGTTATTGATATGGCAGGAGGATTTTGGGTTCCTTCAGAGAGCATCACAAAGGATTATTAATATATCAGTCTAGAAGGATTCAAATTATCCTCTTTATTGGCTAGTCCAGGTTTTGGCCTTCTTCAAGTGATGAGGGGTTCAAGCAGGTCTCACATTCCTCAAACTCCAGTTTCATTATCTACACAAGGAGATTAGATAAGATGACCTTTCTAATTATGCCATGTCTGTAGTCTTCACTGGTTCTTCGTTGCCTTAATTCAAATGTTCCCCAATGGTTGTCAAAGTATTTTCATTACCCAAGGATCAGCTTGGCCAAGTTCAGAAAACTTTGTTGCCAGAGGGTTGGCCATTAGGTGATGATTTTTTTTTCTTCAGTCACAGCAGCTTATGAAGACTTTTAATCAAGGTATGGATAAGTTGTGATACCCATCAGGGAGGAAATACCTGCATCAGTGAAATCATGAACCCTTTAAATATTGTTAAGTATGATTAGGAAGCTATTAGTCTGTATGCTTCATGAGTTTTTTCTTCCCATAAATAGACTTAGTATAAAACTAATATTTTTTTCTTATTCAGATGTGTGTGTATGTGTATGTGTGTGTGTAATTACAAGAGACCTAATATCCTAAAGTCAGAAAATTATTCCTATAGGGAAGTGTCTTGACTCAAAAAACATAATCATAGGTCTGATTTAGCTCCTATACAACAACATGCTATCTCTATTGAAATTCCATATAAAGTAGAAGGATCCTTGGTTTGTCCCACTTGGGATGTTTCTACATTCTTATTTTGTTTCTTTTTTTTCACTGAAGATGGATTTGACCTGTAAACAATCAGATTAATAATCAGAGTAGGTGGTGCTATCAGTTAAAGTATTGAATTAGACAATCAATCAATCACAGGACAGGTTAAGATTGGCATCTTTAATACTTATAGAAGTGTACTTTAAAGCAGGGCACCACTAGCAAATTAATAGAAAAAGAAACCCTTGGAGAATTCTTAAATGGCTTTAGAAATTCTTAAACTTTCAAAGTTATAATCCAGGACAATTAAAACCATTGATTTCTTTCTCTCTTTCTTCTGTCACTCTAGCCAAATGGTTTTAATGTCCTCTCATCCATCAGAAAAGCCAATATTCTCCCCAGGTTAGAGAAAAGAAATAGTTTACATTGTCAATTAAATGAGTCCATTATCTTTGCAAAACTGGAAATAGTGTTTGCAAGAATTTATTTGGATTTATCATCAATCTAGCTGTGCAATTGCTTTACTAATGTCCCATGATGGTGGTGATGAGGAAAAAATACATGGAAACTCAGCCCATGAGATTTCATTGTCTCTGCTATCTCTTATGGACCTTGAATTTTTCCCTCTCTCCTAGAAGCTTTCCATTTTCCCATAAACAGATTGAGGTCTCCCCAGTCCTAAAAGATATTCACTTGACATACAGCTCATTTAATTTTCATTCCATCCTTTACCTCTCCTTTACTGTCAAACTTTGAAAAAAAATTACTTACCCCAAGGTCTCTGTTTATCTCCTACTTTCTTGTTAACTCCTTAAAATCTGACTTCTACTCCTATTACTTCCTTATAGGACACTAATGAACTTGGATTTGCCTAATCTGATGGTCCCATTTTCCATAAGCATTCATCTTTTGACAATTTGGTTTCTGTTGTTTCTCCTTTATTTTCAGAGAGAACCAGTGACATTGTGGAATGATGTCTTGATTCCAGAGCAAATTGGATTTCAGTGAAGCCTTCAGCCTCACAGCTCTTTTCCAAAGTCATCAAAGTGTAGTGGCAAGACAAAAGAGACAATTGATGATGGACAGGAGTATGATGGATGACCTTCAATATCCGACCAAGCTCTAAGCACTCCACAGTACCTCCTTTAGCCTCCTTCAAGGACATTGGAACAAATGGTTCTCATCTTCTCATTCTGCCAGGGCATGTCTTCACATCTATTGGTTGACATCCTCCTAATTTACCAACAGGTTTGAGGCTTTTCAGTTACCCTCAATCTGGTTTAGCCAGTCTGCCAAGATAGTTTACCAGGGTGTAGATTCTGTGCATATTACAGCTTCTTGGAGTCGTAGGTGAGAGTTGGGTGAAAGGTGGACACCAAAGGTGAACAAGCAATCCTGAAAAGGGCTGAGTAAGTCCTCACATCAGAGGTGCTAGTCCTCCTAGAACACTCCAGACAACCCATGCACTACCATTCAGTAGCAGTTGATAGTACTGATCTCTCCCTTCTAGATATTCTCTTCTCTCTCAGCTACGGAGAATTCCTTTTAGTCAGGTCACTTCTCAGTTTTTTTTAAAAATTAGGTTGGCATGCTTCTGCTGTTCCATTAGCATGGATATTCTCCAGGGTTCTTTCCTCAGCCTCCTCTGTCTGCCCTCTTGCAAAACTTCTCAGCTCCCACTGGTTCTGCAAAGATGATCCCCAAATTTATATTTACTCCAAATATCTTCCCTGAACCTCCATCACACATCATCACCTGTTGTGTATCTCCTCCTAGAAATCCCTCAGACCCTTCAAATGCAACATATTCAAATGAAACTCAATATATTCTACCCCAACCTGTCTGTCCTCCAAATTTCTCTGTTTCTCTTGAGGTTGCCACCATGACCCCATCTCCAAAATTTGTCAGCTGGCTATTACAGAAGGAGATATACTTCACTCTTCTGTCTCTGTCATCACCCATAAACAATTAGTTACACATGCTATTGTTCTTTTTCATGTTTGGTTTTCTTTCTTTATTCCAATTGTTCACTCCATTGGTTACAACCCTTCTATACAACCAGACTATTGTACAATGTGAAAGTATTTGCAGATCCTATACTTGATTGCATGCCACCGTGGGTGGGGGGGAGGTAGGGGAGAAAATGTGAAAATCAAGGGATTGTGGAACTGAATCTTGTAAACTAAAAGTAAATAAACAAGTCAATGACAAAAAATAAAAATTAAAGTTAAAAAAATTTAAAAAATTATATAATAAAGAAAAAACAATTAGTTACCAAGTTTTATCAGTTTTTTTCTTTTATAAATATCTCTCACATTTGTTCTATTCTGCCCACTCACCACCATGTCACCATCCAGCTCTCACTACCTCTTCCTTGGACAACTGTTGTCTCCCTAAATATTCTTTCTGCTTCCACTTTCTCCTCTCTCCAATCTCTCTCTCCCATTTCAGTCTTTCTAAGACACAGGGAGAGATCACTATGTCACTCCTGTACTCAAAAACTTTTTTTGGCTCCATATTGCATTTAGTATAGAATTCAAATTCCTTGCCTGGCACTCAAGGCCATTTAGAATATGCACCTGACTTATTCTTCAAGGTTTATTTCATATAACTCTCCTTTCTTTACTCTAGACTAGCCAAAACAGATTGTTGGTTGTTCTCTGCACTTGATTCTTCCACATGTACACATTTACAGAATCTATACTCTGTTCTCACGATAATGCACTCTTGTCTCAGAATCCTTGTTTTCATTCAAGGCTCAGTTAAGGCTATTTCATGCATGAAACCTCATCTTATTCTTCCAGTTGCTGTTTAACCCATTCCCATGAGACTAGAAACTCCATGAGGGTTGGGTCTGTTTTTGTCTTTGTATTCCTAATTCCTAGTGCATTGTATCATTGTAAGTGCCTAATAAATATGTGTTGAATTAAATTAGAGACACCACACTTCCTTGATTCACTTCCTCTCTTCAATCCCTATTTCTCTGCCTTTTTGTGTATCTTGATGAATACTCCCAATGTTTGGATTTTTGAACCTCTTCTTTATGTTTTCTCCCTTGGCATTCTCCATTACTCTACAAGTTTTAGAAATTTGCCTAAAGTTGCAAATTGTACAGAATTTCAGAGAATTTTCTGGAGAATTGCAAAGTTGAGTGACTCACTTAGCATCCCAGAGCTAATATTTGCCAGAGAAAAGAAATAAACCTAGGTTTTCATTACTCTGAGGCTGGTTCTCTATCCCTATGCAACACTGCTTCTCATAACTGGAATTACTTTCTTATAAAATATGAGGGGGTGTATATGTATTTTTAAAAAATTGGTTGTGTCACATGGGAGAGGGCCCCAGGACTGGGAAGCTTTAAAGGCTAACCTACAGAAAGAAGAGAAATATTCCTTTCATAAGAAAGTTGGAAGAAGGGACAGTTTTGCTTTTTCTTCTTTTAAAACATAAATTGGGCCACTACGAAAATTATTCTTCCCTACCCCTCAAACATACCCACTTTTCAAGCCCTAAATCATGGCTCCAGGCATGGAGGATAGAATAGTTGGTCAAAAGATCTTAGTTTGCTGGTTTCAAAAGACAATTTCGAATGTTTCAAAAAAGCAAACCCTAGTTTTCAGGAGTCATTAAACTCTTTTTAAATCTAGTTTTTCATAAGATTCCTTCTTCAAAGTGTCTAGTTTTAAACTTTGTTTTAAGGAGGAGAATTGAAGAATAACATGAATTCATGAAAGACTGATATTTTTCATTTAATGTTAGGAAGGTTTTAGCAGGAGTTCTTGGAAAGTCTACGATGTTCTGAGATAATGTAATATACTGTGGCAAAATGTGACATAATGGAAAGAACACTGAGCTCAAAAACATGAAACCCGATTCCCAGCTAAATTATTAAATTAGCTTAAAAATTGTATCATCACACCAGGCCTCAGTTTCTCCTTCTATAGAATTAGAATAGTGATGAGATCATCTCTTACATTCTTTCCCAGTTGTATTACTCCTTAATTCTTTGATTATCTGTCTGCCAAGCTAATGCATTGTAGCAAACTTCTGGATAGATATCTTTCCATCTTCTGCCTTGATTCCCCATTGGAACTTGTAAGCAGGCTAGATTGCCTTTTCCAGATTTTCTTTGGAGACCGGTGATACAGACAGACATTGCCTCAGCGAAAATATTTGACTTCCCTTGAGTTTTGCTTTGTCATCTCTGGCACACTGATAGTTTTATGTAGCATATGTGCTGCCTCTTTTATTAGACCAAACTAGATCATTTACTTTTGTGTCATGGGAGAAAATACTACTGAGTCCCCGGGCCTTACTGTAAACTTACAATAAGCTCCCAGGATACCATATTCTATATTCTTTGTTCAGAGCTCTCCCTCCTATGATTCAGTCTCTTGGAACTGGCATAAAGAAGTATGAGCTTTCTCCCTTTTGGCCCTTGGAAAGTTGCCTGACTCTGGAGGTCCCAGTCAGAGAGGTTTCATGATTCATCTTTTTAGCTTCTTTTCCCCCCACAGAAAAACCTACATTGCTCTAGACTGCAGTTCCATTTGTTAATGCCTATTTCCTGCCAAAGTAACCATTTCACCAAAAGAGGAAAAAAAGATGGCCAGAATATTTTATTAATTTCTCTATGTGGAATGAATGAGGAATTAATGTGATGGGTCCTATAATAATGAGCTGATGACCGAGAGGTGATGGCCCAAAGGCAAGTCTTTTCAATAAGCAACTTAATTATATATATAAAGAAAATTGGAGTCTGAGAGCATTATATTACTAAATCAATCAACCCAGGCTTGCAGGCTCATTAAAACTAGTAATGTTCAAGTGAAAAGGTCAGTTTATTAAAAATAGATCAGCATTTTCCAGTTAAAGCATGTACCACTTACTGGTGCTAGGGAGAATTCAAGTCTGGTGAATCATTTATTTCCTAACTATAAAGATATGATATTAACATACTATTCATGCTATATATAAGCATACACACATGATAATACCTCTTTTTACTTTTTACACATCCCTGCATCAGCTGTAAAGTCCAAATTACATTATTTATATTGCAGGCGAGTGTATCTAACCATCCAGTGTTATTTTCCCCAAGACATCTCTATTCCCTCACCTCACCCCACTTCTCTGCAATGATTGTCTCCATGGCCTGTAAGAAGAGAGTAAACAATTCCAGAGGCAAATTAGTTTTTTTGTTCAAATGGTTTGAAGCTGAAATGTGCTCAAAAGAGATAATTTTAGGCCAATGAAAAGTTAATGCAAAGATATTCTCAAAGGAAAAGATAAGAAAGAGAAGGAGCAAGTTTGTAGATATAAGTGAAAGATATTGGTAAAAGGAATTGAATTGAGTTGAATTATATTCAACAAATTCTTTTTAAGCACCTCCTATGTGCAAGGCACTGAGTTAGATGCTGGGGATGCCAAGACAAAATGGAAAAGAATCCCTGCTTTTAAGGAGTTTACTGAGAAATTGAGAGAATTTTACCAAAGACATGAAAAGGAAACTTACTTTTTATTATTTAGGTTACACTGAGTAAAAGTTCTTACTTGATCTATAGCTAGGAGGCAAGAAGTCCAAAAAAGAAGTTTGGAGGGATAGTCCATAGATACAGAATATAAAAATCATATAGTCATGCTGATTCCATAGCCCAGGGATAGAGGTGGATATAGACTTAGTCTTTGAGAGCTTCTTGGTCTCTGATACCAACTGTCGATCCACTATGTCTCTCAGTAGTTGATTGATGTCTTAGTGGTATCAAATCATTTAAAATTATTTAAATTTAAGAAACTGGAGAAAATCATGTTTTATTCAAACTTAGCCTTTGCTCAGGTGCCAAGATAACTGAACATATTTTCATTCATCTTATTGACCTATTTTATTTTATTTTTTAACATCTCATTTGGCAAATCTATAAGCATATGCTAAACTAAGTACATATTACATCTTTAATCAGAAAAAGGTGAGTGATTCACCCTCTCGTAAAGCTGAGTAGCAGAGTTGACACTTGAATCAAATACTTCTAACTCTACATGTATCCCTTTCCTCACAATAACTTTCTGCTAATAATGTCTGCATTACAACTTATATTCACGTAACACTATTTTTCAAAGTGCTCTCACATGAACTATTTTATTTGATTCTACAACAATCTTAAGAGATAGGTACAAAGAACATTATTATTCCCATTTTGCAGATGAAGAAACAGAATCAGAGAGGTCAGGAGACTTGTCTAAGGTCACATGGTTAAAAAGTTAAAAGCCCTGCTATTCTCACTCACACTTCATTGTACTTTTCATGGTACTTTTCTGTTTCTCTTGAAAATCTTGTTTATTAGGATCATACATTTAGAGCTGAAAGGGACCTTAGAGTTAACCTAGTCCGACCTCCATGTTTTATAGAAAAGGAAACAGGTTAAGTGCCTTGCTCAGTCATTCAGGTGAGAGAGTCCAGATTTGAACTTAACACTTTGACACCAAATGTAGTTTCCATTATAGCAGAGTGCTGTTCTATTCTCTGGGGCCATGTAGCTTTCCACCTTTCTTTATTCTGATTCTGAATGAAAATCACCATTCCTTTTTTTTAACCTTTCTAGTAGCTTATATTAATAAATTAAATTATTTATCATGACTAGGATTGTCCAGAAGCCACAAACAGATTGGGCTTTTAGGAAACTGAAATCATTCATTTGGGTCTTTGCCTTATTTAATGGGAAAAAGCAAATAAATCACTTTCATTATCACCATCACCATGATTATTATAGGATCTTACATTTATGTAGCAATCAATCAACATGAATTTATTAAGGGCCTAATGTGCCAGGCATGGTACTAAGCAGTAGGGATACAAATATAAAAGTCACACAGTCCTTTACCTCAAGAAGTTAACATACTAATTGGGGGAAATTTCATTTGTAGTCATGAACAAGTAGAAAATATATGTATGTGTGTAAGTGTATAAAATACGAAGTATTAAAGGGGGATATGAGTAGCTGATGGGCTCAGGAAAGGGTTCATGTAGAAGGTGTACCTTGGGCTAAGCCTTGAAAGGAAACAGAAATTCAAAGAACTAACAAAGAGAGAATACATTCTAAGCATGGAGGGATAGCCAATGTAAAAGCAAGGAGATATGGAGATAGAATGTCATATGTCTAGAAAAATAGCTAGGGTGGCATGTTTGGTTGTTGTTCAGTTTCAGTTTCAGTCATGTCTGACTCTATGTCCACTTTTGGGATTTACTTGGTGAAGATACTGGGGTGGTTTGGCCATTTCCTTGCCCAGTTCATTTTATAGATGAGGAATTGAGGCAAATGGGGTTAAGTGATATGCCCAGGGTCACATAGCTAATAAATGTCTGAGGCCAGATTTGAACTCAGGAAGATGAATGTTCCTGACCTCAGGCCCTGCATTCTATCCACTGGTTCTACCTAGACCATAGAGTAAGTAGAGTGGAGTAATATTGTAAGAATATTGGAAAGGTAGATTGGATCTAGATTGTGAAAAGCTTTTGAATCCCAAATAAAAGAGTTTATATTTAATCTTATATAAAACAGGGATCTCCTGGAATTTGGGTGAGGTGGATGGAAGTAAAATAGTCAGAACTGGAGTTAAAGGAAATAATTTTACTATCTGAATGGAGGACTGATCAAGGCAGGGAGACCTTTGAGTTAGTTAAGTCAAGTAAGAGGCTGTTACAAGAGACCAGGTGAGAGGTGATGAAAGACTGAACTGGGATTGTAGTGTGTGAGTGGAGAGAAGGGAAGATCTGCAAGACATGTTATGGAGAAAAAATGATAAATCATGGTTATTGCTTGGTTTTATGGTTGATTGAGAGTGAGGCATCAATTATGATGTTACGGTTGTAAACCTGGGGGACTGTCATGTTGATGTGTCCCTAGCTGGACTGGTGAATTTTGGAAGAGGAATGGATTTGAGGGAAAATAATTTTATGTTCTAGACATGTTAAGTTTGAGATGTCTGTGGGATAGTTAAGGTTTATAAAATACTTTACTTACATTCTGTCATCTGATCTTCATATCAACCCTATGAAGTAAGTGGTTTTATTAGTAGTAATGATTATTATTTTGTACTAGAGAAGCACTGGCTTCAGAGTTATTTAGGCTTTCCAAAGATCATGGAGGTAGTAAGCAGCAAAGCTGGCACTTGACCTAGGTCTTCTAATTACAAATGCTTTTTCCCACTTTTGAATGTGGAGACATTTTCGCCACCATATAACTCGAAATAATTTTTCAGATTGGCTCTCATGAAAAGAAATATAGGTCATTGCTCAACTAACCTACTTCTATTCCTTCTTGATAATTAAACATGGCTCTCATAGATGTGAATATGGGTATCAAAATTTAACATGTTGAATCATAACCCATTTTTCTTACTCAGAAATAATAAGGGGGATGGTCTTAGAAATGTCAACTCTGTGTGTGTGTGTGTGTGTGTGTGTGTGTGGACTGAACTTAGAATTTTAATGTCTCATCTAAACTTTGAATCTTTGCCAGTGGTCTACACACAGTTGGTATGTAATGAATCTTGAGTCAATTTGATTCAACAAACATTTACTAAGTGTCTATTGTATGTAAAACATTGTGCTTTTACCTAAATTAAATTACATATTTAGTGCCATACCAATCAATCTACCAAAAAATTACTTTATAGAACTAGAAAAAATAGTGACAAAATTCATTTGGAAAAACAAAAAGTCCAAAATATCAAGGCAACTAATGAAAAGAAA
>CM053598.1:104295962-104321426 GCA_028646575.1 Pseudocheirus occidentalis | reverse complement strand
TATCTGCAGGCTGAGGGCTCTGAAGCAGCCCAGTGGAAGCCGCTGCTGCTCTGTTCCTGCTGCTACAGCTGCCTCCCGCTGCTTCCTTGCCCTGGGAGCAGTTTGGCCGGACCCGCTCTTCTCCTCCCCAGTTAGCAAATTCCACTGATCTTTCTCTTAGCCTTTTTGTCTTCTGGCCTGATAAATGTGGTAACTGTGCCTCCAGTGTAGTGGATCTGCTCTCCCATAGGTGCGGCTCCCCGCCTGATGCCCCAGGGCCTGAGCCGCCAGGTTTTGGCCGCGGCTACCAGACTGCTGAGAAGAGCCCCGCCTGCTGTGCTGTCTGTAGCAACAGATGTGCCTTCTGTCTTTTGGAGAGTTTTAGAGCTTGAAAATCTGTTTAGAGTCCCATTTTATGAGTTTTTTAAGCGTGTTTGTGTGGGAGCTGTGGTGCTTTGCTGCTTCTACACCGCCATCTTGGCTCCTGTGACTTTCTGTAATAAGGTATAGTATTGAGAATATTATACTGTGAATATTGTACTGAATCTTGATTTGTAATGGAATAAACAGTGTTCAATAGTACTGTATAATCTGAATCTTGAAAGCTGTTCATAGTAGCATTCTTTTGGGAATCTACTGTTGCTTGGCTTTACATATGTGTTTTTTGATATCTTTTAAAATCAACTATATTCATCCTCCTTCCTCTCTCAGGGAGTCATCGAATTTAGAAACAGTAATTTTAAAGATAAAAACAAAGAAAAAGGGTGCAAAGAATCAGTAAAAATGAACAACATGGGGAGAAATTTGAAAATATATACAGTATACAAAATTTGTTGACCTTCCAACTCTGCAAAGTTATGAGAGGCAATGTCTTTTCATGACTCTTCTGTTGAGTCAAGCTTATTCTTGGTAATTTTGCAAAGACCTTTTCTCTGTTTTTGATATTTGATCCCTGGTCCCCCCCCCCATTCAATTCCATTCAACAAATGTTAAAGTGGCTCCTCTACTAGATATTGGGAGATAGGAAAAGAGTAAAATACTCTCTGACCTTGATGGTTCATATTCTATTGCAGAATGATTGGGTTGGGGAGGGTGTGGTAGAAAGGTTAATTCAAAAAGCAAACAGAAATAAATACAACAATTTGAAGAGGGAAAGAGCATTGACCCTGGGGGTGAGGAGCATTAAGAAGAATTCTTGAGAGAGAAGGTGGCAGCTAAAATGAAGCTTTAAGAAAAGTTGGAATTTAAGAATACCTGGAGGGACTGAAATTTAAGGATGTTTAGAAGGACCAACCTGTAGGAATGGATGAAATACATTTTTTCCCCCATAAGGCAAGGAAGATAGATATAGCAGGACAAATGGTTTTATTTCAAAGTAAAATTATAATATCTGCTTTTAATGATTTGTATTTAAAGTGCATCTGCACAGAGAAGAAAATGAAATATTTATTATCAAATATATTTCCTTGTCAAAAGATGTTCTTGGTCCTTCTAGTGTTAAGGAAGAACATAAGAATATTGAGAAGTGGAAAAGAGTTGGGAGGGCATTCTAGTAGGGGAAAAGCCTATGCAAAACCATGGCAACAGGAGATAGATGGTTAAATTTGGGAAACAGCTAGCTGGCCTGTTTGGTTGGAACACAGAGTGACTAAAAGGGAGTAATACTCCTCAACTCAGGGATCTTGACTGACCTCACATCAGGGTCTGGCAATGTGTTCACCTCCTGCTGTGGATTTCTCTATAGCAATAAGGACATAATCCATCAACAAGACCCTGCTTACTACCCCCTGCTGCTCCCACCTGAGCTCTCTTACCAACTTTCACAGTGAAAAGCACCGTTGCCTCAATTAACCCCTCAAATCCTGCTCTCCCTTGGGACACAACAAGGACTTCTCTGAATATATAAACTGGAACTTACTATAATACTGGGGTCCTGCCACTGGGCTACATTATAAATAAGACTATAATATTCTCCTGTTACTAGTAACTAAATCCCCTTAGACTGTGTCCCCAAAGCACCCACATTATAACAAATTTCATTCTGTTGCAAGTACAGCTTACATATATATAAAGGCTCCAGTGTGCTGACTTGATACTGCTGGGACCAGGCTCATTTCTTGGCCTTGGGGAATTGTGCAAATGAGCTCCTTTTTAGCCACATGGTATCAGAGGCATGAAGGTCTTTTTTCTCCTTGTAGAAAAATGAGCTATGATCCTGTATGTAATTGCTGTAGGAAATTAAATACTATGTCTCTTTTAAAAATACTCATTTTAATAGCGCACATTTATACAATACTTTGAGGTTTGGGAAGTGTTTTCCTTAGAAAAACCTGTCCGATGGGCAGTTTAAGAACATTACTGTCTTATTGCAGGTGAGTAAACTGTGGTAGAAAAAGTCACAGTGACTTGCCATAAGTCACAACAATCAAGTGACAAGTGTCTGAGATGGTATTTGAACCCCAGGTTGTCAGATTCTTTAGTCTGGTGTTCTTTCCATGATACTCTATTGCTTGTCTTGCCAATTAGATCATAAGCCCATTGTGGACAGGGAACTTAATATTCTTGGCTTCTAACACAGTGTCCTGTACACATACATACTTACTGTTTGTTGTTGATAATAGCAAGATGCCAAGAACCAGTCTTGGCACTGTGAGGGCAAACCATGGTGCCTTGACATAAGTAGCTTGGTACTATGTAGACTTATAGGGAAAAAAGTGGAGGAAAGATCCTATAAAACAAAACCAAGCCAGAAAAAGTTGTTTTGAACAAATAACTATTGAAAACATCACCCTTCAATGCTATCATCATTGTCATTTAAATGCATTTGTTAATATTTGTTCAGTCTTCAGACACTGTTTAAAAGATGACAGTAGATATAAATACTATATGACAAAAGTGCACAGAGATTTCATATTCCAATAGGGGTGGTAAGTCATGTACAAGATGAATATAATACAGATTTTGAATGTACCAAGTAAACTAGAGAAGTACAGGAGTTCAGTGAAAGGAGAGAGCATTCCTGGCTCCTGGGTCTGAGGAATACTTCATGAAGGTGATAGGGCTTCATTCAGTGACCAAGACTGGGATGGGGTTAATGGAGGGAATTCACATGTGATGCTTTATAATCCATGATCTAGGACTCCCCCCCCCAAATTTCAACTCTTACTCATTTTATCTTATTTTCTTCATATTTAGGAGTCCAGTCCCCAAAGGACCCATGTCTCTCTTTTGGCTTACCACCTCAGTCCAGCATTTACTCTCAGAAAATCTCCAAATGTAGTTTAGGCATGGTTTATATGCTAGTTTCTCCACATGTGATTTATAAGTTCTAAAGATCCTATATAAGAACTTAAAGTAGTAAACACATTCAAATAAAGAGGAAAAGGCCCTTTCTGTGCAAAAATTTTCATATCAAGTCTTTTTGTGGTGGCAAAAATCAGGAAACTATAGGATTGTTAAATAATTGAAGAATGGTTGAATTAACTGTGGTATATAAATATGATGGAATACTATTTTGTTATGTGAAATGAGGAAATAGTTGATTCAAAAAGACTTGGAAAGATTTATATGGAGTTATACTGTTAAAGTGGGCAGAAACAGAAAAGCAATTTATACTATAACATCGATGTTATTTTAAAAATGAATAACTTTGAGTACTATTATAAACTAATGAAGAATGAAATGAGTAGAACCAGGAGAACAATTTATACAATAGCTACAACTTTGAACTGTAAGAACTATGATCAATACAATGCCCATCCACGATTTCAGATGCATTGAAATGCTGCATATGACAGAGTGGTGATAGATTATAGAGTGCAGAATGAGACATGTGTACAATATATACACACATAAATGTCTAGGGTTTAGTAAAAATAAATGCTTTCCTGTTCAATTTTGTGTACATCCCCTCGCAGTTCATGGACTCTAGGCTAAAGAACCCTTCTTGAAGTACTTCTAGTTTTGGTGAATACAGATTTATCAAAGATTTCTTTTAATCAGACACACCACTGTACAAATACTAAGGAAGTATATGGTATAAATTTGCTCAGTATGTTGAAGAGTCCCTTGTTAGTTGAAGAGGGCAATCACCTTGTCTGTTTGAAAGGCTCCCTTCAGCTGGTGTAAAATGGATGAAATAGAATAATTTATTATTTTGGTTCTGAATAACTTACTTGACAAAACAGCCATAAAATCACTAAAATGTGAAATGAGGAAAGGCAGGTGAGTAGCAGGCAAAGAAACTGATGAATTTAGAAATGGCCCAACTACCAAGAAATCAAGTCACCTTGAAGTATCTGCTAGACTAAGATTTGTGTTATTAAAAACAAAGTCTCAGGAGGTAAGAGGCAGGTGGCAAACAGCACCATTTAAAAATTGTCCTTGGATTCAATGAACACTTCTTTGTCAGTGGAAAGTGCAGATTTCCCCCTGTCATTCTTGCTTCTATTCTAATGAAGGTAGTTTTAGTGAGGCTATGACATTGCAGGGGAGGGGAGAGAACCTGTGCCACGTGGTAAATTTTCATCCTTGGTTAGATTCTTTTCACTTTCTGTCCCTTTCTCTGTATTTATTAAACTTTTCTCAGTCTATTTATGTTTAGTGGAGCTCTTTACATGGGAAGTTTGACCTGAGAGATTCTGACAATCAAGTCAATAATTTCCCTGCAGATTTCAATGCATCCTTGTAGAATATGGCATTTGAGTCCATACATACCTGATAAGACACAGGAAAACTTCAGATCTCAGGTTGGAGAATTTGTTTTCTATGGCAAGCAGGCCATTAATTTTAGTCATTTCTCCGTCTTCACCTTATCTGCTGTTATAAATTCAGGTCTGTGTAATGTCACTGGGGAAATCACAGAAATATTTCTTGTAGTGGAACAATTAAATGGCCATTTTGTACTCTCATTTTTTTCTAATCTTGCTTAGTGCCCATATCACAGTCCCTTTTACTATTGTAACTTATCTTGATAAAGTGAGAAGAAAAGAGGAACTGGTCAAAGGAAAATCATATCAGATTTATCATTGTCAGATAATTAGGTATGTAAGACATGCTTTAGAAGGATAATTGTCTAGATTTTGGAGGAAGGGGATAACTTTTCCTTTTTTGTCTCTTAAAATGTTTTATGGACATTTTTTTGTTTTTATATTGCAATTTCTTAATATATCCCCCTAGTTCCTCCTCAGCAAACCATCCCATATAACAAAAAATATAAAGGAAAGTAAAAATAAAAGACTGCCCAGTAGTGCTAACCAAAACATTAACCAAGTCTAGGCATTCTAATATTTCCCAACATTTGAAGAGAAAGGTAAAGATGTGTATCTTCTTAGTTTCCTTCTAGGAGCAAATTTGTTCATTCGAATTCATACAGATGTTCTAATAGAGCTAGAGAAACTCAAAAGCATTGCTCTGATAAGATAATGAAACCTGAATGTGCGATATTCATGATTCAGGCTTTAGCTAATATTTGTGGGTAATGTTTGAGTCAAGATTCGAAATCTGCCAAAGTTAGGAAATCTATGATACGTATAGAAATTTGCAATGTCCTGGTGGCCCTGATATTGCCCAGTTACAAAAAAAGGTCAAAATAAATGTGACTATGACAGAGAAGGGCCTCAAATTTATTCCAGATGCATATTGGTTAAAAAAAAACTGGGGATGTTTATTCTAGGAAAAAAAACATTTGTAGAGAATATGATAGATGTCTATAAGTACTTGAAGGTTTATAAACTGGAGGATTCCAATTACGTTGCTTCGTCCCTGAGGGCAGAACTGAGAACAATATTTGGAGACTACAGAGAGACTGATTCCTGCTTGATATAAGAAGGCATTTCCTAATGACCACAAGATATGAAAGGTATTCTTGTTCAGGTATGAGTGGAATAGATGGCCTCTAAATTCACTGCCTATTCTGAGATTCTAATGCTCCTGTGAATCAGAGCTAACTCTAAGCAAACTGGGCTACCTCAGGAGGTACCTTGAGGACCATTTTGGAGGTCCTCAAGCAAAAACTTTATATCTGCTTGTCGGCTATGATGTAGAGGGAATTCTCAAGTACAGGATGGCAAAAGGAATGGCACTAACAAAGGTGTAGAGGTGGGAATAAGCAAAATATGATTGGCTGGAGTATGGGCTGTGTGTAAGGATATAATGGCACATAACTCTGATGAGGATTTTTGGAGTCAGTATATAATGGATATTGTGTTTAGATTTGTATTTTATTCATTTGTCAATGAGAAACCATCAAGGTTTTCTGAGCAAATAAGTGATTTAGGAAGATTCATCTGGTGATAGGATAGAGAATGAAATGGATAGGGAAAAAGGATATGAATGAATTAAAAATTATTAAGTGTGATTATATGCCAGGTATTTTGTTAATCTTCGTGGAAACAAATTTTTAAAAAGACGAAGCAATCTATTCCTTCAAGGAGCTTACATTCCAAAAGAGTAATCCTACATGGATAGGGGAATAACATACAGGGAAGGCAATTTTTGTCTGGGATGTGACAGAGATGGTAACTTGATTCATAGGAAAGTCAGTGGACAAGCCCTTTTCTTGAAGCAATAGCAGTACTGATTTGATTACTGTGCCTAGAACAAGAGGTAGGTAGTGGTAAGTACCTATGCTGTTGGTCAAGAAGGCATAAAGGATAGTGGCAATGAACAACAAGTCAAGTCATTTATGGCAAGTCACATCTTCAAGCTCTCATTAATAACTTTTTTGATGCTCTTGTCAGGTTTGTTTGGAAGATTGTGCTAAACATGGGTTTGGTGAATATGAATGATTTTACTGATTTTATGTCATCTCATAAGTAATTTGCAGATTCAGTTATTTAAATCCAGCAACTCTTTAGATTTTACTGATTCCTGTGCTAAACATTTGACTCAATATTCTCCCCATCCATTTACTCCACAGTGTGGAGGAGATCACCAGTACATGGGAGTTTATGTATATGTTGTGAGCACATAATTTACAGATGGAGAATGACTCACCATATGTATAAACTCTGTTCCATTGTGCTTATATCTACATGCATGAATGGACTCTTGTTTTATGTGAGTCAGTTCAGTCTAAAAATCAGTTCCCAATTTAAGTTCATTCTGTCAAATAACCAATTTGATGGACATTTTGACTAAGTTAACTGCTTTTCTTTTGGCTGAATCATATTGTGGCTTTAGTTTGATATAGATACAACTTTACTCGAAATGCTGCAGCTGTGTATTCCTGGGACATGGCCAGAGGGTTGTAGGGTCAGCTGTCTGTCTAAAAGTCCTGCTGTTGAGTAACTATGTCATCTGGTGGTCTTACAGAAAAAATGAACATACAACTGAATAGTAGGTTCAGTTGTTTCAGCCTCCTAGGTTTTACACAGCTTAAGCAATGTACCCCGGAGGTTGTATGTTTGCTTTTCCTTCTACTCAGTTCTAAAACTCTTATGCATGTGTGTGTATGTAAAGCAGGGGGGATATATATCAGAGGAGGACTCCAAGGAGACGAGTTTTTCCTTCACAATCAGGCTGACACAGGGCTATTGTATATCAAAGGTGGGATTGTTTGAGTCTTAAAATAAAAAAGGAAAAAAAAAGGTAAGACATACTTCTTGGGATTTTAGCCTTGTGGGAGGTACTTCTAGTGAGGATCCTCCCTTTATTGATAGAGATCATTAACTCTTTTGTAAACGGGGTTCCTGAAACATTAAGTCACTAGCCCATTGGCATATATCTGGTATGTGCCAGAGGTCAGAATTAAACCTGGTTCTTACTGTCTGCAATGTCAACTTTTCATTTCTGCAGTTCTTTTAAATTCACAGACATTGTACATGTATCCTCTCACTTGAATGTCACAACAACCTGTGCACTAGATACTACAAGGAGTTATTCCAACTTTTTCTTTTACTAGATCTGTGATTTAATGGATTGAGGAACTTCCTGGCTTGGCAGAGATCCATATCTAACTTGCAACTTGTCCTAGAGCAGTGATGCTTTGGTCTAGAGACTGCTGCAGATCCCTAAGGCCTAACTACTTTTAAAGCAGTACTAAGATATTTTGGTTTCTAACATGGTAAATGTGGATAGATACAGCTCACATAAACAAAAACTCTCTGGCATTCACAGCAATTTCAAAGAAATGTAAAGAGGTCCTGAGACCAAAAAGTTTGAGAGCCATTGTCCTAGAGAGTCACTTGGAGGCCCTGAGAGGTTAAGTGATTTGCTAAGGGTCACATATTCAGTATGTGCTAGAGAGGAAGGTCTTTAAAGACTGGTTATGAGGCCAGTCTTCTCTCTAGTAATATTCCATGTCTAACTCTCTTGGTTCATTTTACAAATATAGAAAGTGATTGTCAGAGAGGTTAAGCCACTTGTTAATGGTCAAAATGGTCAAACAAAAATGGCTCTACTTTCAGAGACAGAAAGAACCTCAATTTTCTTAACTCTAGGTCTATCATTCTGCCATACAATACTGCCTCTCACTTGCAGCTGAAAAACAAGCCCCTTACTGACATCTTTCCTTTGTCCCATGGTGAAAATACTAACATAATTTTGTTAGTATGCTCTTTTCTCTGTTCTTTCTTCTTCCCATTGTGAAAACACTAACATAATTTTGTTAGATTATATTGATTTCTCTTTTGATACTGGTTTACATTTTGATTCTATATCAGATATTAGCAGTCTTTAGCAGTATCATTGTACTCAAATTGCAAATGCTCTTTTAGTTATCAATTTTCCTTTTGCTTTCTTGGGTTTGGAGGTTGGTGAGCTGAAAATGTGAATTGTGTGAAAATGTTTTCAGCCTCCCTGGGGCGAATGGGAAAATAAATTGCTCTGAAGTGCTCTGTGGGGGTCTATCTAGTATAATATGATGTGCTGTATTATTATTGATATTACTGGCAGTGCAACATCTACTTTGAATCCTCAAAGGAAAAGAAAGAGAGATTTATCCGTGCCAAGTCCAGAAAGTGTTGTATAGACAATCCATTTTCTTTGGGAAATAAGAACACATTAAAGTTGTGTTAAATGAATAAACTTGAATAGAAAAAAAAAACCAGGAGACCTTTGAGACTGTCTTATTTATTTGTCGGGGAAAGGAAACAGAGCATGGCAATGTTGGTTTTTTTTCCCCCCAGTAGTCCATGGTCCAGTATAGATTTCTCTTCCTGCAGGTGTGTGACCTTCAACAACAATAATCCATGTGCTAATACAAATGTATATCAAGAGTCAGAATGATGTCTTTCAGATAGAAAATACTGCTGTTGTTATCTTTATTATTTAGCTACTTGAGTACCATCTGTATCAAGAGATATGGCTGAGGAGTGCTCCCCTCCCCCTTCCTCAATACTTCAAGAGAGCGAGGATCTGTAGTCCTATAAATTATATCAGAATAGGTCTCTGAGTGGTAGCACAAGGATTCCAGGTGTAGAATTTCAAATGCAGTTCAAAAGCGATTTCAGGGGATTGACTGCCCATAGCAGAAGGGGGGAAGGGGACTGTTTCAGTCTCTCCTGTAACACTATACTCCTGCCGGACTGCACAAGTGTCCAACACAGAGCTGCTTATGTCTGATGAAAGGCTTGTTTGCTTCCCAGAGCATTTCATTTCATTTTAGACACACATACTGCTTAGTGAAGGGGAGTAAGGGGGAGAGGCAAGTTAATGTGTATGCATTTGTTGCTCTTAAACTAGATGAATATGTCTGTCTTTTTCTGTGTCTCTCCCCCTCTCCCTCCCCTTCTCCTCTGCTTCCTTTCTCTCTTTTCCTTTATCCTACTTCTCTGTCTTTGTTCCTCCTCCCCTCCCCCCACTCTCTGCTTAAATAATTAACCTTACTGAGGACTTCCTGAAAAGTACTCCTTTGGTGTTTTTTGTATGCGTTACTGGTCCAGATGTTATCATCACTAGGGTAGTTGATTGCTGCAACATTCTTCAGTGACTCTGAATTCATTAGGATAAGAATAATTTTCTCACTGTCTTGGCTCCAACTTGACACACTCATATGTGAATGAACCTTCAAGGAAAGTTGTTGCAGTCAGCAGCATATTTCATGCTCTCTGGTGACACATCTGCCTTACAATGGGCGTGCTTCTTGCTCCACTGAAGATGTCAGTGAAAAACCCATTGGATCCAGTGTATTTTCCAAATTAATGGTGCATAGACAAGAAGGAAATACAGTTGATGATTTGGCTAATGCCGTATTTTCCTAGAGTAACCTGATTCAAGTATAAAAAATATTAAGAAGAATTTTATTTCATAGCTTTAGAATTAATGAATAAAATCTCAAACCTTGTAGCAACTCTTCTTTTGTCATCTTAGACTATTTCAGTGTGTGATTATCTTTCTTGGTTTTATGAGGAAGAGTAGAAGATATCTTGCCTAATTGGAGTGAGTATAACCTGACCTATTTCAACACACTTGTTGCCACTGATATAAGAAATGAATAGAAGAACAGACATCAACACATATTCTCAGCATTGCCTAAGTAATTTTTTTACTTAAATCAATTGTCACACTCAGGAAAACAAAAAATAGTAGACAATGCTTACATTAAAAAGCATTTGATCTCTTGAGAAATGTGGCAAACTATTAATACTACCACTGTAGAACTGAAACATCTTTGTATAACATATGGAACAGGATGGTAGAATATTAGGAACAATGTAGTTTCAGAAGCAATGGAGAGAAAAAGACATTCATAAAAAAGATGGTGCAAAGTTCAAATAAGCTAAATTATTCTAAGTTCGCTTATTGGTGAAATCAGGAGAATAGACAAAGATGAGAATTAAAAAAAACAAATCTTTAAGGATTTCTATAATAAATTCCTTCTATCTCAAGCACAGAGGAGACACAGAGTTTAAATTCTTACCTCATAGTGTATGATGAGCTGCGTGAAGAAGTAGAAATTAATCAAATATAGGAAGAACAAATGGATAATGCCAGATATACACAGGAGAGGTCTATGTGGAGGTGACATAATTCTGATGGCATTGAGTGATTGATCCTTAAGATATTTGAAAGAGGGAAGAAAAAGCCTTTTGGGAAAAAAATCCTTGGACTTTAATGATACTGGAAGAAAGTGACTAAGAAAATAGCAGTAACTACTGACTCACATACCTACTTTTTCACTTCTATATACTCTATAAGATAATTTTAAAAGACACACATATGAATGGAGAAATATAATAAATATATATACAACTTCACAGTTGAGCAATAGACAGAAATTAAGTGCTATTATGTTTGTCTGTTGATTACAGAAAAAAGAAAGCGTTTCATTTAGTAGAGAAAAATATTGCCTTAAAGTTCTTTTCTTAACAAGGTATCTCCCATGCCCATGTCAAAATCAAAAAGGATTTCTTGAAAGATATAAAATATAATTGTTTTTCATTTGAAGACCTTTTTATTATTCATATCAACAGAGACACAAGCTTGTTAAAGACATTTGTGATAATCATAGATAATATATAGGGTAGATTCCACTTGATAAGGGATACCACTGACCTAAAAACTAGGCAATCTAGTCATCTCCCACTCCCTGTCCCACCCTGTAGAGTATAATAAACTCATCCTAGTAGAAAAAAGTCCTCCTTGAGGGCAAAAACTATTTCATTTTTTTGCCTTTGTCTTGTCAGCACCTAGTACAGTGCTTGGCACATTGCAGGTATTTAGTAAGGATTTGTTGAATTGGATTCATTTGAATTAAATATAGCAAGAAGGATTGATGACATATTGATGGTCAACATGCTTAATTGGTAGTCATACAATTTCAAGAGCTATATGAGAAGGATGAAGGCACCTTTGTGGACCACTCTCTCTATTTCCCATTCCTAGGATTTATATAGGAGAGTCGTACAGAATCAGAAATAGTAGATGCATTGTACCTACAACAATCAGATTGTAGATCTATTGAAATATCAACATCCTGTATTTTTTTAAAAATACTTTAGTGATATCTTTTATTTTTATATTGCCTAGACTTCCTGGGTTGGCTGTTTATACAGTTAAGCAAGGCAGTCTGTTATTCGAAACGTCAAGTTTCTCTTCCCAGGGAATTCACTGACTGTCCCCCATGCCTAGAATACTCTCCCTAGTCATCTCTGCATCCTAGTTTTCCTTACTTCTTTTACATCTCAGTTAAAATCTCATCTTTCATAAGAAACCTTTACTTGTCATTATTAATCTTATTACCACCCTTGTAAGACTAACCTCAATTTATCCTGTACATAGCGAGTTTGTATATAGTTTTTTTGCCGGTGGTCTACCCTATCAGATGGGGAGCTTCTTGAGAAGCCAGACATTTTTTATTTTTTTCCTTTCTTCCCTAGAATTTAGTAGAGTGCCCAACACATAGTATGTACTAAATAAATACTAGTTGATTGACTGAATCTTGATCATCCCATATATCCGATCAGTTGCTAAGTTTTGCTGTTTCTCCCTTTGTACTATGTCTAAAGAATTTATAATGACTTTTCTCACACAATCACCTTTTGTTCATCCTCTGTCTCCTCGACTATTGCTCATTTTCTCCCCTCTCTAATCTACCCTTTTAATAGTTGTCAAACTTATTTTCCATAAGCAGAAAATTCACTATATCTGTCTCCTGCTCAGACAATTACACTAGCTTCCTGTTGTCTTTAAGACTGAATATAAATGCTTTTTATTAGGAAACACCTGGAAAGACTTACATGAACTGATGCAAAGTGAAATGAGAAGAAGCAGGAAAACACTGTATCCAGTGATAATAACTTTGAGTGATGATCAACTTTGAGTAACTTAGCTCTTCTCAGCAATACAATAATCCAAGACAATTCAAAAGGACTCATGATGGAAAATGTTATCCATGTCCAGATAAAGAACTTCTGGAATCTGAATGAAGACTGAAGGATATATACTATTTTCACTTTCTTTATATTTTTTGCACTTTTCTTTTGGACTGTTTCTTTTTTTACAACATGACTAATATGGAAATCTGTTTTAGATGATTGCATATTATATATAGTGTGTATATCTATATATCTATATTTCTATCTATATATCTGTATTCTATTTATAATTCTTACCTTTATAGGAAAGGGAAAGGGAAAGAGGGAAGAAATTTGGGACTCAAAATGAAAAAAAATTAATGTTAAAAATTGTCTTTACAATGTAATTGGAAAAAATTATGTACTATTAAAAATAAATGCCTTTGTTAGGCTTTTAATAACCTTTATAACTTAGGCCCAATAAATTATTCTAGCCTTATTTTACATCATTCCCCTTGTTACAATATACAGTTCAGTCAAATAGACCTTTCTCCCATCTCAATTCTTTTTCACTTGTTGAGCTCAAAGATGGATATTTCATCTATCCAGATAGATATAAATACCTACCTATATATATATATATATATATATATACATATATATATATATATGTATATATATATATATACATTCATCTTGATACCTAGATATGCATCTTATATAGAGATATTTCTATGTTTATATGTATGTGTATGTATATATGTATATGTGCATTTGTGTTTGTGTGTGTATATGTGTACAATTGCTTACACACACACACACACACACATTTTCCCTCAATACAATGTGAGGTCCTTGAGAGCCAGGGATTTTTTCCTTTTTTGTTTGTATTTCTGCTGGGTAGCTTAATGTCTGGCATATAATAGACATTTAATAAATGTTTACTTATTGAAATGATGTTCATTCCTTTGGAATTTAGACAAATTGGAAAAATGCCATTTGATATAAATAAAAATGGTATCTATTTGTCTTCTTTCGTAGAATATTTTTGGAGGCAAAAGAAACCTAGATTCTTCTAAATTAACTTGTTTGCCATGGATAGTAATGGGTATTTATTTGTTGGAGTCTTTTAAACAGAGACTGGATAACTGCTTGTTAGGTATGTTAAAGAAAATTCTTTTTTCTTCCAATAAGAATTTGGCTGAAGAGCTGCTGATATCCCTTTCAATGAAAAATACTTAGATTCTCTGAGTCGAGGAAATGTAATTGTCTTTGAAAGAGATAAACAATTCAGTTAGGCCACAAAGGGGATTGTTGTTTCTTACAATTAATGTTTATTCATTATAACTAATTACTGAGCTGATGGTTGTCCCCACCTGCTGACTGGACAGTGTTTACTCTGCATGTCATCATTAAAGACATCTGAACCTAGAACAGGAAACAATAATGTTAAGTCAAAATCTCAATACTGCACTTACTGAAAGAGGGACAATGTAGTTGATGTCAAGGGAGGCATTATTATAAATGAAACATGGTTAGTGTCATCACAGACATTAAAATTTAACACAAAAGATAATATAAGAAAATGGTAGCTGGTGTTAACACAGAATTTGAGGATTAGCTCAAATGTGTATACTAGTTCATTTGATATTCATCACAACTAGGAAAAAAAACCAAACCATAGGTGATATTGTTCCCATTATACAGATGGAGACACTGAAGCACACAGAAGTTAAGTGACTTACCCATGGTCACACAACCACTGAATGTTCAAGGTGGGATCCAAACTCTTGTCTTCCTGATGCCATGTTCAATTCTTTTTCAATTAAACAGACCATGGTGTCACTAAGATAGTTACTCCCTTCATGACTCAAAAATAAATTAGAATGTGACAAGTGCTGTAAGAACCCAAAGAGACTATCTTCTTGCCTGCCTGGTTCAGGATGGAGTAGAGTGGTAAGAGCCATGAACTCATAGTCACAAAGCCTAAAATTTTAGTCTTGGTTTTGCAGTTTTCTAGATGTGAAATTTTTGAGAGTCACTTGGACAGCAAGGAGATTTGAGTCAGTCAATGCTTAAGGGAATTCATTCAGACTACTAATTGGAAGGACAAATACCAAAGCTGATGCTTAAATACTCTGATTACACAGTGAGAAAACAGGACTCATTGGAAAAGGCCCTGATGTTGGGAAAGACTGAAGGTAAAATGAAAAGGGGACAACAGAGGATGGGATGTATAGAGTGTCATGGAAGCAATGGATGTAATTTTGGACAGACTTTGGGAAATAGTGGAAGATAGAAGGTCCTGGTATATTATGATCCATGGGGTCACGTCTGAATGAACAACAAAAAGCTGTGAAATGTGATATCAGGTAAGCATTCTAGGTCTGTTCCTTATCTGTAGAATGCTGACAATAATACATAGTAGTGTCCCAAAAGTCTAAGTGTGATTTTAAGCTTTAATCACTGAAATAACAGCTAAGATTTATATAGCATTTACTATTTTCCCAGTAATGTGCCAACTAAGCACTTTACAATAATTATCTCATTTGATCCTCTGAGATGTAGGGGGTATTTTCACCCTCATTTTACAGATGAGGCAACTGAGGCAAATGGAGTTTCAGTAATTTGTCCAGGTTCATACAATAAGGGCTTGAGGAGGGATTTGAACTCAGGTCTCCTTGACTCCAGACCCTGCACTCTATCTACTGTTACCTAGCTTTAATACCTTAAAACTGCGGTAAGATTTTTGGTACATCCTCCATTTTTAGTCTCTATTTCACAGGGTCATTATGGGAATTGAATGAGACTGTACACATGCATGATTTGTAAATTAGGAATCAATAGATAAGTGCAAGTGATTGTCATGGGACAGTGCTATCTTATGCATATCCTGACTTTTGTAGATGGGTTGCAGACTCTAATAGTTGCCTGCTTAGTAAGAGAAATTGTTATAGCAAGTTTCAAAGAGAAACAGCTATGCTTACCAACAGCAGTCTGCTGACATTGCTTATTATTTCCTCCTTCCCTGTGGTAGGATGCTGATAAGTAAAGGTCAATGACCCTCAGGGGAGAACTTTGAAGGCAGCATCATGCATAGAATCTTAATATCCTCACGACATTCATGGTTGAGTATTCTCAAAAGGGAAAACTCATTCCAGTAACAAAATGGTAAGAAGGGTAGCAGAGAAGTAGGCTTAGCATATAGCACATTTGAAAACAAAACCTAAGAAAGGGAAAGTGAAAAGCAATTAATTTTTCTCATTTTAAAGACTGTCCTTGGTTCTAAAGAGGAAAAAAAATCAAAAGGTAATACTTGATCCACTGAGTTAAAGCTTTAGTGCTGATTCCTAATAAAACTAATGTTTTATTAAAACATTTTCTTTGTTTCACCGGTCATTATTGAATCAAATCTGATTCTCTTAATCTAGAAATATGTATTAAGCCCTTCCTATGCCTCAGGCACTCTGCTGGATGCTGGGGGTGCAAAGATTCACAAGAAATAGTTCTGTTGGGGAAACAATAGGCACACATATAAGTCAATACAAAGAGGCAAATACTAGGCAATTTTTAGGAAAGGGGAGAGACACTCACCACTGAGGGCATCAGGAAAAGCCTCATGCAATAACTGTATGTAATAATCCAAGTTATACCATGAGGGCCCGATTATTATTTTCTAGTTTTGGAACCTGCTTATTCTAATTGATTCTATAAAGATGCTTAAACATAGAGACAAGGTTTATTTTTCATTTTTGTCTTTACAAATTCAGTGCCTATAATAGAACTTGGGATGTGGTAGGTGCTAAATGAATGAATTGTTATTCTCTTTGTCACCTCTAAAGAATACAAGAATGTTAAAGCTAAAGGGATCATTAGGAATATTATAATCAAACCTCTTCAATTTATGGATGAAACTATGGGTGTGGAGAGGGGGAGTGATTTTTCTTTTGGAGGGGGTAAGACAAAGCAATTGGGGTTAGATGACTTGCCCAACATCATACAGTTAGTTAAGGATCAAGTGTCTGAGGTAAGATTTAAACTCAGGTCCTCCTGACTTCAGGGCTGGTGCTCTAGGGAGTGATTTCTTTTAAGGGTTCATATGAAGGTAGAGAAAGCAGGACAATTAGATAGCTTGGGTTTGTTGACTCCTATTTTTTTTTTACACTAGCACAGAATCATGTACACATTGACAATTAACATGTTTTTGATAACACTATCATCCACTCTTCCACTGGACCTTTATTGAACACTACTTTATAGAAAGTGTTATAAGGAATCAAAAAGAGTATAAGATATCTTTTGTAGGAAGCTTATTATTATAATTACCTTTACCTCACCATCATTATCCTCTATATTTGTCAATATCATTAATACATAGGACTTTAGAACAATCAATTTACTCTTTAACATATGGTCTCATAACTCTGGTGTCAGATGAATTTTATGTCTTCCTAAGGCTCTAAGTCCTCCTGGCTTTCCTCCCTTCCCCTTTTTCTTCCTTGCTTCTCCTGTCTTTGGCTTCATTTTCCTCACCTGTAAAATGAGAGGAGTTACTATATGACTTCTAAGGTGCCCATCTATTTCTTATTTTGTTAATTTGGGGGTTTTAGATTTTTACAAGTAATCACTCATTTCTTTTAATGATCAGTTTTACTACCATATAATTATACATGATAGTTTTTGTTAATTCCTTGGATCTCATTTCTGCTTAATATAAATTCATCTTGTTTATATTCTATTTTCCTTGCTTTTGTTCACCATATTAATTAATGGTTTATAGGCTTAAGATTTTTTAAAAAAGCTTTTGTTTGTTTTATTTTTGCTAATGTACTTCTCCATTTTTATACTTCTACTTTTAAAGATTTTTGTCTGTTTTTGTTTTAGGATTTTAATTTTTTCATTTTCAGAGTTTTGAAAATTGGTTGCTCAGGTTATTCATACTCTTTGTTTCCATTTTAATAATATATGTTTTCAGAGATAGCATTTTTCTTCAAGAGCTGCTTTAGCAGAATACTCAAAATGTTTGTATGCTGTCTCATTGCCATATTCTATTTGCATAATTATTAAATGCATCTGTGATTTGTTCTTGGACCCATTCATCATTCAGGATTACATTATTTAGTTGTCATTTAGGTTTACATCATTTGTTTATATTCCCAGCATTATTATTTAAGAAATACTTCTCTTTACCATTTTTATTGCTTTGTGATTTGTAAAGGATACATATTTCATTTTTTAGCCTTTTTATTTTTATGCTTTCTCTTTTATTTAATGAATAATCCATTTTCTAAAGGTACATGTTCTATTTTATAAAGGCATATATATATATTATATCTTAATATTTTTTCCTAAAGAAAATTCCTAGTCTATGTGCACATATTCTGTATGAGATATTGTCTTTTTATTTTGTATTTCTTTCAAATTTATCTAGCTCTTAAGATAGAAATATCAATGCGCCTTACTATTACTGTGTTACTATTTATATCTTGCATAATTTAGTTACTTCTTCTTTTATGAATTTAGCTATCATGCCATTGGTATATCGATGTTTAATAATGATATTTTAAAATTTACTCTGATGCTTTTAAACATAGTGGAGTTTCCCCATTTAATTCTTGACATTGTGAATATTTTGTTTTGCCTTGCTTGATAGTATCATAATTCCAGTTTTTGGAAATAGTTTATGTATGGAATTGTATTTCAGTTTCTATTTTCACATATTTTAAATGTATATTTTATATGTAGCAAATTATTAGGTTATTAATCTCTAATACAGTCTCACATTCCCTTTCATTTTATTGGAGAGTTTGATCCATTTGCATTTAGGGTTATAAAAGTTAGGTTTGCATTTTTCTATGCTTCTTTTGTATTAAATTTGACATTTTCCTCCTTTCCTTTTTAGGTCAGAACTTTGACTTTATGATTAATTTTTCTTTCATTAGTTTGGTTCTAGTCCTTCCTTATAGTTTCTTCTCCTGACTTTCAGTTTGTTTTAATTGCTATTTCTTTTTTCTCATATTTATTTATCTGCTCTTCATCTATTTTGACTCTTCCCTCTCTTTGGTTAGAATTATGATCAGAATCCTTTTACCTTGTTTGTTATTCTCCTGTCCAAACTCTTACCTTGAATAGCGTCATTTGTGGTAATATTTTACAAGAAGTGTTTATTTACTTTGTCTCCATCCCCATTTCTTTTTCTATCTAGGTCATTGTCAGCTTTACTAATTTATAAATTTCTCCCATTCATTTGGCTATATATTTATTTGTTATCGTCTCTATGCCCCTTGGGTGAGGTCAGCTCAGGGTTCTGGAGGATGAATTATACTTATTTCTCTGCTGTTTCTTTATTAAAGCATTTGTGATCACACTCCATCCTTTCTTCAAATGATTATTTGTGCAGTTATTTTATTTTGTTTGTTGTGGCACCTTATTTATCTGGACCTCACTCCCAGAAATATCTACTCATGAAGAAGATAGTGAAATGTGATGGTGAGCAATTTATATCCTGACTTAAAAGACCCATTTCAATGCCATTTCTTTACAACTAGTCCTAACTCAATCTGCATGAGGACAAGTGTTTCTTACCTACTAATACATGTCTCCTGCTTCTATCCTAGATGCTGACTCCCTTCTCAGGGTAGGTTGGGTAGGTTGCCATTTTGGAAAACATGATCCTAACTAAGTTACAGAAAAGGTCTCCCAAGTGTCCAGTCTCCCTTGTCCTCTCAAATCCCCATAACAAACCTGTCATTAGGGTCTTGTAAAAAAAACCCACACTACTTTGGACTATAAAAATGTACTCGATAGGACCCCATAATTCCATCTTTTAGGGAAAGAACAAACTGCAACTTTCCAACCCATTCCCCTCTCTCAGTTGTTCTTCTCCCCTACTTATCCAAATTTTCCCACAGTTCTTTATGCTTGTTGAAAGACTTATGCAATGAAATTACTTTCATTTGTCTCTTCATACCTAGTCTGGTTGAGATTGTATCTTCCTTTAACTATTCTGATGCAACTTCATTCTATGTTATTGACTTACTTCTAAGAGATTTGGGGTTTTATTCTATAGGATATTTATTATACGTAGTTTATCCTGTTAATAATATCTTTTTTATCATTACCTGCATCTCCCAATATGTCCCTACAACTCCCTCTACCCTGAGAGTTGTACTACACAAAACAATAAGAAAATAAAAAGCACTTTGGCAAAAATAATGAACACATCAATCAAGTCTGCAGCTATTTGCAATGTTTGACATCGGTATAAGCCCAATTCTTCCAAAATGGAATTAGGAACTTCTTCATAATTCTTCTTGGGGTACAAGCATGGTAACTATAATCACATAGCAATCAGATTTAGTTTTTGTTGTTATTATTGTTCTTCCCATTTGCATTGTAGTCATTGTATATATTGTTTTCCTGATTGTGCCTATGTTGAAATACATCAGATCATGTCTTTCTTTGCCTAACTATATTCTTTATATTCATCATCATGGATCTGTCTTTCTCTGGATGAACATTATTTCAACATTTTCTCGTATAACTTTTTGTTTTTTATAGCCCCCTCATCACTTAATTCAACCTTTTTTGGATGTCATCTAGAATTCAATGATCTTTCTTAAAATATGTTACCTACTACAATATTTCAGATGTGACCTGATAAAAATTG
Source organism: Pseudocheirus occidentalis (assembly GCA_028646575.1). Taxonomy (NCBI): domain Eukaryota; kingdom Metazoa; phylum Chordata; class Mammalia; order Diprotodontia; family Pseudocheiridae; genus Pseudocheirus; species Pseudocheirus occidentalis. The sequence continues at coordinate 104,301,041 of CM053598.1, read as the reverse complement.
TAAATACATTTGGGATTGATATCATGATTTGTACACTACTTCCATTAATATAGCTCAAGGTTGAATTAGTCAGTAAATACAATGCTTATTATGTGCCAACCATCTTTTAAAAAAAAAATCAGTCACAGTGATGTTTCATAGTAAGCTCCTGACTGACTAAAATTACCTACATTTCCAAAATCACATTTCTGCTGTTTTGTACTTAGGAGTATAGGATCATAGATTTAGAACTGGAAGCAACCTTTGAGTTTGTTTAGTTCAGCTCCCTCATTTCTCATAGATGAAAAAAAAAGACTCAGAGGAAAAATGACCTGCCCTAGGTCATTAGAATTAGAAATTAAACATAGATCCCCTGGCTCCATATTCCATTCTTTTTTTTTTTGAGGTCAACTGGGGTTAAGTGACTTGCCCAAGGTCACATGGCTAGTTTTTGTGTTAAGTGTCTGAGGCTGGATTTGAACTCAGGTCCTCCTGACTCCAGGGCCGGTGCTCTATTCACTCTATTCATTCGCTACCTAGCCACCGCCATATTCCATTCTTTTTTGGAATTGATTTTATTTTGAGTCAATTGGGATTTTTTGGGAGGTAAATGTAGCACTTCACTTTTATTCTTAATGTTATGTGTCATCAAAACACCTAGTAAATTCATTCAGTTCAAATAACCAGTTTTTCAGAATTGGATAAATTATTTGACATAATTGTGTGTTTGCTTGCTCATTAATTTAGTGAGAAAAATAAAACTAGTAACCCTAGGTTAACACAACTTTACATGTGCTTATAGAAATGTGTAATGGTACTCTTGAAGCACTCGAGAGACTGAAATCAGTATTCTCTATCCAGTAGTACAGAACTATCTTTCATGATATACACCCCTTGTCATTTTTATTGCTGTTTTCTCGCTGTAAGGCCTAATTTTCTCTTGTTGAGAATGCATTTGCTATTTTCATGCCTGATTAGTGTCGGGATGGTGAATAAAATTGGCCAGTTACCTCTGGAGACTTGCTGTCATAAGCTTGGCTCACACTTACTTGTGTAGAATCACAGAATCCTAGATCCTGAGACATCAACACGTGGGACTTGAGAAATCAGGTAGTTCTTTCTCTCGTATTCAAAGTAAGACTGTAATTATTCATTCTAATTGTTTTAAAGATTTCCAAAGAAAGATAATATTTCATACCAACTTTGATCCAAAAGAAAATAAATGATTCAGGCAAAAAACAAGAAAAGAAAAAAATGCCATTTGGAACCAAAAATAAGCCATGTATTCCTTCTCTGGTTTATTTTAAAAAACTTACCTTTGCCCCAAATCAGATTTCTTGCTCTATTCTTTGTGACCATTAACAATAAAAACAATGACCAGCTTTTATTGAGTGTCTACTCTGTGCAAGGCATAGGGATACGAAGAAAAGCAATGAATTTAAAGTTATAGATCATGGCTTTAGGGATAGTAGGGATCTCAGAATTCATCTAGCATAGCTTGTTTCACAGATGAAAAAACTGAGGCCCAGAAAGATAAAGTGGCATAAGTAGTGAGTGACTGATCTGAACTAAAGTCTTCCGATTTTAAATTGAACATGTTTTTCACTGAACCATGCTACCTTTCTGCTAACATAGTCTTAATGCTACATTCATCAGTCAGTCGGCACAGACCTATCTAATTATGGCATATCCCTTTTGCAGAGTACAGAGATGCAAATATAGGTTTCCATCAAGCTGTTAAAAGAATTTGCTGTTAATAAGAATGTCATATGCTGAACAGTCTTATATTCATGGTAGATTTCAAAGGAAGAAATAAATGACAAAAGGAAACTAGTGTGTGGTAAAGACAGCGAAATGTTGTGAAGACCCATCTGTATCTTGACTTAAAAGACCCATTGTGTACAGGTTGGACTTGCTGACTTCTAAGGTCCACTCCAACTCCAAAATTCCTTGAGTAATAGTTTAAAAAAAGATATTACTCCTTTCTTGGAGGAAAGAACACATTGTTTATTAAAGAAAATCAAGAAATTTATGTTTTACCACATTTACTGAACTCCATTAAAAACACTGGACAATGCACATTTGTGGGCCTTGTTTCTCATATTTTCTCACTTGTGTAATGTTATCTTTGCTCAATCTCTTAAAATCCAAAGAAACATATTTTATTGTAACTGACTAATATGATTTTGAGGGAAAGATTTCCCAGGTATTCAACATTTTCCATGATCACAGCAATTTCTTTTAAGGGTCAAGTGGTCAAAACCTTTGAGAAGAGAAAGGGAAATAGTTTACAAGATGAGAGAATTACAGCTAGAAACCATGGTATTTTTGCCCCACCTGAAAAGAATTCATTTACCTAAGTGAAAGGTTCTTTTTCTTTCCACAGCTCTAATATGTAGTTCTTTCTTTTTCTTCCTGGGGAATAAGTCATACTTTTTCCCCCAACAGAGAAATGTTTGTTTGGCAAGTTCACTGGCCCAAGTATGCAGTTCACTGGCAGGATGAAATAACAGGAATCATTGCTTTGGAGTGGTATTTAAAGGATTCCCAGCAATATTTGTTTTTGACAACTTTCAAGTCAATGTCCAGGTTTTCTTTGTACAGGAAGAGAAGACAGGGCACTGTCACTGGAATGGTAAAAGTACAGATGGCAAGAAAGCCATGGTGATGAATGATAAATACAGAACAGCCAAGGCCAAGACAAGTCAGATAACGGATGTCCAGTTTTGCAGGGTGCACCAACTTTAACAGTTCCATTTCTAACGAGTTAAATACCAGACTTGTGAAAAATGACTTTCCATTTCCAACCTATAATGAAAGTAAAATAGTGTCAAGACAGATGAGATAGTGCCTTGAGTAATCCATTATGAAGCCGACTGAGAAATAAACTCATTTGTTTCTCCCACTTGAATGGTTCTTCTTACATAAAATAACTGTGTAATCATCTTAAATCCTGAATAGACTAGAGAAGATGGTGGAATGGGGACTTTTGACTACAGCTGCTCATCAATAAAAAAAGAGAGAGGAAGTGAGCCAACATCCAGTTTCTCAGGACTGCCCTATGCATTCAGGCATATTTTTTTTTATTTCCATGTTTTGGTAAGTTATCTGTGTCAGAAATGTACTCACCAAGCTAGGTTTGTTTAAACAAGGCATGAGACAAATCTGTGGGCCAGATATTTTGTGAATTTGAACAATGTAAGGCTAGAAAGATGACTGTGTGCTCAATGCAGCCTCTGAAGTTGAGATGCAAAAAAGTATGGATTGATTCTCTGCTGCTAATGCTAATTTTGGCCTAGCAATTAACATGAAGAAAACCCAGGTGCACCATCAGCCAGCACCATACCACCCATATGTAGAACCAATGGTTATAGCAAATGGAAAAGTTTTGAATATGGTAGATAAGTTCATCTATCTTGACAGTATACTTTCCAGAGATATAGACATTGATAATGGGGTTGACACATACATTGCCAGAACTAGCTCATTGTTTGGAAGACTCTGAAGGAAAGTGTGGGAGAGAAGAGACTGACTACCAAACTAAAGGTCTACAGGGCCATTGTGCTTACCTCATTGTTGCATGCCTGTGAAACCTGGACAGTATATCAGTGCCATGCAAGGGAACTGAATCACTTCCATCTGAATTGGCTTAGGATGGTTATGAAGATCACCTGGCAGGATGAAATAATAGATACTGAAGTCCTTTGTTGAACTAAACTGCCAAGTATTCACACTCTTCTGCAGAGAGCATAACTCTGATGTACTGGCCATCCCTTGTTTGAATTTCAAACATAAGCTTGCCTAGAAGACTCTTCTATGGAGAAGTCACATAGCGCAAGTGTTCACATGGTGGTCAGAAGAAGTGACACAAAGACACTCATAAGTTCTCTTTTAAGAACTTTGTAATTGATTGTGTGACATGGGAGACTGGCACAGGACTGCCCAGCATACCATGTTGAGAGAATCCACCCCAAATGTTCACATGGATTATTTGTGCCCGACCTATGGTAGAGATTCTGAGCTCATATTGGTCTGATCGACCACATTGGACTTATTGTGACTTGAGTCTAACATAAGGATATCATTTTGGTCCTTTTCTTTTTTTTTTATTTTTCTAGCAGACAATTTACATAAAATCCCCCTTTAATTTAGTGTGACAATTCCCCACAATAAACTACTTAAAGAGCAGCTTTGGTCAAGAATGGAATGAAATAGCCAATCAAAAAGACATCACTGCTGATTTTTTTAAACCAATACATTCACCAATTATGTTCAAAAACAAAAACAAAACATCTGTAAGGGATATTTTCTCAGTTTTGACTTGTGGCAGGGTCTTTCCCATGTTCATGCAAATGCTGGAGCTGCATTCTGTCAAGCGTCTGTCATGCTAGATAAAGGAAACACAGCTTCGCATGATTCGTAGCCCCTGGATGGAAGACTCTAAAGTCTTGAAATCCCAAATTGTCATTGCTCCATCAATGCCAGTGGTACAAAATTTGCGGCAGTCTTGCTTGTCCACTTCATAAATAGACACTTGGGTGATACTGTTTTGGTGTAGTGTGTTTAGAGCAGTATTGCGATCCTCAGTCGTGGCTCTCTTGTCCATGTTGCGGAAGCATTCCATAGCAGAGATGTTGCGCTGGCTGCTCTGTTTTGGAATGTCTAATTTGGAGATGAAGGTCAAGGAGCCGCGATCATCATAATTAAACAGCATTGGGCAGCAGTCGTGGCCAGCAGCCACCACGCTATTCTCAGAGACAAACGACACACTCAGGAGTGGGAGGAACTCTGTTTTCAGCTGTGAAACCATCATGTTTTTGGAGGCATCGGCAACGGATACAGTACTGTCGTGGCTGACCCAAGCGAGGCGGTTTCCGCTGGCAGAGAAGCTGACTCCGTGTACCCAACCACCACTTCCGGTCCCACCAAACTCTGACATCAGCTGACCAAAAGGCATCTTGGTACCCCATGGAGTACTGGCTGGCTTCTCATCAACTTCTTTAATGTAGGCAGAAAAAACTCTGCATTTGAAGTCACAAGATCCAGCAGCCAGCAAAACATTGTTGGGGTGCCAGTCCAAACTCAGGACGGTAGAACGAA
>CM053598.1:104272971-104295462 GCA_028646575.1 Pseudocheirus occidentalis | reverse complement strand
ACAGAAATCAGTCGAGCTCCACTACCCACGGCAAATTTATTCTCCAGGGGAGACCATTTCACAAAGGTAGCTGCTCGGTTAATCCTCAGGATCACGAGGGTTGGTTTCCAGATGCCATCTTTCTGACTCCAGACATAGGCATTACGGTCTGCACCACAAGTTACGATTCGATCGCTCTTGGGAGCCCAGTCAATACCTGTGATGTGTCCATTGTGTTCCTTCAGTTCATGGGCTTTAACCCACTGGTTCCCATTCTTCTTGTAAATGTGGACTTCATGATTATTAGGGCTAAGGGCAATTTGAGTACGGTCTCTGTTCCAAGCATGGCAGGTGACTGGCTCTAGTAAAAATTGATGTAAGGACATTATTCTTAGTGTTTTCAAAAGGGAAAAAGCTGGGGTGGGGAGGGTGCGGACGGGTCCCGGAGCGGAGGATTCGCGGACTCTGGTCAGTCGACGCGAATAAGCTCCGGCGGGCGGCGGGAGGAAGACGGAGGCCGGGAGGGAGCGGCTGACAGGGATCCCGGAAATGGGCACAGTCCATTTTGGTCCTTTTCAAGAAGGAAGGAAAACAAACTCCATATTTTATTTTTATTTCAAATTTTAAATAACATTTTAATAATATAATCAACTATACTTGTTGAGTAACTTAATTTCAGTGCAGGATGTCTAATTTTTCACCCTCTTAAAATCTTCAAGATTTGGCGTCCATACATTTTTATTCATTTTTCCTATTATGTAGTTGCAGTTAATGTGTTTTATTATACTAATTAGGGTTTTGGCTTTGCATTATTTCACAACTTTTTTTAGAGTTAATTATATTCCTTATACTTATTGGTCTGAACTGTATCCTAGTTTCCATTACATGTAGTGCAAATCAGTTTATTTAACTATTCCCCTACCTTTGGCTTTCAGATGGTTTGTAGTAGCAGATTATACTTTGCTCTGTCTTTCCAGGTAAAGGTAGAAAGGTAGAATAGAGGTCTGCAATCCTTGGGGGTGAGTTGGACAATGCTGCTCTCTCTCTGTCTTTCTTTCCTTCTTTCCATCTGTCTTTCTCTTCTCTCCTCTTTTCCTTTTCTTCTTTTCCCTTCTCTTTCTTTATCTTCTTTTCCTTCTGCTTCTGTCATGCTATCCATATGGGGAGTCCTACCCTTACATGTGGTTGCTCTGTTCCAAGGAATATAATTTTTTTGTTTTCTTTTTGGAGAGGGTAAGTCAGGGAAATTGGGGTTAAGTGACTTGTCCAAGGTCACGTGGCTAGTAAGTGTTAAGTGTCTGAACCTGGCTTTGAACTCTGGTCCTCCTGACTCCAGGGATGGTGCTCTATTCACTGTGCTGCCTAGAACCCGGGGAATATAATTTTTGATTGCTTATACTTGACAAGGTATTTTGGGGTTTGGGGGGCTAGATTTTCTTCCCCTATTTATTTATTTTATCATGATTTTTTAATAAAGCTGGTGCAATTAATTCTTTTCCTCAATTTCATTTATGATTTCTTTAAATATAGTCTGAAAAAACAGGCTTTGTAAAAAGCCCATTATGATTTGAATGGAGCTACTTGATGCCTTTAACCCCAAATCACTATGGCTTTCACTATTAGCTAACTCATTACTTGGGTTTTGATGTGAGTGTAAATAGTAATTTTTTTCTGATTGGAAACTGTGAAGATCTTCCTTTTTCAGACTGATTCTTCTGTGATGGTTAACTAGGCCATCCTTTGGCTTAATTCTTACCTTGCTCTTAACAACTGTATGGGCTTTGCCTCAGACTATGTGAGACCTGGGAAAGACTTTAGCTTAAAAAGGCCACGGTTTCCCACTGTATCCTGGGCCGTCATCAGTCACCTTGACTTATGTCTTGCCACTGGACTTCAGTGACACTGGAGGAGCAAGTGAGACTGATGAGTTTGTAGAATTTCCTACAGATATTGGTTCTCCTGAGTCATTTTATTCTTGTAGCATCTGTTCTCAAAGGGCATATGAATCAGGTTAGGCTCTATAAATAAAAAATAGATATAGACATCTTAGCCAAATTGTAGGTCAGGCCACAAAAATTCCACTTAAATAATTTCAATTGTGTTTGGTTTTAGTTCTCATTTCCTTTTCTAACCCTTAGGAGTAAATTGCCATTTTAAAATTTCCCTGTGGGAGGTACATTTTAGTGGGAGTGAAGTAATTCTTATCTACCCATAACTCACTGCATCACTCAGGGTTATGAATTCATGTGGATAAGTGCTGAGAATTTATTTGCCTGTAAAAAGTTTTACTAGTCCTTCCAACTCTTGCTAAGGTCACAGTAATTATAGATGTGGTAAGAAAGGCATTTTAACATGGAAAAAAGTTATCACTGCCAGGAATCAGCCCCCTCTTTATCTACCACACATACACAGAAACACATGTAGAAGATAATATTTACAAATGTGTGGAATTGTGAGATTTATTATAGAAATGCATGTATTTTGTATGTTTTTATTGTGCAAATTAATTGTATATGTATAAGGCAGATATATACATATGTGTGTATGTAATGAATTCAACCTGATTCATCATTTCACTTCTCTGGAGTAATAATGAGGTTACTGAAGCTCACAGAGGTTAAGTCTAAGTGATAATAAGTGGAAGAATCAGCACTAGAATCCTAGTGTTTTGGTTCCAACATCATCTAGTGTACTTTCCTCAACAGGCTGGCATTTATCACAATTGATTTGAGATTTATAGATTCAATTTAAATCCATTAACCCAGCATTTTTAAAGGGCCTTCTATATACAGACAACTATGTTAGGTGTTGCAGGAGATGTGAAAATCATGTAAGATGGGCTTATAGGTTAGTAGGAGAAGATACAGTCATGGCAATTCAGAGTAGGGAGTGATCCCAATTCAAGCCACACCTGAAAGAGAATCACCTATAATATTCTCAAGAATGGTCATGTATCCTTTGCTTGAAGACTTCCCATGATGGGGAGTAGAAAGCCCATTCTACTCTTTAAAGAATGCTATTTTTTCAATTATCAAGTATTTACTTTTTTTCTTCCTCTTACCTCCTCAATGAAAAGAAAGGGAAAGGAAGGAAGGAAAGATTAAAAAAATGTATGTAGCCCTTGCTATGTTCCAGGCACTGTGTTAAGGGGCCTTTATAGATATTATCTCACTTGAACCTCACAACAAACCTTCAAGATAGGTATTATTATCCACATTTTACATTTGAGAAAACTGAGGCAAACAGAGGGTAAGTGACCTGTGTGGGGTCACAGAGCAAAAGTAGGTATCTGAGACTGTTTTGAAATGAAGGAATGAGAGAAGGAGGAAGGAAAACAAGAAGAAAGAGGGAGAGAGTAAAGGAAGGAAGGAACCTTTTATGAGTCTGCCAGAATATAACGAAGTCCTTTCTCAGAATAATAAAATTCAAGATAAAAAAATTCATAGGATTTATTCAATTCAATAAAAATATATTAAGTGCGTATCAATCATGAGCACAGCACAGAGTCTATAGGAGGAAGTAATATGGGATAAAGTTGGGAAGGTAGGATAGATCCATATATTGGAGGGCCATAAATGCTGTGAAAGGATGTTTGGCCTTTGTTCAGACAATGGAGAGTCACTGAAGATTGTTAAACAGGGAATGGCAAAACCAAATCTATGGATAAGGAAGATAATTTTAGTATTAATATGAAGAATTATTAGATAAGAGAAAGTTTGGAGGTGAAAAGATCTATTAGGAGGCTATTTTCAGGAGTGTAATAGAATGGTTACAAAAGCCTCTGTTAGAGTTGTGACAGTGGGAATGCAAGGTAGCAACTAGGTGGTACAGTGGGCAGAGTGCTGTGTGAAAGATAGGAAGACTCAGTTTCCTCATCTGTATAATGAACTGGAGAAGGAAATGACAAGCCACTCTGGGATCTTTGCCAAGCAAACCTGAAATGGGGTGACAAAGAGTCAGACATGACCAAAATTACTATACAACAGTATCACAAGTGGGTTTAATTGTCTCCCATTGGGCACAGCGCAAACACATTATCACCCTTTTAGACTGGCATGACTCTCAAATTATGAACCATGAATTAGGTTTCCTATGTACTTTAGAAGCTAAGTACTGCTCTAAGTACTAAGTTTTCTAGCAGGATAATATCACTCTATTGATACCTGGGGGCTTAGTTACACACACCTTTTTAAAATGGATGTGGCAGGTGGTAGAAAATAAAAGCTAGTTGACTCTCTCAGTTTCTGTCACCACTTTCAGTTGTTTCCATGTGGTGTTTGGGGTCTGATCTTTGGTTTCACAATAGTGGTGGCTGCATATCTCTGTGATCAGGGAGGAACCAAGTTTCCCTCCTGAGTTGAGTTAGGTCACAACACTTAGCTGACTGAGTTCCCTGGGAAGAAAAGCTTGAAATTTCAAATAAAGAATACCTTGCTTAACTGTATGAACAGGCAACCCATGAATGTCTTCTTTGGTAAGCAAACACTGTATTACCAAGACATCTGGGGTGAACTTCAGTATGTTAAGGCTTAGGCAACACATACAGAGCTGAAAGACGTGCTATAGCCCCTTGAACAAATGTGCCTCCTCAGCAAATGTGATGCCAATTGCCATTCATATATTGCATGAAAAAGAAAAGAAAGGCAACCCAACCTCACTAAACCAACAAAGGTGTTTGAAAAGGTTTTCCATTCATTCTCATCATGTCCCACAGCTGCCAGTTTAAATAGCTGGTGACTAAAGTAGGTGTTACCCAGGAGCCGGCAGGTATTGTAACTGGGAAGCCTACCCTTATTCTTCCTAAGCAGTGGCCTGCAAGGAATGTTTGAGTCACTAATCCCAAGAAGACAAAAAGAGAGTCCAGGAATTAAAGCTGATTATCATTATTTTGGGGGAAAAACACCAGAGTGAAGTATAGCCACTGAAAACGAAACAAGGAGAGGAAAGGGTAGTGAATTAATACAAGATGACTACATGCCTTGATAAGGTCAACTTTTTCATTGGCTTTTCCGTCATAGAAGGGTCTACAGTATTCTTCTTCACCTTTGCATTTGCTTTTACCCAGAAGTCTCTCTGTAGCTCTTCATATTGACTTCTTTCTGCATTTCATAAGGCTGTATCTTCATTTCAGAGCCGACTCCCTAAGATGGTAATAAGACTGTGTTATAACTACTCCAATGATTTCTACTAACTGACTGCATAAAGGTAGCTTCAAATGCATTGCAACAAAGGCTTAGGAAACATCTAAATTCCAGTCACTCTTCTGAGGACTGGGGATACAAAGTCAAAAAGGAAAATGGTTCCTCACAAACCAATCCTGCTGGAAGAAACTTCATGTACATAGAGAAGTAAATGAAAATATACATGAAATAAATGCAAAGTAATTTAGTGTGAGTACTAACAATTGATAGGAGTGTAGAAGAGGGATTTAGGAAGTGGTACTTGAGATGCTGATGCTGCTAGGGTTGACAAGATGCAAAGGTGAGGAGAGGGAACAGTCCAAGTATGTTGACAACTCGTGCAGATACCTAGAGACAAGAAAGGAGATGCTATGTACAGAGAATAGTAGATAGGCCAGTTTTGCTGGGACATAAATTGCAGCTGACTTAGATTGGTGTCCCTTATGTAATCATCTTAGAATTAGCACCTTAAACTTGTTATGGCAGAGGAGAGAAACAATGTAAACAACACAGAATAAAAAAAATCCTAGATTTGGAAAGGTTTCAAGGGAATTTGGTCTAGTTTTGGATTTCCGGTATGTAAGTATTTAAACCATAATATGGTCTTCAACTAGTATACCTTAAAGCCTTATATGGTAGAGTTCAAAGCCAATGTTTTCCTTTTCACATGTATATTTTCTAATACATGTAAAATACTTTATAAATATAATATAAAGGATAATATACATTTCAGTTATTATCACATGAGTAAGATGATAATGTTCTTCTGTATTAGTTCAACAGAGTTTTGAGTGAGTTTTATCTCATATATTTGAAATTCTTCCGGTGAACTAATCCCAGTTATTAAGGCGTCCATAATAAAGAATGAGTCTCCATGATCTTCTGAAAATGTTATAGTGTTAAAGATCAAAGGAATGTAAAAAAAAAAGGTAAAGGCACCATATCTTACTTATTTTCTAATCCCTAAAAGTATCTAGAATAGAATCTTGTAGATGATGGACATGTAATACATATTTAGTATATATGAGGTAAATTGAAGAAAGTCTTAAAAGTGCATTTTTTTGTAGTTTACCACTTTATCAAGATACCTTATAACTTCTCTCTCTGCCTCTTTCTCTTTCTATCCCTACATCTGTCTCTAGTTTTGTCTGTCTCTCCCTCTCTAAACACAAATATAAATGTATGCATCTATATACATATGTATCTATATATGTTACAATATTCAATTTTTATAAACCGATTATGCCTAGAGGTAAAATGTATACTATGTTTAATTTTTGTCTATAGAATGCTTAGGACTGTATTAATATTCAGGAAATAGTAAATTAAGGTAGCATATAGTTAAGAATTAAGATTATTAGGGTGAAATTTGATTTAATAAATAACAATGTAATTATTATATTGCATGTTGGTTTGACTCCTTTCTTTGACATTTCTATGTTGTAGTGCTTTGAATACTAAAGACAAGATTTTGTATTTGATCCTAGAGGCAATAGGGAGATGGTAGAATTTATTGAGTGGTGGTATGAGTGACATTGTCAGACCTGTAATTTAGGAAAGTCATTTTAGTGGCTCAATGGATGTTGCATTGTAGTAGGGAGAGACTTGAGGCAGGTAAATTCGGCAGCAGGCTATGGCAATAGGCCAGGTGAAAGGTGATAAGGGCCTATAGCATGTTGTAAAGGTGAAATCAACAGGCCTTTGCATCAGATTGGATATAGGATTGAGGAATAGTGAGGAGTCTCAAATGAGTCCTAGGTTGCAAGCCTGAGGATTGGGAAGGTGGTGTTGCCCTCTACCTTGATAGAAAAGGTAGGGGATGGAGGAGAGTTAAGAGGAAAAGATAATGAGTTTAGTTTTGGACATGTTGAGTTTAAGATGTCTAATGAAAGGCAGTCAGAGATACAAGATACAAGAGAGGTTAGGGCAAGATAGATTTGAGAATCATCAGCATAAAGATGAAAATTATTTCCATGGGAAGTAATGAGGTCATCAAGTGAGGTAGTTTAGAAGGAGACATGGAAAGGGTCTAGGACAGAGCCCTTTGTGATACTTAGAATGAAAAGACCCGATCTGGATGAGAATCTAGAAAAATAGACTGAGAAGAAAGAGAACCATGAGAGAGTGATAGCCCCCAAAATCTAGAGACCTGAGAGTATCATGAAGAAGAGACTGACCAGCAGTGTTAAAGACTGCAGAGAGGTCAAAGAAAATGAGGACTGAGAAGCATTTGGTTTGGCAATTAAGAAGTCATTGGTAACTTTTGAGAGAGCATTTTTTTGATGTAATTATGAGGTCAGAAGCTGAATTGTAAGGAGTTAAGAAGAAAGTGAAATGAGAAAATGCAGAGAAGCCTCTTAGAGATAATCTTTTCAAGGCACAGAAAGGATCTCTTGCAGAAAGTGAACTTTTAACTGAGCCTTGTAGGAGGCTAGGAAAACCAGGAAGCAGAGGTGAGAAGAGAGAACATTCCCAAAATGGGAGATGGACAGTGAAAAAGCATAGAACTGGGAGATTGTGTGTCCTGTGCAAGAACAGCAAAAAGACTTAAATCTCTCTCTCTCTCTCTCTCTCAGAGAAAGAAAAAAGACAAAGAACATTGGAAGGTATGTTGAGAAGGCCTATACATTCTAAATGAAAGATTTTATATTTGATTCTAGAATTATCAGGATTAGGCAGGAGAGATTATTGAATAGGAGGAGTGACTCATGTTTTAGGAAAAATAACTTGAACAGTTGAGTGGAAGATTAATTGGAATGGAGAAAGCTGTGAGGCAGGAAGACCAACCAGAATGCTATTTCAATAGTCTATGTATGAGGTAATGAGCTCAGGGTAGAGGCTATGTCAGTGGAGATATGAGGGTATATAAAAGAGATATTATTAAAGAGGATGTGATAAGACTTTTGATAAGAGATAAGATAATTGCAGAGAGTATGAACAAGGAGTTGATGATAATACCCAGGTTGTATTCCTGGGTGACTGGGTTTTGGGTGGTACTGTTGGCAAAAATAAGAAAGTGGTGAAGAGTGGAGTGTTTAGAGAGGAAGAAAATAAATTTTGTTTTAACCATGTTGACTCCAAGTTGCCTATAGGACATAAAATTTGAATTATTCAAAGACAGTAGGTGATATGAGACTAGAACTCAGAACAGAGAATAGAGTTAGATACACAGATTTGGGAATTATCTACAGAGAGACAATAATTGAACCCATATAATGAGATTACCAAGTAAATAGTATAGTGGGAGAACAGAAGGAAGTTCAGGAAAGAACCTTGGGAACACACATGTTTCATGGACAGGACCTAGATGAAGTTCCAGTAAAGGAGACTAAGAGAGACAAGACACAAAGGAGGGAAACTAGAATAGAGTATCATTAAAACCTAGAGAGGAAATAATATTCAGAAGGAGAGGATATTCTATAGTATGAAACACTGCAAAAAAGTCTAGAAAAATGAATACTGAGAAAAAAAATATTAGCCAGCAATAACAAATCATTGGAAATGTTGGAGAAAGTAGTTTCATTTGAATAATGAAAATGGAAGCTAGGTCTGCGGGGGGTTTAGAAGGAAATGAGAAGGCAATAAGTAGAAGTAACAATTGAAAAGGATTTCCTCCATGAGTTTAGCCAAGTAGAAAACAAGGATATAGAATATGGGATAGTAGCTAGTAGATATGGTTGTATCAAGGGAGCAGTTTTTGTTTTTTACAGCTAGGGAAGATGTTGTTGGGTTTATAGGAAGGAGGAAAAGAAAGGAAAAGAGTAAACATATATATAGAAACTGCTATGTGCCAGGCACTGTGCTAAGAGCTTTTTGCAAATATTTTATTTCATCCTTACAACAAATATATTTGATCCTGGGAATAGGTGCTATTATTATACCCATTTTTACAGATAAGGAAACTGAGAGAGAGATTAAGTGACTTTTTAATTTTGTTCTTTTTATTCTGAACCCTTTAAATAATTCATGAAATAAAGTAGAAATAGGGAGATAATATAAACAGATTAAGTCATTAAGGAACATTTTAAAATAGCAAATATTTGTTACAAATTGTCGAATACACACATATATACTCTGCATAACTGTTAAGTGTTCTTGTCCTCCTACAACTGTATTGTATTTACTTATCTGTTTGTACTCAGTTCTCCTAGAACAGTGGTTCTCAACCTTCCTAATGCCATGAAGACCCTTTAATACTCATATGTGGGCACATCTGCATGTGAGCAGACCCTCCTGGAGATGGATAGAGGAGCAGTGTCTCGGTTCCTAAGACCATTGGAAATATGTATTTTCTGATGGTCTTAGGAGACCCCTGTGAAACGGCCGTTGGACCCCCAAAGTGGTCGCAACCCACAGGTTGAGAACCACTGTCCTAGGAGAATGAAAACTTGAAGTCAGGGACTGTTTTTCATCCTAATCTTTTCTAAGGCCTAGCACATGAAACAAGAAGTGATTTAATATAAAAAAGGACTTCAGATAGCCATTGCAGTATGAGTAGGATTTAGGTAGATAATAAAGAAGACTGAAGGAATTACATTTCTTTATCTTTATCTCTATCTCTGTCTCTGTCTCTGTCTTGCTGTGGGTTGGAGAGCAAGACAGAGCACAGGACAAGCAAAGGCGAAAATGAATAAGATTCCTGGGGTGGGGAAGACAATAATGAAACATTCTACCTGGATGGGAGGATCCACTGTAGCTCATCATATGTTTAGGGTAACCATGAGAGAGGTTCTAGGAACCTCTTTGCCTATGATTCCCTGTTATATTCCAAATGACCAGAAAGGACCTGCATACTGTAGCAAGGAAGAAAAATGGGATGAATAAATCATCTGTTAAGGAAGATAGGAATGATTCATGAAAAGTAAGGAATATCAGGTTTAGATTAATCATTTAGAAGCAACAACAGTTCTAATTCAGACACTTCTCCATTATAGCATACTTTATTCTAAATTATGACTTGGTCATAAAACTTAGAAATGAAAGAAAATTATCTTTTTAGTTGACTGCAAACAGTGATGATATATACCTTGTGGAGTAGTAGAACTAATGAGTTAATTCACAAGTGTAGACCATTAAAAGAGTATTAAAATTCATTTGAAAGTCAGTGGTTTCTCTCTGAAAGGATTCAGAATGTTTAGATTCAGTATGCATTTTTACCTTTCCAAAGTCACTAGCTCATCTTTTAGCTTTAAAATTAGAGCTTCCCATGAGGATATGCCTTCCAGAGACGACTATCGAATAATCATTTTTGCGAGCATGTAGTATGCTTCTCCCTGCCTATTTCTCATGCTTATTAATAATGCTTTTGCCACAGATCTGATCTCAGACAATTTGTACAGGAATGGAAGTGCTGCTATATTTACTCACTAATATGAATAATTTGAATCCAAGCATGCATGAAGTCTGGTTATGGTTTATTTAAATCTCTGGATGTTGAAAAGTATTTGCCTTAATGTTGCAAAAGTTTCCTTCACATGAATTTTCAAACCCTTGTTTCACAAGGGAAAAAAAATGCTACCAAGCATGAAGACAAAGACAAAAGTCAGAAGAACAATGTGGTAGATTAGAAGTTAGAAACTGACACGTAGGTTGCAGCCTGCAAGGACCTGGTGATTTCTGGGGTTATGTTAGGGAAGTAAACTACCTTAAAAAGTGAAAATTGTAATATTCTTAATTCTCACTAGTTTTCTTCTAGCTCTGGAAGAATGAAATAAAGTAAGTTTCAACATCTTTTCCCCCCTGAAAATAGTATTTTTTAAAAAAAACTTTATTTTGAAAAGTACATACAAGCGATGAGTAAGATTCCAGGGTAATAAGCGGAAGAAAAATATCTAAGGTAAATCCTTCCAAATCTTGCGGAATTTTTGAAGTCCAGAAAGCAGAGAAAAACTTCAAACTGGCAAGGGTTTTTATTCTGACATCTATTCCCTTAAAATACACACAATACACAGAGACACAGGGCTAAATTACCTTGTCTATTAGGGGATGTTTGCTAATCCTCTGAGTTTGTCATTTTCTTGTTTAGCAGTTTTCACTACTTTTTTTGGATATAAGATCTTTAGTCTCAGAAGATAAATTTATTTATTTTTCTTTAACTGTACTTTCTTGCTAATTTCTCATATTATCTGTTAAATTCTGTTAATTTCTCTTATTATCTTGCTCCAATTAAAAGGTCATCATATCAGTGACTGAAGCAATATTTTGCTTAAGTTCTTGAAAACATCTACTGATGCACTATGCTTTGTTAGTTTTATGTTTTCTTTAGAAGTAGTTGATGCTTTGAGTTCAGACCTGGTAAAGATTGTCTAAGAAAATGTCTACTTTTCAACTGAAATGTGCACTAATGACACAGATTTATCTCACTTTCTAAGAGGCAGCATTGTCCAGTGTTGAAGGCTTCAAAGTGGAAACCCAGGTTCTGCGGGAAGCCATGGCCTAATTTCAAGGGAGTCAAGCTCTGAGCTTAAGGGCTTTGATCAACCAATCAGAGAATGGGAAGAAGGGCTGTGTCTCACTTTCCCTGAAATAGACAATTATGAGTTTTATCATCAACAAAATCATGACCTTTAGTTTCCAAAACATTTCCCACTCTGACTCTACCTTCTAATGTCTAAGTTCCAAATTCTGGCACCTTAGGGTTTATTTTATTCCCTTTCCCCTTCCCCAGTAATAACCTAACCCATTCCCGGGAATCCACAGCAGCTACTGTGTAGGTACCATTTGGAAAATTATTTCCCATCCTTATCCCTGTCCTTCAAATCACCTTATGTCTATAGTAGGTGATCCTTGGAAGTTGAACTCTGAACTCCAGGCAATGACTGGTGAGCAAGAAGTCCTTCTATTTTTTTTTGGCAGTGATTTGCACAGGATGAGCAGGTATGAATGGGTTATGTTCCTTTTTAGAGATCTCATTAAATTATCTTTCCCTTCAGCTTCTGAAGTTCTCTATTACTCTGAAAGGCACCATCCTTATAGACATTCAGGTCCATAATTTCAGTTATTATCCCCAACTTTTCACTCAAACTCATTCCATGTTTCTTGTCATTCGCCAAATATTGTCCTTTTCTATCTCTACCACATCTTTCTTTTCTTTATTTTTTTTTCCTTTTTGATTGTTTTGGAATGGGAAAGTAGGGCAATTGGGGTTAAGTGACTTGCACAAGATTACATGGTGAGCTTTTCGTGTCTGAGGCTGGATTTGAACTCAGGTCCTCCTGACTCCAGGGCCAATGCTCCACCTAGCTGCCCCATACCATGTCTTTCTTATATGTCTTCCTTGAATACCACAATCCCCATTCCAGTTCAGATTCTCATCACCTCTTGCCTGGACTATTGAAAGAGTCTCCCAAGTGGTCTCTGTGCCTCAAGACTATCCCTTCACTAATCCATCCTCTACCCTAAAATACAGGTTTTCCTAAAATACAGGTCTGATCATGTCTGTTCTGTATTCAACAAACATTGGTGGCTTCCTCTTTACTCTAGATCAAATATGATTCATAGATATTATCTTATCCTTCTTGAGTTTTTGTATTTGTATATTGTAAATAATTATTGTTATGTATATAATTTATAAATAAGGAAATGCACACATATGAAAGAGTGAGGTGTTTTTTTTAAAAAAATAACAGAGTAGAGTGAATTATCCCAAAAGTTTGGAGACAACCAGTCTACTGGATAATGCATCTGGTTAATAGGAGTATAATTATGGAACATCTGAAAGACCTAGAAAATTTTATGGGAAAATATGTTAATGTGAACAAATATAATTGTGAAAAGGATTTTTGCTCATCTGTAACTAAGTATATAATCAGTGAATGAGGCTGTTATTCTTGATGTTCAGTTATTTTAGTTGTGTCTGTTTCTTTGTGACCTCAGCTGGAGTTTTCTTGGCAAAGATATTGAGTGGTTTGCTATTTCTTTTTCCAGCTCATTTCCCAGATGAGGATACTGAGGCAAACAGGGTCAAGTGACTTGTCCAGGGTCACACAGCTAGCAACTGTCTGAGGCCAGATTTGAATTCAAGAAGATGCCTTCCTGACTCCTGACATGGCACTACATCTATTGTGTCACCTAGCTATACTCTTCCCCCCACCCCTATTCAGTAAATACTGGAAATCAGTGAAAAAAAATCTTTTACAATTGCAGATACAGTATGTATGGAAAGTCAATAATGATAGTGACCTATTATACAATTTGTATAATATAATACATTATTTAAGGAAGATTTCATTGACCTTGGAATTAGAAGACTTGGATTTAAGTTCTGGTTACAGTCTTTAACTACATGGGCAAGGCACTTAACTTTCCAGGTTTTATAAAGTTGTTGACCCTATTTTATAGATGAGAAACAATCATGGCACTTCTTGCTTTACAGGTTTCATGAGTGAAATGATTTGCACTCAAACATGAAATATAAATGTGAACCATTACTGTTTCTATCAGAAATTATTTGTCTTTTGCTGCTGTCAGGGAATATTATTTTAAAGAGGTCATCATATTTGATCCCTTTTGGACATGCTGTGTCAATCAACCCTGTAAAAAAAGGTAGCAGGAATAATTCATATTGTATAGGGTTTAAAGATTTTGTAAAGAGCACTCTTCATGGTGAGTCTGTGAGTTTTATAGAACATTTATTATTAACATTCTCATTTGATAGATGAAGAAATTCAGGTACTAAAAACTGTTACATAGCTATTTATCTGAAGTAGCTTTCATACCTAGTTCTCTTGCTCTCTCTTTGCCCAGTTCATTGCTCATTGCATTATACCAGGCTTTAATCATCAATCAATGGTCATTTCCATGACTCAGTTCATCACTTTTCTATCTTTTCAAGTATGCTAGGGGTGACAAACCAAATCCAGAGGAGGGATTCTGCGTGACAACTGTTTATATGACATGTATTACCAGTAATCATAAGATCAGACTGATTTCTTATAAAATGAAGGACTGGATTTTTGTCACTATATTAATGAAACGAGATTGTCAGTCACCATGTTGAGATGGGGGGGTATTGATACCAACATTATCTGTTATCATGACTTCTGAAAGAGAAACATTTCCCACCACAATGCTCAGAGAATTCTTATGGCTGATTTTCCGTGAGTATGAAAGTCTGTTTTTCACTATCAGGTTGGTGTTTGAAATGAAGCTTGTGAAGCACCATGATTCTGTGGGAAAAGAGCTTGAATTAGAGTCAGAGGGCTTAACTCTGAATACTGGTGTGACCTTGGTTAGGTCATTAACTTCCCTAGGCCTCAGTTTCCTCACCTGTATAATTATGGGGTTGGGCTAAATACCCTCTAAGGATTCTTCTAACTCATTTTAATCCTTTGCTCCTATAGATGGAAAGACACAAACGACAGAATGATCTTAGTAAAGTTTTGTTGATTTAAATTTTACCAACTAATCAGTCATATGAGTAGATATTATAAATAGTTACCTAAATGGCATGATTTGTGAGGTAAGACAGATTTTTCTATCTTATTTTAGCCCTTTAGGAAATTCTCTCCTACCTATTCCCCAATGTTTAGAGTGCCCTTAAGAGAAGAAATAAAATATTCAAAAATTAGGGATCATGGTTTAAATGCAGCTACACTTATGTCCTGGTCATTGTTCTTTATCTTGAGTAATGGACCACTCAAAGTCTGAGGGTTGAGAAATGCAGTTTCCTTAATAAAACCAGATAGTAGTCCTCAAGTGAACATAGTCAACAGGACAATAGAAGCTGATAAAAGTAGTCCATAAGGATAATAAAAGAAATCAGAAGGTAAATTCCCTAGGGTTTCAGGAATGCTCCATCAGAGTCTTAAGAGTTGTTTCTATATATTCCTGACCGAAAAACTCCATAGCTAGGTTCTAGATCAATCCATCTGGAGGCCAAACTGCCCCCATTATGTTCCATAGAGTTTTGGCTTATGGCATCTTAGCACTATATTTAGTGGTATGGGATATTGGGGTTAATTCTAGCCACCTCAGTTCCACTATTGTCTTGGCCTACAACACTTTGAGAGAAGTAATATGTTAAATTCATTATGGTATAAATGACTGGTGTCAGGTCTGGTTTTTTTTTTCCCTCTAAGTGTAGTCTTTTTTTTTTTTTAATCAAAAGGAGACAGTTAACTAGAGTGGAAGGGAATAAAAAAAGAAGAATCTCAGGGCACTGATCAAAATTTTTTCTTACTTCCAATTTGGTCTCTATCTCATCCTAACAGTCAGTATTTAAAGTACTATCCTATCATGTTTCTAAAAATGGTGACCAGAATAGCCTGTCTTGAACTTGCACATTGAAGCAAAATCCTCTATTGTGCATGACCTAATTGTTGGCCCTCCGGCATAATTAATTTGACATAGAAACACTTCAGTGAAATGTGTGTCATTTTTGTAGGAAATGGTGCCAGCAATTAATTAATTTCCAAATACACAGCTTCTGCTTTCGATGCCACAGTTTCCATCTGAGTCAACACGTATTTATATTTCTGTCTATGGGAGATAACACACCCAGCTTAAGAAGTAAACAATTACATTAACAACTGAATAGTGTTATTTGCTTGGGTTGACCTCTTCTTGCTTATGCATTCAGAAAAAAACTCCCCCAAACCTAAAACAAAATTAAAAAAAAACCCAGTCATGAATGGCACTGCAAATTGTTAACCACCAACAGGTATGTGGTACTTAAAATTATTAATGGATCTCAGAATCTTCAAAGAGCCCAAAAGATATTAGAATGCCCATATAAAATCCTATATATTTAGGAATTCTTTTTAAAAAACCTGTTTTTTTCCCTTGCTTATCTCATCATGTTCTCTGCACAAGAAACATAATTTCTTCTCCATTGTTTCTCCCAAGAGTCTCCTAATGTCTCATTTAGCCCAATAATTTTCTAAATCTGTGTTTTTATTATACTCCAATGGGCTTCTGTTAGCTTTCATTTAAACCTATGAAGTCACTACGGTGAATTATTGCTCTAGAAGGTAACGCGTAAGTAGCTTAGATACTCAGTGACTTCTAAAATTTGAAAACAGGTGGAGATTGTTAATTCTGAGAAGCTAGGGCACCTTCAAAAAGATCTACCATGGGAAGTGAGGGGAATGAGAGGATGAAGAGATGCATTCTTGATTTCTATAAAGGCTTCTGGATAGTGCAGTGAATGGTGGACCTGGAATGGTGAAGACCCAAGTCCAAATCAGGCCTCTGACATTATCACGTGTGTAATCTTGGGTGAATCACTTAACCTCAGTCTGCCTCAGTTTCCTCATTTATAAAACAGACAATAATAGCGCCCACTTCTAAGGTTATGAAGAGTAAATGAGCTAATACTTGTAAAGCACTTTGTAAATTTAGAGCTCTACATAAATACTGACTATTATTATTCTTACCCAAAGCTCCAACCCTGTCCTGGCAGTATGAGTACCAGCTTCTTCCAGGCATATAAAACAACAAGTATTGAGCTGACTTCTCGGAAGATGGAGAGAATTAAAGTGACTGATTTCTGAACTGTAAAATTTACCTGCCTGTTCGGTTATGGTCTGCTTCAGTCATCTAGTTTCTTGTTTTTCTTCAACAAACTTTATTCTCAGAAGGTAAAATGTGATTTAGTTATCAAGATATGAACAGAGGTTCATTTGTGTAGAGAAGTATTTTTCCTAGAAGGGATTTAGTATTCATAAAATTAGTATGTCCTGATTATTTGATATTCCTAGTATATGGAGCTATCAGAATAACTGTTCTCTCACCCTTCCACCCCATCCCCCCCCACCTGCCATTTTATATAGTAAATAGAACAACAGCCCAACTAAATCCCTATGCAGCATATAGGTCACTATAGCAACATGCAGTGGAATTCCTGAATGGGAGAAAGGCTCTTAAAGACACACATTGAAAATTAGACTTGAATCTTAACAAAAGGGGGAGGTGGCAGGACCACTCCTCCTTCAATAGATGCTGACTTCCTCTTTGCGACAAATTGAATGTTCCATCTCTGCAACATGGACCATTCATCTTGTTTGAGGTGGATCGTGGTTTGCTGCCTGAGGCTCTAGGTTAGCCATCTATATTCATTAAGATTGCCACAGTATAGAGGAATGAGGGTAAATGATGCTTTCTCATTTCACCGAGATCTAGTATCAGAAACCTAATTTATCTAGAAAACACAGGGTAATGTTCCCAATTCTTCTTGTCTTCCTTAACCAGTATTCAATATGGGCCTGTCTAGCTATGTTACTGAGAAGAGAATGGTTTCAATGTGTCAGTCTAATCTTTTTAGACTATTCTAAAGACTAATGCTGATATATGAGACCAAGGGAATATATTTTGTTGCAGAGGAACTCTGTGAGCCAATTGTGCAGTAAAAGTTAAATACCTTTTTTTCTTCTTGAGAATGATAACATATTAACATATTTTTTCCTTTTTGAATGAGGATTTTCTATGTAGGGACTTGAGTTTCTCCTATTGGAATAGTGACAATAATATAGTTTACATAACATATTATAGCAATTCATATTATATATTACAATTATATTTATGATATGACAATAGATAAAGCCTATTTTATTTAATGAGAGTAATAATATTAACAGCTAAGAGTTCAATAATGTTTTAAGGTTATATATTTTACATACACATACATAATCTCCTTACAACAATCCTATGAGGTTGTTCTAAGCAAGACCAGGGTTCGAGTCTTGTGTCTGACCAATACCATCCATAGAACTGTGGTGCGGTAGATAGAATGCTGGATCTGAAGTCAGGAAGACTCATCTTTCATGAGTTCATATCTGGCCTCAGACACTCACTGACTGTGTATGTGAGACCTTTGACAAGTCACTTAACCCTGTTTGCCTCAGTTTCCTCATCTGTAAAATGAGCTGGAGAAAGAAATAGCAAATCACTCCAGTATCTTTGCCAAGAAAACCCCAAATATTAACATGAAGAGTCAGACATGATTGAAAAACAACTGAAATTTCTCATATGTTACTAAACCAGAATTAGGTTGGCATCTTAAAGATGAATATTTCTGTTTAGCTTTCCTTTAAGTCCTCCAGCTATCTATCTATCTATCTATTCTTGCTCATGTTTTCATATGACCACAGACTTTGTGTAAATCATCATAGAAAAGGCTATTTTTTTGCCTATTAGTGAAAACATATATGTTTTTGTATCAAATTAGTATGTCCAACCTTAGTCCAAGAAGTAACAAGTAGGGGAAACCCCAAAGGAAAAGTATAGATTTGAAGGCACAAATTTAAAACTCAGTCCTTATTGCTAACGCTATTTGTGCGTCAAAAACAATTTCAGTGATAGAAACACACCTGATTCTGAATTAATTTCTCTCTCTATTTTCTTTGCCTTGGGTATTTCATTGTGGAGGATTTGGGCAGTATTCCAGCTCAATTTTATTGCATTCTCAAATTAATCGATGGCAAATAAGTAGGTCTTGGCTTGTTCTCTCCACCTCCCACCAGATGCAAATGATTAACTCCTCAACTTTCAATTAGTGACTTGGAGACAGTCTTTAATGGCTACCAAATGGAGGCCTCCAAAGGTAGATATGGGAAAACAGTCTAAAACTCTAGGATTTCTTAAGCCTGTATTCAAGTTCTTTTACAATTAATCTTAATTATTCCAAACTATTCCAAAAAAACCCCTTTCACAAGTGTATAGTGGCCTCAATGTTAGCTCTTCAAATTCTTTCTCAATATAAATGAGGAGGAAACTCTGGCAGGCAAGTGATGATTTATGGATGGGAATTCTGCTAGACAGCTACAGTACTCATGTGCAAAGAGAAACACACCTGTTCAGGAATTTTAAAAGTCTAAAACCATTTAACCAGCAATCAAGCAGCAATCAAGATTACCCAGTGGAGCCACTAAAAAGTGCCAGGAGAGGGGTGCATTCTATTTCAGAAGTGTCAGAATGGATAATCAGGTGCAAGAGAAACAAGGAGTGGATGAATTACATTTAGAGCTGACTGCCTAGGTGCACCCGTCATCAGGTCCAGGATGCCTTTTTTTCCAGACCTGGTGATAAGAATGTCACTTCTTCATTGAGCCGAAAAAGGTTCCCTATTTCTCTGAGTGACCTTTAATTAGAGAAGTTCAGTCTTTCTGGTAGTCTCCTATATCTGAGACATAGTATTAGAACTATAACTAGGACAGGCTAAGTAAAGGTTTGTCACTGGACTATGACATTTATAGGGTATAAAATTTTAAATGATGTTTTTGACTGCATTCTTCTAAAGGATATTGGATTTAAATTTTGATAAATTCATAAACTTATTCAATAGTCAGAAAATAAGCAAGATAATTAGTTTAACTATGAAGTTACTGGAGGGTATGATATCTCCATACTCCTACATTGTCTCTGTGAGCCATGGGAACTCCTGCTAGGTAATAGTTTTCTCACTAACAGGTTCATGATGTCTGTCACAGGATCTCCTTAACATTTGTCAATACTACTTGAGTCAGGTGCCAAAATGGAAAGAGATGACTCTGTATAATGTTGTGACTAACTTTTTTCATACTTCCCCCTGTCCCTCCACAGTGCTTACTTTATTGTTCATACCTCACTATGGTCCAGACTAATGCTAACTGACCCCATTGATAATCTCAGGAGTATAATCCAGGATTGGGGGTAATTCAACATAAATATTCTATCTTTGATGACATTTGAATCATGCTCATTCCACTTATGGAAGATCAGCCTCTTTCATTTGATGAGAGTAATAATATTAATAGCTAACAGTTGCATAATGATTTAAAGTTATATATTTTACACTCTCTCTTTCTCTCTCTAACAATCCGAAGAGGTAGTTATTCTCCTTGTTTTACAAATGGGAAAACTGAGAATGAGGTAAGTTAAATCTGAAGCACCTGAAGAAGGATTTCAACCCAGGTCTTTATGACCCCAAATTCAGTTCTCTATCCCATCACCTGTGCTGAAATTTGATTACAGGAACACTAAGCATTCAGATAGTGATACAATAGGAATAGAAACAATTTTTCCAAGAAAAAGCATCATAGAATCTGTGTGTGTGTGTGTGTGTGTGTGCATGAACTTGAACTAATGGTATAAGGCAGCAGTTCTTTTCAAAGTGTCATCAAAGACTCCTTTAAAGAAACTACAAGGTCAAAATTATTTTCAAAATAATATTTAGATATTTTAATTTCAAATATGATAAAATTGATAGACATAAGTCAAATAAAAGATCTTTAGGAGATTTTCTTTAATTTTTAAAGGTGTAAAAGAATTCTGAGAACAAAAGTACTGAGAACTACTGGTTGAAGGGATTTCTACCATTGGAGATCAGCAGCTGCTCTGAAATACATAGATTTAAGTGTCACTTGGGACAGCAAAAGGTAAAATATTTTTCTTCCCCAGGATCACTCATTCTATGTGTATCAGAGATAGAATTTTGACCAAGCCTTTTGCCTCCACAGGCAGCTTTCTATATAGGCAGGAAGCAAGAGGGAAAAGAGCCACCACTGTTATCTTCAAAATGTCCCAAGAACTCAGAAGTCCCCTAGTATTTTGAGTGGACTTTGTGTTTGGAACTCTTGGGGGACATGAACATGAATCACACAGAATGGACAGACACGGGTGACTTGTGATCCACATCTTTGGTGGGAATAACCATATTGGAGTGAACACAATTGGTGGAAGTTTTTGAATGTTTCTCTTCCAGGGAGAATGATCTTTGAATTGGAACAAGTAGAACAAAAACAAGTTACGAAGTGCTGATAAATAAGAATGAAGGTAAAATGAATCTGTGATCTCACTGCAGTGGATGGGTATTAATTGTGAAGAGTCAAATTTAAGTTTGTTGGAAGACAGAACTTTTAACACATTCAGGTCATTTAATGGCTGTTTCATCAGAGTTGGGAGGTAGTAGATTTCTCCTTCCTAGAGGTTTTCATGCAAGGGCTGGATGATCAGTCACCTGGTATGTTGGCAAGGAGATCCTTTTTCAACTATAGCAAGAACTAGATGACCTCTGATGTCCCTTCAGACTTTGAGGTTCTGTGATTCTGTGATGGTGACTGGACTCAGCCTATTAACTTTCACAAACATTTAACTCAGAGTTGAAATCAGGAGGGTAATTAGTGTCTCTCGTCCTTACTGTTTTCATCCTGCTCTTCTCTAGTTTCTGCAGAGAGAAGTCCAGGAGCCAAAGATGACAAAAGAGCTGATCATTGTAACCAGTCTTAAAGACTTTAGACTTCCTGTTTGAATGATAATTATCCTCAAAATCAGAGTCTCCTTCAGACAAATGTAACTATTTAAGGAGATGCTATCATCTGGCAGGTGTAGGTTATATCCAGCTATATCAGTACAATACATCCATGCTTAGGGCCCAAATAAGCAGCTCTTTCTTCTTTTTATCCCCTTTATGGTGATTGTACCCTTATAGAATGAAAATGAGCAGGGATGTGTTTGGGAAGAGTTTTACTGGGTCTGCTTCTCCAGTTTGGATGTCACTGGGATGGGGGACTGGGAAACAGTTCATTCTCACTTTCATATCACTGTCTTCATGTTATCGACGTACTTTCTGCCTGTTTAGGTACCTGTGTACCGTTAAGTTTTTGCATATCCTAGGTAGAATGTGTTTTTTTTTTCATCTTAGTAGGAATTATTTATTTTGTGAGGCACCAGACTTAAGTCAGAAAAATAGTCGAGTGTTTGAAGAGTGTAAATGAGAACTATCATCTTCAAACACCAGGAATAACTGCTGTCTCTCTGACCTGAATCCTTGACTTTGAAAGCCCTGTGCTCACTAAATATATATATGCTATTAGTGAAGGAATTTGGAGCTAGGATTCTCACTATCATCCTATTTCTCTCTGCCCTTTGTGGCTAAACTCCTTGAAAAGGCCATCTGTGTTAGGTGCTGCCACTTACTCTTCTCTTTCTTCTTAACCCCTTACAATCTGGGTTCTAACCTCATCATTCCACTAAAATTGCCCTCTCCCAAGTTACCAAAGATCTCTTAGTTGCCAGATCCAATAGCCTTTTTTTAAATTTATTTTTTATTTGTTTTCTTGTTTACATTATTCATTTTCATTACATTTTTGAATTACACATTTTTTCCCCGTCTTGCCCCTGTCCCAACCTTAAAATAGCAATCCCACTGTAAATCCCCTCCCCTGCTCTGCTCTCTTATTTTCTGGTAGGGCAGGGAGGGTCTCCCTATCCCAGCCCCTGTATATCTTAATTCCTAGTTGCAGGTATTGGAGAACTTTGAATTCTAGATTCTTTTGATTCCTCCCTTGTCACCCACCCCTACTAGAAGGACACTCAGATCAATACAAGCTATGGATTTGTGATTATACAGGACATC
>CM053598.1:104241661-104272471 GCA_028646575.1 Pseudocheirus occidentalis | reverse complement strand
GATTCAGGCCACTCAATGCAAGAGCACTTGGCCCTGAACAATCGATTCAGCCCCCTGCCGAGTCAGCAGGCCAGGGGCTCTGAAGCAGCCTGGTGGGGGCCACCGGTGGATCCAGCATTTCCCTTCCCGCACTGCTTCCTTGCCGTGGGGGCAGAATGGCCAAACTGCTTTTACCATCCCCAAATTAATTTTCAAAGTTTCACTTCACTAACTGACTCTGGCTTTAAAGCTCCCCTTAGGCAGGTGCTTTAGATTTTCTTTGAAGTAGACTCAAGCTGTGGTTTGGGAGGCTCCTCATGACTGCCACTGAAGTTTTGGGCTGTCACGGTCTCTGCTTCGCTGTGGTGCAAGCTGCGCCTCTCCCTTCCCAATCCTCACGCCTTGGCAGATGTGGAGGTGCTGGAGGCTGTAGTACCTCTGCAGGCTGGCTGCGGTGCCCGGCTTAGCTTAGCCTGGCTCCTTCCCACTGTCCCAAGCCTGGCTGTGGTCTCGGCTTCAGGATGTTTCAGTCTCCACTCCCGGCCACCGTGATGAGCCCCTGCTGCCGAGCTGCCTTCAGCTATTGGCCTGTGAAAGAATTCTACAACATCCCGGTAATCAGCGATGCTTCTACAGGGGTGAAGGGATGAAGCAATATGTCTGTGAGTTAGAGGTAGCAGAATATGATAGAAACAAAATTCTGTCAGATGCTCAGGACTCTGCAGGACCATGAGGGGAAGAAAGATTTGGAAGTTGTTCCTTGAATGGGAAGATCTTTTTCCCTTCAAACTCAGACACTTTCAGGGATGCATAGCAGGAAAGTGAATGACTGTACTTCTATGTGTGGATATTTAGGAGTTTCAACAAATAGCTAAAGCATTGCTAATATAGTGTGTTTTT
This sequence comes from Pseudocheirus occidentalis, assembly GCA_028646575.1. Lineage (NCBI taxonomy): Eukaryota > Metazoa > Chordata > Mammalia > Diprotodontia > Pseudocheiridae > Pseudocheirus > Pseudocheirus occidentalis. The sequence goes on along the minus strand of CM053598.1, from coordinate 104,271,592 downwards.
TTTTGAAGGGCCTTGACGCTCTCCTGAGTGATGTGCCAGGAAGCAGGAACAGCAGCAGCAATAGTGAGAGTGAGTTCTTGGTTTAGGTCACAGGACTGGGGAACCTACAGCCTTAAGGCCATGACCAAGGTTGCAGCTTCCCCAGCCCTGGTTAGGGTATAATGTCCTTGAGAATAGGGACTGGTTTATTCTTTGGATTCCTATTGGCAATACCCAACACAAAGGCTGGCATACAGTAAGCTCTTAATAAATGCTCATTTGAATCAAATGTATTTGATATGAAAGTAGAGGGGGTGTAGAAGAACAGGGACCAGTTGTAGTGGTGGGAATTTTGTAGATGGTCTGCCAGGAGAATGTGAGAGTAGATGGGTGAAAAGATTGCATCTGGGGACCCTCAGGACTCGGATTTGATAAGAAGCTCCTTTCCTTACATGAACTTTTCTAATAAACTGTTTCCCTCATGGATTCTGTTCTATATGTCTCTTTTTTGTTGCCTTTACTTGGGTGATGTGATATTCAACTACATGCCAATTTAATATTTCAATTAGGAATTAACTGAAGAAGACATGGGTTCAAATGCAGGTTCATATACTTGATAGCTGTGTGATGCTGGAAGAGTCACTTAATCTCTGTTGTCTCTGGTCCTCATCTATAAAATGGGCATAATATAATAATAGCATCTACCCCCCAGGGTTATTGTGAAGATCAATTGAAAAGCTAACCATAAAATGCTTTTCACAGTCTCTGGTACAAAATAAACACTACATTAATGTTAGCTATTATTTATCATAATCATCATCATTATCAATTAGTTATTAATTCAGGAAGATGCAAGTTCAAATCCAGCCTCACTTACTTGTAACCTTGGACAAGTCACTTAACTCCTATCTGCCTCAGTTTTTTCATTGGTGAAATGGGGCAAATAATAGCACCTACCTCCCAGGGTTATTGTGAGACCAAATGAGAAAACATCAGTGGAGGCCTCAGCATCATTCCTGGCACATAGTACGTCATCTATAAATGCTATTGTTGTTTAGTTATTTTAGTCATGTCTGACTCTTCGTGTCACTATTTGGGGTTTTCTTGGCAAAGATACTGGACTGCTTTGCCACTGCCTTCTCCACCTCTTTTTATAGATGAGGAAACTGAGGCAAAGAGCAAAGAGACTTGCCCAGGGTCACACAGCTAATAAGTGTCTGAGGCTGGATTTGAACTCACGAAGATGAGTTTTCCTGACTCCAGGTCTGGTTCTCTTTCTCCTCGGTCACCTAACTGCACTCATATAAATTCTAGCAATGATTATTATGGACTTTCCACAGGTCCTGGATGTCTTTCTCATGTCACTTCTGCCATGATGGTGCTCAATGTCTTTAGGAACATTGCTTGATAGCTCTACTTTCCTCCTATAGTTTTTGGCCATGACATTTACCACCACGTTTTATATTCAAGCTCAAGGATTTGTTTTACATTTTCTCCAATATTTTGGAAGAAAGTTATCATTTATAATGGTTTTATTAAGTTCCAGCTTTTCACCCTCTCCTCATCTTCTAAGATATTCCAGGCCTAACCATTTGCCCTGTCTCTGAATCTCTAAACTCTCAGAACCATCCTTTGATCTCCTTATATGACCCAAAAGGCCCTTGGCTCACATCTACTTTGCTACAAGTCTTGGGCCTTTCAGTTCTGCAACCAATTTCCTTTTATTTGTTGTATGCCTGTACTAAAGCGTGAGCTCCTTGACAAGAATTGCATCGTATTTTCTGTTTGCATCCCCAGAGCGCAGCACAGTGCTAGGCATATAGCAAGTCATATAGGCATATAACATATGCCATACGACATGCTTTTTTCATTCATTCATTCCTTTTTTTCTCTTTCACTTTCTATTTCCTGATTTCTGAAGTGCAGCATGACTAGTCTATGTTTAACATTGCTGTGAATGAATGGACATGAGAGAAAAGCACCTATGCAATCAGACTAAATCAAGCAGTCCATCAAGGAAAGAGAAGACTTTTTAATGCATGAAGTGTGATTCCTTCTTTAAAATCATTCTCAATGTTTCATATCAGTATGGAGATAAACCTAGATTTTCAAGGCTATTTCAGTAGTACAAATTCTCAGAAGTCCTACCAAAGTGGAAAGGCCAGATCATGGACTATATGTCTTCCATCTGAAGATCACACTTCTTAATTCTAAAAGACTCTTTAAGATAAATTTTTTTTCAGCAACAAGTGCCTATGTGAAACTATAGAGAGTTTATGATCTGCATCAGTGGATAGATTACAAGTACTGATTAAACAATGGATCCTGGCTGGACTTGGTGACACTCTTATCATCCTAGGTACTTGGGAGGCTGATGCTGGTTGTTTGTTTGAGCTAGGGTGGTCTGGGCTCTAATAGTCTAAGCTGATTGTTTGTCTACACTAAATTCAACAGCAATATGAAAAGGAGTTCCCATGTTGGCAAAGGAGAAGCACATCTGTCTAGATCAGAAATGGAACAGGTAAAGATTTCCCTGCAAATTAGCAGTGGGATGGTGCCCACAAGTTATTGCTGCATTTCCAGCCTGTGACAGGGAGTGAATGAGATAGGGAGACCTAGTATTTAAAAAAAGGCAATCTCTGTTCCCTAAAAACAAACAAAGCCCTCTATAGATCCTTCAGATATCTAAGTTTGAGATTGATGGAAACAATTCTGCATTATTCTCTTTTCGGTGGCTGCCAAAGGTTGTGATTCAGCCATCAATATAACCTTACAAATTCACATAGAAATTCATAATCAAGAGTCTCAAGAAATTGGGTGTAGGGCTTAAAACAACTCTTAAAAGCATTGTTCTTTGGAAGAAGACATCCTGGAAATTTAAACCTTTCTATTAGTCTTGGAGCATAGATGTTAAAAGATAAAATCTACTAAAGGTAGAGAATTGGGGGACCAAAGATACAGAATGTTACAAACCTTGTCAGACAAGTATACTGTGTTCTCTTTGTCTAATTGTTTTTATTTGTTACAAGGAAGGGTTATATTGTGGGATACACAAGGAAATGACTATATATTAAAATGACTAAAATAAAAGGCATTTCTATGACGGGAATAAAAGAAATTGATGCTTGAGGTTCAGTGAATTCTACTGTAGTTGGTGGCAGACAGATGTATATACTCTGTAGGCTTAATCATATATACATTACCATATCCACATAAATATACACACACACACACACACATGAGAGGTGGAAGGGAGAGTGGGGGTGAAGAGAGAGAGTGGGGGGACAGAGAGAGAGGGAGAGAGAGAAAGAGAGAGAGAGGGAAAGGGAGAGAGAGAGAGAGAGAGAGAGAGAGAGAGAGAGAGAGAGAGAGAGAGAGGGAGAGAGACAGAGAATGAGACAGCACATAATAGGAGAAAATAGGAGAATACTGACAAGAGAGGAGAGGAGTTGATGGTACCAACAATAGTGGAAATGGGGGACCAGGTTTGAACATGTACATTTTTTTTTACCAGCTTGGTTGCATGTTAGGGGGGTTGGATTGGAAAGAAAATGTGATATGTAAGGAATGGGAATGAACCTATTTGCCTGGCTACTTTAAATCATCTTCTTAATCATAAAGAAAAAGGAGTTTTACAATTTATTTTTTAAACTTCAGCTTCATATAATTTTAAATGATTTTTGTGAAAAAGCCTTTAGAAAGCCCAGCAAATTGGATAACCTGCTATGATGTAATACTCTGTTAGCAAAACCCAGGAGAGGATGGGAAATGTACCTAAGGAATTGGATGCTGTTTTGAAATATCTAATTTTTCTATTTATTCCATTTGATTGCAGGACTAAGTCATCTCAGCCCTTACCCCCTATGAATTTCAGCAACATTCTGCTGCTTTGTGGACATCTGAAGTTGTTCAGACTTTGCCCTCACATTTTTAAGATGCCACTAGGGCTTTCTATAATCACCTCACAGTGTACTGCCTGTTTTATTATAGTTTAATTTACACATTTTTAAGCTTGGCCCTGCCCTGGCTCTTTCAGTTCTCTACACTCAGATGTCTGTAAACAGTGAGAAAATTCCATTATACTTATTTCTCAGGGCAGAAGAACAATTCCTGTAGTCTCAAAAACACATTTCTTAAGTTTCCTCAATGGAGATGTTTCTATTTCCACAGTGTGTCTATTAGTAATTCTGCAGTTGGGAGAAAATAGTCTTTCCCTCCTCATCAGGTAAATTTAATTTGCATATTTCCATTATTTTCCTATTAACTGGTACTGTTCTTTAACAATGGAACAATATAAAATACAGGCACATAGGCAGTGAGGCATCAAGCTCTTGGGGCCACTTTCAGAGATTACATCCCTATAATGAAGAACCAAGAGGAGAGAGGATAATAATAGGGTTTTTTTTCTTTTCTTTTCTTTTTTTTTTTTTTTTTTTTTTTTTTAGCAATTCAGGGATGAAATCAGGATTTGATCTGATGCAAGATGACTTGCTAGCAGCCCAGATAGAATATCAAATGATCCATATGAAATTCAAGCCTTGGTATAATCCTCCAATTATGTCCATTGTTCTTCCTCAAACCTGAATGCCATGCATAATAGTATGCAAATTGGAATTTAGTTAACAGGCTTTTCTCTCAGTCTATTCACTTTAATTATGACCTCCATTTTCCCGTTTAATTTGTGCGTGAGACATCACAGTGTACTTAGAAACATGACAGTTAGGGAAGACAAATAAAGGTAACTCTGACATTTAGATTGAACACACTTTGGACCAGTTATCCTGGCCAGAAAAAGAGAATTTGGGGGGTTTTAGTCATGGCTTCTACCTTTGCAATTTCTAGCTTCTGAGCAAACTCATTTCCATGCATTCTAAAAACCAGCTTTGGTTTTTTTTTCTGTTATGATATATACTGCCTTTTTTATAAAGGAGACAACAACTTAAAAACAATTTAAACTAAGAATCAAATAAATTAAGAAATGAAAGAATGCCTTTTAGTCCCCATGGTTGCATAACCCTTGAGAAATTTGTGATGATGATGATTGTGATGATGATGACAAAGATAATGATGATGATAACTTTCACTTAAATTGTCCCCCAAGGACTGCATACTATTTTTCATAAATTATCTCATTTGTTACTCTCAACGCTGTCACTTATTATTACCCATTCCCTTTCAGCCTGATCTTATTGTCTGGCCTCCTGCTTTCAGAGAAAGGGGAGCAATGACATTTCCTCAGCTTCCCTCACTGATCCCCTCTCCTAAAATGATTATTACTTCCCTAAGAGGTCTCTACTCTGAGGTCAAACCCCTAGGAATGTTAATAACCTACCTGAACTTATTCCTTAATGAATAACAAATTCTCGCCTAATCATAACTTCCCTGTCCAGTGATTCTGAATCTCGCTATTATCATTCAAACCCTATTATTCATCAACCACTGGCTCACTTTACTCAACCTCTCCCATCACTTACCAGGGTCCCATACTAAAGCTCCCTACCCCTTTCATTTTGCCTTCTAGGATGCCTGTTCCATAGGTAACCAACTTGCTTTCATCTTAAATCTTTTTCTTTTCTCACTCCTTCTATATTTTGGTTCTTAGTTAGATCTGGCTCCCTCCTAATGACAGAGGACTCCATTTTCTAGCACTGGGTGCCCTTTCACTTATTTCCCTGACTCACTGGTCTGAATGGGGGAGTTGGAATATTCCTTGTATTGGCATGCATTTTTCTCCTACCACCATCATTCAGGAACTTCTCCTAGGTTCACTCAATCCATATGTATGATGTAACAAAAATTATAGTAATTGTTGTCTATTGACCTTCAAAATTCTTGTCTTCTTTTTCCAGTGATTTCAGTCTGAATCAGAGTCTGGTTCTCTCCTCCACACTTCCTTCCCTCACACTAGGGGACTTCAACTTATTCAATGATATTCCCTCAAACACTGTAACTTCCCAGTTCCTCAGTTTACTAATTTTACATGACTTACTCCTCCACCTTGCCTCAGTACATTTGCAGTTGTACCCTTGTTCTTGCCATCAACCATGAATCCACAACTGTTCATGAACTCTGAAATCTCCTAATTTGATAACAATCTGTTACTGTTATATATATCTCTCTGCTTGTATCCCTTAAACCTTTTCTTTATCCTTACTATCACCTTTGGCCCCTTCAGCCCTCAGTTCTTTTCTATACTATCATTTCTATACTATTTACACTCTTCCCCTTTCCTCATCTTGACTACTTGATGAACCAGTTCAACTGTATGATATCTTCTTTTCTCCATTCCCTATCCTACTCTCTTATCCTATTGGTAATCTTGCCCTGCCAAGCCTCAGCCTGAAATCAATCCCCTGCCTTCCATTCTACTCATGCACTGTTGAACAAAGTTTGAGAAAATCATGATACTGCACTGATTGGGTCCACTAAAAAAAATCAAGTTACAGAATCTCAACTGAGCCATCATTATAGCAAGGCAATTCTTTTTATATCTCTTTAATTGATTTGCTATCCCATTAACCATAGCAGCTTTTCCACATGTATTCATCACTTTTCAATCTTCCCATGACTTCCCCTCCTTCAACTTCTCTGCTCAGAACCTTGCCTCATATTTCACTGAAAAAAAATGAGATCATTTGTAGGGAGTTCTCTCTTCCCTCCTCTTGATCTCACATTCCTTAGATGCATTCTATCACTATCACTTCCTTCACCCCGGTCTTACATGAAGAAGTGTCTCTTTTTGCCAAGACAAACCCATCTACTTGTGTCTTTTCCAACAGATTGCCTCCTATTTTCTCTACTCTCTCATTTATCTTCAATGCCTCTCTGTCTAATGACTGCCTATTTATTGCCTACAAATATGCCCGTGTCTCTACCATTCTCCAAATACCCTCATTTAATTCCCATTATATGATGTTACATATGCTTCCTTCATTTTGCAGCTAATCTCCTTGAGAAAACCATCTCTAACTGATGGCTCCAGAACTTATCATTCAACCACAACTGCTCCCTCCAAAGTTATCATTGATTGGTTGACCTATCCAATGACTTTTTCTCAATCCTCATCTTTCTTGTTGTTTCTGCAGCCTTTGACACTTTTGATAACCTTCTCCTCCTAGAAACTTTCTCCTCTCTGAATTTTCATGGAGCTGCTTTCCCCTGGTTCTCCTCCTACCTATCTTCTCTTTTTTAGTGTCTTTTGTGGGATTTTCATATAGGCCACTCAATAATAATGGTGTTTGTTCAAGATTTGCTAACCTTTCTCCTAACATTCAGACTCACATATCTAACTGTTTATTTGACATCTTGTTCTGAATGTCCCCTAAATATCTTAAATTCAACATGACCAGAATTCATCTTTCTCTCCAACATTCCTCTTCCTTCTAAACATGCCCATTGCTGTCTATCCTCCAAGCCACAGAGGCTCACAATGTAGGAGTCATCCTCAACATTCTCACTGTCTTTCACCTCTCTCCATATCTAATCTGTTGCCAAGTGTTGTCAATTTTACCTTCCTAACATCTTTCATTTTAGTTCCTTTCTCTCCTTTCTCACTGCCACCACCTTGGTACAGGCCCTCGTTGCTTCATGCCTAGACTATTGCAATAGGCTACTGCTAAAGTTTTGGTTTGACCATATCACCCCCTTTCAATAAATGCCATTGGGTCCCTATTACCTTGTGATTAAACATAAGATTCTCAGTTTGTTGAACAAAGTCCTTCATAACCTGGTACCCCCCTATATTTCCAGTTTTCTTATTCCTTACTTATCATGTGTTCTGTGATCCTCCTGATTCCAGGCATTTTCACTGGCTATCCCCCATGCCTGGAATTCTCACTGTCTTTTTCTTTCCAAATCCTACCTCTCCTAAGACTTTCCCAGTCCTCTTTAACTACATCTGCTCTATAACTCATACCCACTCAGTAGTCTTTGGCCCTGGGACCCTTCCCTTACTCCCTCTCTCCCTCTAATTTTCCACCCAACCAGTCTCAGTTCCACTCTTTCCCTGTGCTTCCCTTTTCAGATTCTTTTTATGTGTTGTCTTCCCCTATTGGGTGGCGAGCTCCTTGAGGGCAGGGCATATCTTGATTTTCTTTGTGTTCTTAGTGCTTAGTACAGAGCTTAGCACATAGAAAGCATTTAATATATACTCTTGACCCTCTGTTTACTGTCTTACTCTTTTATAGATGAGGAAACTACTTCAGAGAAGTAAAGTGACTTTTCCAAGGCCTCACAGCTAGATGAAGTCTGAGGTGAGATTTTAAACAAAGTCTTCCTAACTCCAAAGTCAGAGTCGTGAATATTACTTTGGGGGATCATAAGCACATATTTACGATACCCATTATGATACTGCACAGTTTGGTACTTTTCTTCCATGCACAGTCCTTGAGGAAAGAATAACAAGATTTGGAGTTAGAAGATACAAGGTAAACTCCAATCCAGAGGGATGGAACACTAGTAGGCACTTTAAAAAATCTATAAGAGAAACAGCATGATAAGCATTGGACTTCCTTTGATCCATACTAACTGTGTGACAATGGACAAAACACTTAGCTTCTCAGGTAACAATGAGAAAATGAAAACCAAATGAGTTTCTAATATAAATCACTAGAGAGAGTTTCCACATTCCATATTCCAGTCCACTCACAGGTCTGGTTAAGCAGCAGCAGCAACAACAACAATGAAAAATCATTCTAAATCTTCCAGTCCACTAGGGGAATAGTACTGAGTGCTTGACCAATTAAGGTCCAAAAAAAGCTTTTTCACAAATGGTTTCCTTTAGTCAACAGATTCTTTTAAAAACATTTTTTTTGCCTTTTTTTAAGGGGGAGAGCAGGGCAATTGGGGTCAAGTGACTTGGCCAAGGTCATATGGCTAGTAAGTGTGTCAAGTGTCTGAGGCCAGAGTTGAACTCAGGTCCTCCTGACTCCAGGGTGAGCGCTCTATTCACTGCACCACCTAGCCATCCTCAGCAGATTCTTTTTATCTGGATTTCACTGTACTTGAAGAGAGTGGTAGAAGACTTCTCTTCAAGACATTTATATTTGATTCTTGTTTTACTATCTAGAAACAAGTGTCATTTTTCTCTCTCTTAAAGGCACACTTTTCTCTTTTAAAGACCCTGCTTTTATCCTTACTGGATCATTGTTATTAAACTTGAACTCAACACAGAAGAAAATAACTGCCCTTTTCCTATACAGATACAACTGTAAATGCCATACTCATTTCTTAAAAATAAAGCCATTGGACCGAGTTTCTCTAAGCAGACATTTGCATGTAAGTTCATTAAGCCCTTCCTCATCCCCCTGATCACGTCCCCCTGACATTTTATAGTAACAGCTTAAATAGATATTGAACAGCTATCATGACTTAGTGAAGCCACCCATTGCTAAAATGTGAACAATCAACATCTTTGCTTAGAATGTCCTGTTCTGTTTTCTTTTTCCCTATCCCTACCATACATATCCATTAGAATGTGAGCTCTTTCAGAGTAGCTTCTGCCTTGCTTTTCTGTTCATATCCTTAGCACTTAGCATAGTGATTTGTACATAGCACTTAGCAAAAGCTCTTTCATTCATTTGTTCATTCATAGAATGAAACACAAACAAGAGAATTTTTAAAAATACTTCTCAGGAGGGATTGCTGGATCATCCTCATTATCATCTTAGTGTGACTGCATAGCTTAGTTTAAAAATTCAAATGATTAGCTCTCTTGGCAGCCTATTCAACAATCCATTCAAAGCCAATGCATGGGAAATTTTATAAGAAACATTTGGGGTGTCAAATTTTTCTCAGTTAACTAGACTTTGGCTTGAAAGATTGCATAGCCAATTGATACAAAATTCCAGAAAGAGCAATGAGTGAACCAGCCAAGGTTAAAGGAGAATAGGGTAACAGAACCCTTCTATAGAGTGATTTAATTATAGGTTGAGAAAGGTATCCTCTGAAGTTTCATTTTGGTTCTAAATCTTCCTTCCTCTTCCCCAAAGGCTGGAAGGCAGAATTGTTTTATAAACCAGCATTAATTGGCTATTTGGAAAGACATTTTGACTTTAATGTTGCTTAATGGTGATGTCCAGCATATTCACATAGCTGAGCTGATTTTAGTATAGCATTGGACTAGGATGCGAGGTTTAAATCCTGTGTATTTCATCTGCTAGTTGGATGACCATGGGCAAGTCATTAAACCTACCTAAGCCTCAGTGTCATCATCATGAATGAATGGAGCAAGTCAATTAAAAAGAATGGGTTAAACATCTACCACATGCAAACCATTGTGCTTAGAAATAGTGATACAAACAGAAAAGCAAGATAGAACTTGATCTCAGAGAGCTCGCATTCCAATAGGTGGAGACAACACAGATAGGAGTGTTCATTCAGTTGCAAGGTAAATTAAAAGTTCCAGTAGTTCTTAAGGTGCAGTAGCAAAGTAGATAGTAATGCATTTTCTTTCTTGTCATTTACACAGATAAACTTCTTCTATAAAATGGGAATGACAAAGCTATCTCACATGATTGTCAAGAGCCACTTTCTAGATTTATTCTAAGAACAATGACTTGTAAACTGTTAATGTAACTTATTATTAGACTGGGAAATTACATAGGACATCTGGAAAGCACCTTAGCCATCTTTGGAAAACAGGATTCCAGGACCAGAAATCCAGAGCTGGAAAGGATTTCAGAGGTCATCCTGCCCAACTCCCTCATTTTATGGTAGAAGGTAGTAGATTTTTGTAACCTTGTGGAAATCACAGACTACTATAGTAGTAAGTTTCAGTGAGTTGGGTTAAACTTGATCTATTTTAATATTGGCTACAGTTAAAGCAGGTATTTATGATACCTCATGCTAAAAGGTTATAAATTCTAATTAAATCATACCTCCTAGTGACAAGAGAGTATTTGATTTCTACCCCTAAGAGATAACATGGATTGCACAATGTTGATACTGACTAATAAATTATCCAACAGACAAATTAGGACTCCAGCAAAGGTACTGAACAGATGGAAAAGGGAATAATTAAAGAAGACTAAGCACCTGATGCTGATTGCACACACCTACAGGTGCTGATAGACATTTATGAACTTTTCATTAGACATAGCCAACATGATCAGTCTGGAATAGATTGGGGAAGGGGAGTTGTTCCTAATGTCTACGAAGGAGAAAAGCATAAGTATCTGATTTGCAATGGGAAAATGAAGAAAATGGGACAAATGATGCTCAGTAAAAACACTGGGAATAGACAATTCATTTCAGTTTTCATATATTTTGCATAGCACTTGAGCTTTTAATAACCATTTCATAGTTTAGGAAGAAGCATTTGTGGGACAGAGAAATTTGAGATTTTTCCCACATAGTAATCTGTAATCCATTTCTGTACATATAGGATAGTAATGGAAAGAGACTAGAATTGTGATCATACAACAAACACTGACACTATTTAGTCACTGAAGAAACAGCAGGAAAGTAAGACAAAGCATAGGAAAAAAGAATGGTATTAGTTCAAATAAGTGCTTTAAAAGGAGCAGGGAAAGTATCTGACTCCACTCAGTATGGCTGCTGTATTCATGTATGCAAACTCTTCCCAATGTTGTTCCTGTGGGTAATGTGCTTACTTGAGTCAGTAAGGAGTGCTTCCTTCTTCTAGCTCAGTCACAAATTCTTTTTAAAAAATTCCTCCAATTGAGTTATAAAATAAACAATAGAATTCTAGAATATCTCCTTGGCTTTCCATTAAAACAACCTTCCCAAAACATAGCTTTTTTTTTTTTAAAGCATTTTAATATAGTACTCTCAGTGGTATTATCTCCCTCAAATTTGCCATTTTTGTTGGGGAGAATTTTTTTTACTAATATTTAATAATATTGTAAAGTCTAATTGATTTCTGTTTTTGAAATGTTCCATTGAAAATTGTGTCTTTTGCTAAAATTACCTTTTAATTCCATTCAAATGACTTAAGTTCTTTTAAATTTTCCCAGTGGAATGGAAAAAGATTTTTTTTTCATGGAGAAAGGTATGTTAAAGGAGATTTCATTAGGGATTACCATGCCATAGGACAGCTCTTGAACAAATGGTTAATTTTTTAGTAGGGAAGAATGTTAGTTTATAGAGCGAATTGCAGTATGTGGAGGATAGCCAGGAGGAGGTTAACCTTTTAAAAAGTGATTTTACTTAGTTTAAAGGACTGGCTTGAAAATGAAGCAAAGCTTTTTAACCTCAGTTAAACATCTGTGCTATCACCTATAGTGAATGAGGAATCCCCTTGTTCAATTCTTGAAGGAATATTCCTTTTTTTTTTAATAAAAAGGGACAATGATCCTATAATTTGATAAACTGTTGGTTTTCTGATGCTAATCACTTTGCAAAGTAACAATTTTGCATAGGCAGTTGGGAAACATTCTTGAAAATATGGTTTTTGTTCCCCCTTCATTGGTAATGCATTTGTGATTTGAGGTAGGAGGCATCCCAAGATGGTTCACTCAGACCAGATCCAATCTTGTCAGCTAAACCCCAAAGGGTCTTTTCCCCTTCTCTTGGGCTCATTATATCACAAGAAGGAATTTATTCTAAAAACAAAACAAAAACTCCAAATTTAGTCTAGATCAGAGGTTCCCAAACTTACTTGGCCAACTACCCCCTTTCCAAAAATAAATTATTCAGTTCCCTGCCTGGAAATCTACTTTCTTTAACTCTTAAATATATATAATATATTAAACATTAGATACCCATATAATATATAATATGTATAACATATATGTTAAATATTATGTACCCATATAATCTTTACATATTTTTCATTATCTCTTCTTATGTTTTGTATAACCTTCGAGTGTTGCTGTATTCTGTACAACTTTGGAGTGTTGTCATGCCATGTCATCACCTCAATAAAATGCAACCTGATGTAGGGGCTCAGTGCAGTCACTCACTCTGGAGTCTGCCCAGGCTATGCTAAACTAAGCTTCTGTGCTCATCTCCTTTCTTTCCCACATGTGTTCCTGTCCCCTTCTAGGTTCCACCTCCAGAACCCCACTATGCTGGACATACACACACATTTATACATCTATATATAATATATATAACATATATTTAAAACCCCCTTTTTAAAAAAAATGCATCATCGGGCAACTAGGTGGCTCAGTGAATAGAGCACCAGCCCTGGAGTCAGGAGGACATGAATTTAAATCCCACTTCAGACACTTAATGCTTAATAGCTAGGTGACCTCGGGCAAGTCACTTAACCCCAATTGCACTGCATTCCCTCCTCCAAAAAGCAAAACAAATACATCATTTAAAATTATATATATATATATATATTTAAAATATCTGAAATTTAATAATTTATTATAAAGTTGTCTTTTTTCCTGCATTCAGATTTTGATGATGTAATATTGCATCACTGCATCATGTAACCATATGTTATCATATTATAAACAAGTCATTATACGCTCGTATTTTTGTTGATGCATCCTGGACTTCCCAATAATGCGTGACACAATCGACAATTTCAATTTCTTGCTTTCTTTACAGCTACTGGCATATGATTCTTCACCCTTCACCCTATCTGGTTACCTTCAGCAAGTATTCTTCTAAATTCTCATCATGACAGAAGTTTCTTGAAGAATATTTCAGAAAAGCACAAGATCTGGCAGGTCCTACTGAGTTGGAAGGGACTTTCATAGGAGTTATGGAGATGAACTATCTTTTCAAGACCAACTAACCAAATATGGAGAAGCTTAAATGCTAAAAGGTTCATCATTACCAGGCAATGAATGTTTTGACCACAGTAACCAATTCACCTATCCGCTCTGGTGAGGAAGCACTTCAGTCTTTGGTATAGATGAAATGTTCTTTTGAAATGTTCTCTTGGCTCCAGCAATGGACTCCAAAAGACCTGTGGGTATTCCCTCCCATGATGGAGAAAAATTCTAAGAAGTTTTCTTTGCCATAACATCATAGCAGTAGTCATAAACAGATATATTGCAAATGTGACGAACCAACAAGGCTTGTAAGCCATAATTGTCTTTAACATTCATTTAAAAAAACCCAACAGCTTTGCATTCCAAATTTTCTCCCTCCCTCCTGCCCCTTCCCCACTCATCAAGAAGTCAAGTAACATGATATCAATTATACATGTGAAGTCAGGCAAAGCAATTTTTCTATATTAGCCATAAACTATAATTGCCAAAAGACTTTTGAATATGGTCTCTTTTAATTTCTTGTGGAACTAGAAAAGAGTTGGCATCTATTGATTTGAGCTAGGCTTTTGTATGTAATCCCTTTGTTTTTAGTCTGTTTCCCTTGCTACAGCAATAGGCTCCAGACTATTTCAAATTCTAACCCATTTTTATCTGCAGCTTTTTCTAATGACTCAGTAACCTTAGTAATAATTACATCAAAAAATATCAAGTGCTGTTGCCAGTGGCTTTTAAAATCATCATTATAATTCTTGTGCGAACAGAACTTATAAAGTAAATTTTATCATTTGAACAATAAAATGGAACATCATAAATATTTAACTTCTTCCAATAATTATCCGTGCTGAAAGAGATGACACGGTGCTTTAATAAGCTTACTGTAGAATTTGTGTTCATTTGTTCTTGGGTAAGAAAGAGAAAGTTACTGTTTGAGGATGAGCAAGCTTCACATATCTGACTAATTTAAGCTGATGGGTTTAGGGCCAGTCAAGCTGTTGTTAATCCTTGGGAAATGCCATGCAATCATGTATGATCATTCTAATCAGATATGAGTAACTGAACGTAGTAGACTTATCATCCAAGTTCTCACTCCTGAAATCTTTTCAGGAAGAATTTTTTTTTAAATCCCCATCCATTTTCTTTCCCTGGGGGCTATTATTCTTTAATAATTGGCCCATGTTACATAGTAAGATTGATGTGAATGAATAGGTTCGATGTTGATATTTGAACAGTCCATACAGTTCAGTCTTACATGATTCTGATTTATCACTTTTATAGTAAAGGAAGCTTTACTGCATTGGTGATAAAATCATAGACTTAGAGCTGGTAAGGACATTAGAAACAATATCCTCAAACTTCCTAATTTTACCAAAAATGAAACTGAAGCCTTTTAAGGGGATTTACCTAGCCAGCTGTCACACCAATTTGGTAGCAGAGCTAGGGATAAACGCTAGGTGTCCAGATTCCCAGTCCAAGAGTACAGTTCTATTATGCCATATGGCTCCATTTCTGCTATTTTATTCTAGGTAAAAGGACTATGAAGGAAGAACTGTTCAAACTCTTTGTATAATAGGTCTGATGAGAATAAACTAGAAAAAAAAGAATAGAAAATAAAAAAGGAAGGAAGGAAGGAAGAGGGAAAAGAGAAAGAAAACCCACATAATCTGTATTCTTAAAAGTACTGCCCTTTTTGGACACAATTATTTTTTTAGGAAAAAACCCGAGCAGCTCCTATATAGTCTTCTGAGGGGAGATGTTTTCAGATGAAGAAAAAAAATCAATGTAACAAAAGGCAGTTAACAGCAGAATGGTAATCCTTTAGGATCCAGGCCAGTTGTTCAACTCATTTTCTTATGGTTTTAAGAAAGTGTATATATTTATATGTAAATATAAATTATATGTATACATACATATATATGTATATATGGGTGTGTATATATGTAACACACATACATATATGGGTGTTATATACATACATACATACATACATATATGGATGTATATATATGCATGTGTGTATATGTATGTATATATGTATGTATACATAGCCTCTCTGGCAATAAAGGAATCATTCAACCCCTCTATTCTGTGGTGAGTCAGAAGTGCACTGTGACACCCTTAACTCATGCTAATTGGTACCACAGTGGGGCCAAAACATTTACTGCCCCAAGTCTCCTCATTTATGTCCATCTTCAGGAGCTCTTTCTCATCATAACTTGGAATGACTTTGGGTCACTAGTAATGCCCGCTCTGAATGCTTCTGCAGAGTATTTAATTACTGCGTGTTTCACTGCCTGACTAGCGAGAAAACATATAATACCAAGTTTAATCATCTCTTTGGCAGGTATTGCCTGAGCTTCCATGTTAATTAATCTTTAATGCCATTAATTGGCTGTCTGCACAATGACAAGAAAACGGGGTAAACATTGTTCACAAATCAATTTACTTCTCATTCTAACCAGTCTGTTGTCTTCAATGTGGATAAAAAATAATTATGGGCCTTTCACCAACTGGACTTTCAGTGTCCAGCTGATAAGACTGTTTAACCAATAAAATATTCTGGCAATGTTCCTTGGCTACAGATATGCTAATTGAGAATTTTTCACCTTCTTTGAAATGGACTCATTTGTTTGGTGCGGATCAGGTATCAGATAAGGAAGGCAATATCATAAGGTCTCTCTATTTCCTGCTTGTTGATTTCCTTTATTATTGAATTTGCCCTTATGGTTTGTTTTGACATTCAAAAACCACTGAGAAATTGTTTCTGGACTTGGATATGATCCAGAAATATTATTTCCTTTACCTCTCATCTGATGCAAGCTCCATGATATATAGTTCGATTAATTTCATACGCCATTGTTGTTAGGCAAGAGTTATGTTACAACTAATATAGACTGTATCTATTTAATTCTAGTCAGACCCCTGCTATTCTGTCCTGATGGAGGAGGTTGTGAAACACAGGTAGGACAAGCCAACACATTTTAATAGGATGAATGCGTTTGAATGGAGGTTTAAACGTCTTGTGAAGGAGAAGGCTTTTTCTTGCCCTCAGATGCCATTTTTATATTTTGCCTTCAATGGTTCTGACCTCTCACAATAAGAAAGTCAGTTTTTCATTTTGTTGGAATGTACAATGCTAGGTAAAGGGGAAAAATTACATTTTAAATCTTTGTTCAAATATTTATTTGGGTTTTTATAAAAATGGTTTTGTACCAATCTATATTTACAATATATGACTCCTTCAGTTTCTGATTCCAACTCTACTTAACAAAGGTAAATAAATTGAGGTTGTGGAGCCAGAGTATCAAAGGAGGTGGGGGTGAGGGTGGAGGATGGGCTTGGCTGGGACATTGTGTGTTGGAGAGCAGTAGAGTGAAGGAAAGGAATTTCTTTTCTTCAGTCTCCTAGATTTCAGTCTTAGGCAAACTAGAGTGAAAGAAGCATTTTGCTGTAGAAAGGAAGGGGATTAGTAAGGGCATTCTAGAGAGGCTTATAGTAACAAGAACTGATTCTTTTCTGACATGCTTTAGGGGTTATATTCAGGCATAGAGACTGTATAAAGTGCCTTCATATAGTAGCATGCAGAAAAGGAAATTATCATTTTGCCTCTTAAGAGAACATGCTGGTTGAATCCTAGCTGATGATAAAATCTTTCATCCCAACCATGCTCATTTTTTATAGATAATGGAACTGAAGCCCAGAAACAGTCTCAAAATGATGATGATGATGGCTAACATTTTTATGTGCCAAGCAAAATTATTATTTGCAATTATTACTTCATTTGTCTCTCATGACAACACTGGGAGATAGGTGTATTGTTATTCCTGTTTTATAGATGAGGAAGTTGAGGGAAATAGAGTTTAAGTGACTTGCCCAGGGTCACACAGCTAATAGGTGTTTGAGGCTGGGTTTGCATGTAGGTTTTACTGACTCTATGCCCGATGCTTTATACACTGTGCCATCTGATTGCCCCATGTCTTACTTTCCCCCCAAATTTTACTTTTTTTTTACTGGTTTTATTTTTGAAATCTATGGATATTTGCAAATGTTCTTTAATATGCCTTGAAACCAAGGTCCCCTTTAACAATGAAGAACTTTACTTTGCTCATCATTTTTAGCAATTAATCAAGAAGTACCTCTTGCCAACCCTGAGTACCTCTGGTATTGTCAAACACCAGAAAATTGAAGTTTGGGTCATGTGATTTCTTTTTACAGTTTAATGAAAGATTTATATATGTGTGTATGTGTGTGTATATGTGTATATGTATACATATACTGATATGCACTTAATCTAAAATATTTACAATGATTATTTTCTTTCACTAAAATCTTACTTTGCTACCTCATAGTGGAAAGGGAGGTGGTTCTTAAAATTCATGGCATTGGAGTACCATTTCTGGCAAGTCCTGCCTAGGTGGACAGGCTTTCAATATAGTTCTGGTCATACTGTATGTATTTCAACAGAGGACCAGCATATTCCATTATGGAGAATATCACCATTAAATTGGCCACAGGTGAAAAATTGTTGGGCCAAGGCAGCTCACAAAATCTATCTACAATGGAGGGATAGGTATAATTTATTGGTGAAGTATTAATATAACTCTCTTCTATTAAAATCCCATTGTAGAACATCTTCATGCCAAGTAAATAGATTTGGTTCTCAAAATCTATAATTTTGGGGAATGAACACTTGCACTTATCTCCAAGTTGGGATAGTTTAGGTATAGTTCATCTTGTTCCACAAGAGGTTCATCTTCAGCATCTATCCACCACTGCCCACCATGTTTTGTTTTGTTTTTATCAGAGTAACTCATGAAGACCTCCTACCAAGGCTGTTTTTACAGCCCTGGTGAAGTGTACACCCCCAGCAAAGAAACTGCAGCACTTCTGAAGGTAAAGAATTTATCTTGAATTCATAAGAATACTTTTGAGGTGGAGAGGTGAATTGGGAAATGTGTTGGTAGGTAACGGGGTTGCTAATAGGACAGAGACATTCACCCTCTTTAATAAGCTATCCACAGGACAGCAAAATGAGAAATTGGCAGTCACAATTTGCATTTATACTGAAGTTAATGTCTTCCTAGAGAAAGATTGGCATGGTTCTTTTTGGGAGCCTTTTGTATTAATTGAGAAACATGGGGGTGTTTATGTTCTGCTAACTCTTCTCTATATACACTAATTTTCAGGTCTTCTATTTTTACTGCAAACAACTGTTATTATTTTCCCCCTTATTTGCATAAGAATCAAGTCATTATTAGGATCTCAAAAGCACAGAAATACTTTGTATTGCAGCTTTTCTATTAACTTATATCACTTTTTGGGGAAGTCACTCTAACTTAATTATGCTTGCTTTCCAAGAGAATAATACTCTCTCTGGCTGGGATAATTAGGCAGCCCTAATTAACCTTAAAAAAGGAAAACATAGCCCTGTAAGTTGCTGGATCACCCTCATTAGATTAGTCTGGCTGGTTTTAACTGTAACACTTACTATTGCTAATTTGCATATCATTTCCCATGGTTCTTAGCACCATAACTTGTAATAAAACAGTGTTTTAGAGCACACTAGAGACTGAGTTAATGGCAATTGGCTATATAACATGTAGAAAATGGTCCAATATGATACAGCTCTATCTCTCCATTTACTGCACACCACTTAAAGGTACAATTTAAAGTGGAAAAAAGCTCTTTTGGTAATCATCTTTTTTAATAATTATCTTAGGAATCATTTAGAAAAAAAATCAGGTGCAGCACTTTATTAATGTGAAATAACTATTCCTAGAAATGTTAATGGGAAATAAGCCCCTTAGAGATTGTCCAACATTTGAGGATATGTATGGATGGCTATTAATTACGGCTGTAAACCTTCCCCCCACTATTAGTAAATGCAGCTATAAAACATGATAATAATATGTTGGGATTCTCTAGTACATCTGCCATTAGAAAGTTGCAAAGGTTTTTCTAGAAAAGCCTCAGAGCTACATTGGAATGATCGTAATGAGTGTAGGATTCAGAAAGAAAATGACCTGGACACCTCACATAGAAGTCAAAGTCTCTTTTGGTATCTCTTGCTTTTCTGCATGTAACTCCCTTTGATTCAGTTTGGGAACCTGCCATAATGATCTGTGCATTTCATTGTGCCAGAGCATACTGATAGTAAACGCAAAAGAAATTCCTGCATAAATGTTTAATAACAGCGGTTATTCCCTACCTGCTACACTCTCATGTTAAAGAAAACACATTTCAGAACAGAACAGCAAAGGTAAGGATATAAATCAGTACTTCGTTGTTCAGGATTATCTGTCCATTAGTTACTAAACTGAGCTAGTCTAAGTTTTGGACCCCATAATTCCATGAATCAAAAAGCTTATCAGTCCCCCAGGAAATGGGAATCTGAAGATCTTGTTTAAGAAGCAACTTAAAACTCTTCTATCTCTTCTGGCCAGGGGCAGATCTCTAACCTAGATGCCTGGGTTACTCTTATAGACTAGGAGCTCTTATCAATATTGCAATTGTCACCCCAGATCTAATGACTGTCATTACTTTTTTCTGTGAGAGATTGTGTCATGCTGCTGAAAGAGCACTGGAGGTCGAAACCCTATGGTTTTATTTCTAGCTCAACAGTTTGGTCTAGTACAAACTATATAGGATTAGGATCAGAGGACCTTAGTTGGAACCCTGGTTCTACCAGTGACAAAGTAAGTGCCATTAGGTCAATCACCTAATGTCTCTGGCTTCAGTTGCCTCATCAATAAAATGAGGAAGTTGGACTCAATGACTTCAAATGCCTTTCTGGCTCTAAAGCTAGAATCCCATAAATCTTTTAAAATGTTAAAAAAAAAAACTTCATTTTCCTCATAGGTAATACGGGGCTAAATAGACTTGGAATCCCTGCATTACAGCAAGGACCAAATCAAACAATATTTGTAAGTGCTTTATAATAGTAAAGTATGGTAATATGACGTATAAATAATGAAGAAGAGGGTGGTGATCTTGCTTTTATCTGCATCTTCTCTAAGGATATGGCACTTCCTGCTCCAAATCACATTGCATTGTGTGTTGGGCACATTATCATCACAGGTATCATATATATGAAGTATCTATTTTTATGCTCTACTTCCTGTCCCAAGTGTACACATTTGTTTCAGAGAAATCACTGAGGTAATAAGCTAAAGGCTTTAACATTGTGCAGGAAACACAAATTATAGTTTAATAGACAATCTGTAAGAACTTGATGGTTTTGTTTTGTTTTTTTAGTCATTAAGGAGGTGGGCTACCCACAGTTTTCCAATCATTCTTTATCTTCATACTTCTAACTGCATTAAAACAACAGAATCGTTAGTTCTTCTGCCAGGTACTTTTCTACACAGTATCTGCCTTCTTAATAACTAAGCCTCCTGTAAGCAAGTGGGTTCCTTTGAAACTAGTTATTATTTGCTCTTTCATGGTTCTACTTAGTTGCTGGTGAAGCCACACTATAAACTAATTAGGGAATTGATATTTGGAGAAAGTTATCAGTTTACCGACAAGGGCATTTCCTAATCTTATTATACACACGTCAGTGGCAGTACATGTGTGAAATTAAGTTGATTTTGCTGATTCCTACAGACGGCCTGTTTTTATCTTGAGACAACATTCCCAATCATAAAGTGCATTAACAGCTGTTATCAAGGGCTTACTGTAATATTTGTTGCACTAGCTGCAACCCTTTGATACTGCCTTCAAATGTATTATTAGCAAGACCCACAGAAATGGCTTTGATAGATGTAAGATTTACCCAGTGGAAGCAAAACCTAATGAAAAAAAAGCCGTAATCTTGGTTGCAAGCTATACCATTCTCAGATTTAGTGCTGTGCCAGAAATGAAGGTTATTCTGCATAGCCATGTTGCTGTTTTCATTCTCTTCTGTTCATCAGTTTTATCAATTACTTAGAGATCAGCATGACTATCAACTTTGAGGATGGATAACATGAAACTGGCAGGAAAGATTTTGGATATATTTCAGATAATTGAATTAGGATTTTAAGATACTTCAGAAGCCTCAGATGATGGATTGAAATATGTGAGATGAAAATGAATAGGGATAAATGTCCAGTCTTGAATTTATGTTCAAAGAATCAATTGTGCAAATACAGGGTATGACTTGGGAGAAAGTTCATATTACCTAGAGGTTTTAGTGACTATAACTTCAGTATGAATCAATAGTGGGATGTAACAAACAAAAACTTAATATCATCTTTGTACACATTAAAAAGAAGTATAGGGGATCCTAGATGGCACAGTGAATGGCCCTGGAGTCAGGAGGACCTGAGTTCAAATCTGGCCTCAGACACTTGACACACTTACTAGCCATGTGACTTTGGGCAAATCACTTAACCCCAGTTGCCCTCCAAAAAGCAAAAAAAAAAAAAAAAAAAAAAGAAGTACAGTATTTCAAGCAAGGGAAGAGGTAGTCATCCTGTAAGTCACCCTGGTGAAATTATATTCATTTAGAATCAGTGAATATTTATTAGATACCTCCTAATTGCAGAATACTAACTTTAAAGGAACCCAACAGTCCCTACCCTCAAGGAATTTATATTTTACTTGGGATGGGAGAAGGAATAGAGATAAAACATGCATCAAGATAAATATTCATTGAACCAATGAATGAATATACTTAGTCAAGTCACTTAACCTCCCTCAGATTCCTAAATGTCAAATGAAGGTGCGTCGGGGTGGCTAGGTGGCGCAGTGAGTAGAGCACTGGCCCTGGAGTCAGGAGGACCTGAGTTCAAATCTGGCCTCAGATACCTGACACACTTACTAGCCATGTGACCTTGGACAAGTCACTTAACCCCAATTGCCCTCCAAAAAAAAAAGCCAAAAAAAAATGAAGGGGCTTGGTGAGATGTTTCCTGAACTTTAGATCTTATGATCCTAAGCAGAAAGTCACATCTGAACAGAGGCTTGAGGGAAACTAGGGTTGTCATGGGACAGAGATAAGAAGAAACTGTTTCCTGGGCATGGAGAAGTCACATTTTAAATGTGACTTTAACAGGTAGAGAGAAGGGCAACCAGGCTTGATCAAGCAATTCAAGATGCCATTCAATTAACTGAGGCTGTTTAGTTTGAAGATTTAATACAATCATCAAGATGGATGTATTCAGATAGTTGAGATACTATTATGAAGAAAACTGATTGGACTTATTCTGCTTGGCCTCAGAGGTCAGAACAAGACCAGTGTGTGAAAGTTACAGTGATCAACTTCATTGGGGGAATTGTGGGTACCTCTTCATTAAATGTGTTCAAGTAGAAGTTGTATGAATACTTGCCAGTATCACTTAAGATTTATGATTTGGGTAAGGGTTGAAGAAAGATGCGCTCTGAGGCCCCTTCCAATTCTGTAGGCCTGATTTTTAGAAGCATAGTTCTCTGTCCATTAGAAAAAAGATGATTCACATTACATCCACATAATATTGAAATAGCCCCATGAAAAGCAAATGTTTCATTCCAGTTTGGGCTACGTTATACCAAGTAACCATTTTGAAAGATATTTCTTTTAGTGGAGAGGGAGGATCCTATGATTTTTTTGACATCCTACAGTTATTGACCTGTTGACATTTAGGTAAAGAAGACAAGGTACAGACAAGAATTGCAGCAAACAGTGTTCCTGAGATTTTGGAAGTGCCTCAAGATTCTGTGCATATCACAAGTAAGAGATGATGTATGTCCAGTTGTTAGATGCAGCTCAAGTAGCACTGGCAATAAAGGGGTTAATAGAGATACAGTGCTTATGTACATGAATGCGTGACCCATCCATCACACCATTTCAGCAAGATTTTACAAGCTAAACATGAGACTGTGCAGCTCATTCATTGCCCAAACATGAGGAATGAAAGGAATTTCTAATAGGCATCTGAATTTCATTGCAGGTAGATTTTGTATGCTGCTTCAGTAATGAAAAATTAATAAGCTCCTAGAATCATTCATTATGAGAGTTGACTAAAGAAAAGATAATTAAATCTCCAAATGATGGACTTTGCTGATTCCTCTGATTGGAAATGATTAAGATCAGCTGTTCAAGGGCATGTGGAGGGCGATCATGTCCTTTGCCTGGATGCTGCATTTCTGCAGCTGCTGCCTAACCCCTGGTATTGCTGATATTATTAGAAATATTCAGATTAATTGGTAGACCACTATTCTCTCCCCTATGTTGTTGTGCTCTGAGTTCTCGAAGTGTATGGTGCCATCATCTCAACAATATGGGTCAAAAACCTAGCATCTCAGAGAGGAATTGGGTGCTTCCAGCCTTATGAGATTCTTCATCAGTTTAGTGAAACCAGATCCCCATGAAACTTATTCAGTGTTTCCATATCTCGTTTATTAGGAAGCACTTGAGTGATTATGGATATTTGATTATTTGAAAATATAAATGAGAGAGACCAAGGCAGTCTCTGATCAAATTAAAGAGTTTTCTTAAACAACCTGATAACAGAGTATAAATGGAGTATGCATATTACAAAAATTGGCCATTAGATGAAGGTGACTATCTAAGGCTCAGTCATGCCTCTAGTGACTTTAAAAGGAATTATTAGGAATTAGCTATGGAAGGAAAAAAGCCGTGATGAGTATCAGGGAACTTCCCTCTCCTTCCCATCCCTACCCAAAGCACATTGCAATGGACTCTTGCTGCATAAACACAGAACCAGTGAAGATGTGCTTGTTTATAGGCAATCTGAGAGGAAAATATAAGGACATAGGTTCCTGAATTGACTCTGAGGAAGTTAAACTGAAGGGCTCATCAATCATACATTAGCAAGGCACCCCCAGAGGCCAGTGCCTAGAACTGGATTCTGTTTAGGAGACAGCTGGCCCAAGAGTCATGATGCTTACTCGTCCTAGCAGATTGTTGTTTCGTTCTAAAAGTTCATAGCACTACCCTAGCTCAGGATTCCATCTAAGTCTCAAGCTGGGGACAGTAGAAGCTGGAAATTAGAGCAACACACCCAGCAACAACACCTAGAAGAAATGGTGAGACCAAATCTAATGAGAGCAGTATGAGGACATCAAGAGCAATTTAACCCTCTGGCTCTGCAGAATTGGAAGTGTGATTTGAAATTCCTTACACATATCATGGCTAAAAGTGTGTGTGCCATTCTACTTGGGACCTCTATACATGTATCTATTCTTCCTGCTGACACTGAGTGTATTTGTGGATGAGTTCACTCCAGGTTTGTGGAGAAGGGTTTTTTTTTGTTTGTTATTATGCTATTACAGTAAATGCATTTGCTTTGATCTAACTAACTCCTCTGCCGATCTATAGACAGGAAAGACATTGGTGGGTGCTTGGGAGCTCAGGTATTAGAAGTTGAGACACACAGAAAACTTAAACATAGAGTAGTGGTCCTACAGTGTGCCTATCAAAATTAGAGTCCAAATTGTAGGAGTATGGGGCAGGTAATAAATAATTAAAGCATGCCATAACCTGCAGGCATATTTTAGGTATTTTACTGGTACACAAAAAAGAGAAAGAAAAATTAAACAATTAAATTCTACAAATTAAATACCTACCATATTCCAGGCACTGGAAATAAAAAAATAAAGAAATGAATACTCTTCGCCCATCAGGGAGTAGGGATATGGATATACCATTTAAAGAGAACTATAATTGAAAATAAATTATGGAAGGGAGAGGACATTCCCAATCACTAGGGGCATCAGGGAGGGATTCACAGAGAATGTGGCACCTAAGATGATCCTTAAATTAGATAAGATTCTGAGATTTGGAGGAAAGGCGTTTTAGTCATGGGGTTTGGCCTTTGTGAAGGCATGAAAGTGAAATGTGAAATACTGAGTTTAGGGAAAAGCCAAGAATTCAATTTTTTTTCAATTACATGAACATATGATTTATTATAAAGTTTTATTATAAATGTTTAGCTTCTTTGCTATTATAAATAAATGTTATGACTATTTTTAAAATCACCTAAATATTAAATCACCTATCACCTAATAATAATCCCCATAGCACTTTCCAAAGGAGAATCACAGGAATTAACAAACAGATAACAAATGTTTGATTGCACATTTTTTTCTCACCAAAGGCAATATGCATCCTTGAATATCGACACCATCTTGCTGATATTTTTGAGTTATAACCCTTCATATCTTCTCACATTTTCTGTTATGCTTCATTTTACATAATTGTATACTTACAGTATTATTCAATGACATGAACATCATCATTTATAGTCATACTTTGTTAGAAACTTTCAGGTTTTTTTTGCTATTATAAATAAAACAACTACTGATATTTTTTAAAAACACACACATACCAAGACTAGAACCTTTAAACTCCACAACTTTGGAATATTTAGCAGCTTTGTTTTCATTTCCAAACACAATAGTGTTAGAAAGACCACTCCACTGATGGGTAGAAACATAGCTGTCATAACATTCCAAAGCTGGAAGAAAGGACATCTAGTCAGGCCATTACATGAAACAAGACCACCCCCCCTTTTATAATTGCCCTTACAAGTGATCATCAATCCAGGAATGGAGAACCTGTGACCTCAAGGCCACATGTAGCCCTCCAGGTCCTCAAGTGCAGCCCCTTGACTAAATTTGAACTTCAGAGACCTGTTCAAAGGGCCATACTCAAGAACCTAGAAGGCCACATGTGGCCCTGAGGCCACAAGTTTTCAACCCCTGATTTAATCCATGCTTGAACATTTCCAGGGATGGGGGCTTACATCTTTGAGACATAATCATTGTCAATTAACAAGCATTTATTAAATGCTTACTCTGTGCCAAGAACTGTGTTAAGCACTGGAGATGCAAAGAAAGGCCAAAACATGGTCCCTGCCCTCAGGGAACTTACATTCTAATTGGGGACTTATCAATACATAGACACACATAAAACACATAATAATAAGATACATATGATGCATAATAATAACATTTATATTTGTATTATAATTTGCAAAGACTTTACATTTGAATTCATTTGATTCTCACAATAACTCTGTAAGTACTATAATTATCTCCATTTTACAGAATAGGAAACTGACTGAGACATAGAGAGGTTAAATGACCTGTCTAGGGTCACAAAGCTAGTGGCAAGATTCAAGGCAAGAATCTGAGGCAAGATTCAAACTCAGGTCTCCTAGACTCCAAATCTTGTGCTCTCTCCACTGTGACACAGAGCTTCTATGAAAGAGATGGACAATGATTCTGGAGAGGAAGGCTACAGCTTGAAGGAGGCTAGAGACACTGAAGAGAAAGGGAGAGCATTGCAGGCATGAGAAACAGCCAGTGAAGTTCTGATTTTGGTGAAGATATTCCTTCTCCTGAGTTGAAATTTCCCTCCTTCTTAAATGCTTCTTATCAAGCCTGATTCTGCCCAGCTCTATTCCTCGAGCACAGGATTTAGAGCTGGAATAATGATCATAATAATTGCCTTTATGTAGTGTCTTGGGACTTGCAAAGTGTTTTACAAATATTGCCTCATTTGATTTTGACAGCAACCCTGGGAGGTAAGTGCTATTATTATCCCCATTTTACAGGTGAGGAAACTGAAACAAAAAGAGATTAAGTGACTTGTCCAGGGTCACAAGTTACTGTGTTAGATCATTTGAACTCCAGTCTTCCTGAACTGAAGTTCAATGTTCTGTCTGCTGCGCCTCCTAGGTGGGAGGCACATTAGAGATCTACTCCACCCTTCATATTTTTGTAGATGAAGAAACCAAAGCCTAATGAATGTATGTGACTTGTTTCTCATGATTAGTCTGGATTCAAATCCATCTTTTTTGAGAAAGGCATTCTACTATAATAGAAAGAGAATTGAATTTGGAATCAGAGGACCTCTGCTTAAGTCCTAACTCTGAGACACATTATCTGGGTGACTTTACCTCTCTAAATAGCAGCTTCCTTACCTCTAAAATGGGAGAGGGTGAGACCTAGCCGCCCCTCTAATGTCTTTTCAATTTTGACTATCATAAAATACTATCTCCTGAAATCTATTTTTCTTTTTTTTCAATTGACTTCTTTATTTACTTTTAGTTTACCAGATTCAGTTCCACAATCCCTTGAGTTTCAAATTTTCTCCCCCCTCCCTTCCAATCCCCTCTCCCATGGCAGCATACAATCAAGTACAGGATCTGCAAATACTTTCACATTGTACGATAGTCTGGTTGTATAGAAGGGAGCGCTACCAATGGAGCGAACAATGGAAAAAAGAAAGAAAACCAAAGATGAAAAAGAATGATAGCATGTAGATTACTTCAGTCTCCATTTAAACTCTGTTGTTTCTAGATCTTTCTCTGAATGTAGACATCTCCTTCCATCCTGAGACTTGTAGAGTTGTCTTATAACTATGCATTGCTGAGAAGAGTCCTGTTTATCAAAGTTGGTCATCACACATATGATGTATCTGTTATTGTGTACAAATTTTTCCTGGTTCTGCTCTTCTCACTTAGCATCAGTTTGTATAAGCCTTTCCAGGTGAATATGAAGACCGTCTCCTCCCCATTTCTTACAGCACAATAGTATTCCATTACATTCATATACTACAACTTGTTTAGCCATTCCCCAATTGATGGGCATCCCCTTAATTTCCAGTTTTTTGCTACCACAAAGAGAGCTATGGGTCTTCCTCCCATTTCTATGATCTCTTTGGGATACAACCCAGAAGTGATATTACTGGGACAAAGGGTATGCAATTACTTATAGCCCTTTGGATAGAATTCCAGATTGTTCTCCAGAATGGTTGTATCAGTTCACAGCTCCACCAACAATGCATTAGTGTTCCAGTTTTTCCACATCCTCTCCGGCACTTGTTATTTTCCTGTTTTGTCAACTTAGCCAATCTCACTGGTGAGATGTGGTACCTCAAAGTTGTTTTGATTTGCATTTCTTGAATCAATAGTGATTTAGAGCATTTTTTCATATGTTCATAGATATCTTTAATTTCTACCTCTGAAAATTGCCTGTTTATATCCTTTGCCCATTTATCAATTGGGGAATGACTTGTATTCTTATAAATTTTACTTAATTCCCTGCATATTTTAGAAATTAGGCCTTTATCAGACATACTGGTTGTAAATATTCTTTCCATATTTCCCACTCCCCTCTTACTCTTGGTTACATTGGCTTTGTTTGTACAGAAACTTTTCAATTTAATGTAATCAAGGTTATCCATTTTGCATTTTATGATGCTCTCCAGCTCTTCTTTGGTCATAAAGTCTTCCCTACTCCATAAATCTGACAGGTAAGCTATTCCTTGTTTCCCCAGATAATTTTCAGTTATCAGCCTTGATACCTAAATCATGCACCCATTTAGACTTGACTTTGGTGTATGGCATTAGATGATGATCTATGCCCGGTTTCTGCCATACTATGTTCCAATTTTCCCAGCAGTTTTTGTCAAGTGAGTTCTTATCCCCCAAACTGGGGTCTTTGGGTTTACCAAACAGTATATTACTATAATCGTTGACTACTGAGTCTTTTGTACCCAATCTATTCCATTGATCTACTACTGTATTCCTTAGCCAGTACCAAGCAATTTTGATGATTGCTGCTTTATAATAGAGATTAAAATCTGGTATGGCTAGGCCATCTTCCCTAGCATTTCTTTTCATTAATTGCCTTCATATTCTGAAACTTTTGTTCTTCCAAATGAATTTTGTTACTATTTTTTTCTAGCTCTATAAAGTAATTTTTTGGTAGATTGATTGGTATGTCACTAAATATATAATTTAATTTAGGTAAAATTGTCATTTTTATTATATTAACTCAACTCAGCCATGAGCAATTGATGTTTTTCCAATTAGTTAGATCTGGTTTTATTTGAGTGAAATTGTTTTGTAGTTGTGTTCATAAAGGTATTGTGTTTATTTTGGCAGGTAGATTCCCAAATATTTTATGTCTACAGTAACTTTAAATTGAGTTTTTCCTACTATTTCTTGCTGTTGGACTTTGTTGGAAATATAAAGGAATGCTGAGGATCTATGTGGATTTATTTTATATCCTGCAACTTTGCTAAATTTATTTTTTGTCTCAAGAAGTTTTTACTTGATTGTCTAGGATTCTCCAAGTATGTCATCCTATCATCTGCAAAGAATAATAACTTAGCATCTTGTTTACCTAATTTGATTCCTTTGATTTCTTTTTCTTCTCTAATTGCTACTGCTAATATTTCTAGTACCAGATTGAATAAGAGTGGTGATAGTGGACATCCTTGTTTCACCCCTGATCTTACTGGAAATGCTTCTAGTTTATTCCCATT
>CM053598.1:104221219-104241161 GCA_028646575.1 Pseudocheirus occidentalis | reverse complement strand
AAAAATCTCATTGCCAGGGAAACTCATCATTTTGGGGACTGCTTCAGCTCTTGTACTCATACCTCATCTGTATGCACAGGTGCCTCTAGCCCTATGACTGTAGGTTTGGAGGGTGAAGCAAAAAACTCCTCCCAAAACCTAATTTTATAGAGATGTGTCAGAATTCCTAGGCATCTCTTCATTTCCCACTAGCCACTCTGCTTGGTATCAACTCCAACATCAGCATAGTTCAGCACCAAGTATTACCTCCACCCCACGATTTTTGTGCATTGAATTCCCCCATTAGCACATAGTAGGCACTTGAGTGTTTATTATGTTCTATTGTACTGCATTATACTGTGTTGTCTTGTGTTCCATAGAACCTTCTAGGTACAGGGAACAGTTAATGTAAAGACAGTGACAGCTAGTGAGGGGTGAGGACCAACATAACCAGAACACAAAGAGGACTGGAAAGGTAGGAGGGGATTAGACTGTAAAGTTTTTAATTCAACAGGATCATTGACTCAGAAGTTTGGAACTAGAAAGGCCCTTAGAGGCCATCTAGTCTAACTTTTTCATTTTACAAGCAAGGAAACCAAGGCTGGGGAGAAGTGCCTTTCAGAGTCACTTGGCTAGTATGTCTAAGGCAGGACTCAATTTCAGATTTTTCTGATTCCACTTAAAGCATTTCATCCAAAATACATCTCCAACTTGAAGAACTGAAATGAGACACTGCTGCCTAGCACACTGTATTACTAAGCACATCATCATCCCTTCCATCTTCCTTCACACACCTGTTGTAGCCACCATAACAGAATCCAGAGAATAAATGAGTCAACTATAGTCAAGAGCTATTGCATTCTGAATTTCTCGGAAAACTTATTAAGAATTCTCACTCACTTGGAGAGCTGATCTCTGTGTTCCCTCCTTCACACAAATATTTTCCTATTATTTACTTGTTCTGTTCTTTTTTAAGTTTAAAATAAAATTAAAATAAAATACATTGAATCAGAAATATACCTAGGATTTCTTCCATCTGTGGCAATAACATAAGAACAATTAATTGATATTATGGGGGAAAAGTGCCCAGCAGTGCTCAACCCAAATACATTCATGCCAAGAAAGGGGTGGTCATTTCCCCGAAAGTCTGGAATGTACCCCCCAAAGAATTTGGAGAAGACAGACTCTGGGAGAGGGTATTTTAGAACCAGGCCCCTGGGAATGGTGGCCCAGGACTGAGCAAAAGAATGGAGTCATACCACTTGGCACAGATTAGTGGGGTATCATGCAGTATGGGGAACAAGAACAGATTTCTATGGGAATGAAATATCTCCCCAAACCCCAGGAAATGCAATTTCTCATATGTCAATAACATGGGAAAAAGCTCCAATCACCCTGCCCTATGCCCATTGCATTTGGCTTTTAAAAGATAGGTACTAGAAGAATGAGGCCAAACAGCCCTTTTAAGTCTAAGATAATTATATACAGGCATTGATGAATCTTTTTCTTAAATTGTTATTGATGATGCTTATTTGAAAATTACACTCATTACCCAATGTATGTTTCCTTCTTCTCTCTTATGGAGATTTGTCTCTTATTTAAAAAAAAAAAGAATAAAAGTTTTTTAAAAAGTTCTAGAAGACTAGCTGACACCTTACCCAAATCTAATAGTAAATACAATGCTCCACACCCAGTTTCCAAACTGTGCAAAAAAAGATAGAGATGTATCTTCTCTTTTGGGGATCCATTCTTAAGTATTAGTAATAGCTTCTGGTCATATTTATGTTGACAAGCCCTAGAACCCAAGACATACTATTTACTATCTTTTCTGAGAAAAAGAGACCTGTCATCTTTTAACTGTGCCTTCTTGTTCTTTTTTTAAAATCTTCTCCATCATATAAGTACCTCCATAGTACTCAAATACATTGCTCTACAAATAATAAGTACATGAAAATGTTATTATTACACTCAACCAATGGTATCTGTCTTCATGGTCAGAGTTAATGTCATGGTAAAACACATGACTCAAAAAAAATAATTTTGAGTATCAGGTCAGAAATTTATTCATATAAGCACATAACTATAGAGTCTGAAAATGAGTTTCCCCATTGTAAACTAAGATAAATTTGCTATATTATAAACTAAGATAAATCTGCTATTTTGAATCTGTTTATAACTGTCTTTACAGGCAGGATAAAGGTATTGTTTGTTTTAGGAATTTGCTGACAAAGCACCTTGTTTTTTGCACAGTTGTCTGGGAGAACTTAACTTTCACTGAACTTAGTCTTGTAAAAGATACTGAAACAAAAGTAAACAGCATCTTACTTGATCTAAATTAAATGGAGGCTATTCTAAAATGGAGTCACTCATGTGGAGAGAAAAAGAAAATACCAGGTCAACTCTCTTTGCGTCCAAATCATCAAGGATTAATAATGTCCATATTACACTACCAGGATGGAAAAGTCTATATTGCCAAAGTATGTTTGTCTTGTTGCACATAAGCATTAGTAAGACATGTCTCCATACCACAAACAAAAGCCATAACTAAAAACATTTATCTTGGGTTGAAATATTTGGGGGTAGAAATTGTAGTGTAGATAACAGTCTGCTTACAATGATGATGTGACCCTCATTCCTGTTGGAGTAGGAAAGGTCCTCCTAGACCCTAGAGATTGTGACTATACTCAAGGTAGTACACAACATCAAATAACCATTCTGGACCACAGTAAGTAGGCCAAATGTTGGCAATCTAGGGCAAACCCCCATTCACCTCATGTTAGCTATGTCTCTGGCACTACCAAAGGAAATTCATTCAATTTGGTTTGGTTTTCTTGGGGAGGCTGGAAGTAGAACAAGATCATTTGAGTTTATTCCTTTAGGTGATTCTGGAGTGGTATCAGGGACATAAATCATACTTAATAATCTTTAAGGTACCTTCCAGCTCTAAATTCATTGATTCTATAATTTGGAATCCAAAGATCTGTGTTCAGGTTTCAGTTCTATTACCTAAAAGCTGCGTGGCTTTAAATGAATCACTTAAACTCTTTGAATTTTAATACCTTAATACCCTTGCATGTCTGAATGATCTCTGAGGTGTTTTCCAGTTCTTGGGTTTTTTTTCTTTTTTTTTTTTTGGAGTGCAGTTGGGGTTAAGTGACTTGCCCAAGGTCACACGGCTAGATTTTTTTGTGTTAAGTGTCTGAGGCCAGATTTGAACTCAGGTCCTCCTGACTCCAGGGCCGGTGCTCTATTCACTGCGCGCCTAGCCGCCCCTGTTTTCCAGTTCTTATAGTTGATGAACCTTTCCCAAAAAGGTAGCTTCATTACTAAATAACACTGATGTGTTTTGTTTCCCAAATATATCTTTTCTCCTTTTCTTCCTAGAGTAAAAGATTTTAAATGTTTTGCTAATAATCATT
This sequence comes from Pseudocheirus occidentalis, assembly GCA_028646575.1. Classification (NCBI taxonomy): domain Eukaryota; kingdom Metazoa; phylum Chordata; class Mammalia; order Diprotodontia; family Pseudocheiridae; genus Pseudocheirus; species Pseudocheirus occidentalis. Next base: position 104,237,763 of record CM053598.1, on the reverse strand, counting down.
ACTGTAATTAAACACACACACACACACACACACACACACACCACAGGTAAGTATTGAACTCCTTTACAACTGATGTGTGTCTTCTACACACTACTCAGAAAAATAGAGACATAACCTCTGTAATAGGAAGGAAAAACAATGTGTAGCCTTCCTCCTGCAATCTGCATACGGCCATGATGGATGTGTTTAAAATAAATGATTCCAGCTGTAGAGAAATAATGGGCTCTTTACATACACACACACACACACACACACACACACACACACACACATTAGCCTATACATTTCATTAAAAACATATCTCAAGTAATGTCCCATCTCTAGGTCTACTAGATAATTAAATACATACCAGTGGACAGCCCTGAATTTGTTTCAGTAATTTCCACTGTAGAAAATTATTATTCTGACAATTAGATATGGTGCATTGTGCATCTTGTCAAGAGCACAAATTCCTTCTGACACTTCTACACCTGCTCCACCCCCATAAGTGTTTAATTAATTTGCTCATTGATGAAATCTCTAAATTAATTGAGGGACCTACCTGCTAATAAAATGATGAATGACAATGAATTTCTATCCAAAGTGCTTAGTGTTCAGGTTAATTTGCATATTTGAAGCCATTTTGAAACACTCGTCTTTTTTAAATAGAACTTTTATACAAGACTCATTTTTCCCAATAAATACTATTTATTGCAATTAGCAAGAAAGCATGTTGGGCTAGGAAGTTTAGCTAGACTGAAGGTAATGTTGTGATTTCTATCCCCTTTCCAGCCCTAAAAGTTCTCCACCACACATGAAGCTTGTGTTTGCCCACACGGAGAAGTGATCTCCACTCCCAGTAATGACAGTAACTCAAGGAAGCTGGTGTTTTGGAAGGAGGTTTATAGCTCTCTCTCGCTGTTTCTGTAGCTTGGGCCCTTCCCTTGGAATTCTTCCTTCTGTCTATCAACCTATAGGGACTTTCAGAAAGGAAATATAAAAACTTTTCTAGTCAACCAATTTTCTTTAAGGCGCTAGTCTCTTAGTTCAGTGAAATTTAAGATGTCAGATGCCCTATGGTGGGATATCTTTCCTGAAAAATTTTAAGAAGCTTCCCCCTTCAGGAGAAAATAAAAGGAAATGGACTTTCTAGTCGTTTGCTATTTATCTAATATCCTATGCCCCATTTAGTCTAAAACGCTAGATAGGTCTTGAGATGGAGAGAAAAGGGGATCTACTCTTTGCATCCCCTGCTATTTCCCTGGAATAATTAAACTAAATCAACTGACATCCATCATGCAAGGATATGAACAAGGTGGTGTGGAAAATACCAAAAAGTCTAATGCACAGTTCCTGCCTTTGAGAAGCTTACAGTTTAGGTGAGGAGATAAAACATAAACACATAAGTTAAACAGCAGCATGGTATACTGGACTTGAATTCAGGAGATTAGATTCAAATCCTACCTCAGATGAACAAATAATAACATGGGCTTGTCACTTCATCCATTTTGCAACTGAGAACTATGTCAGCATATTTGTAGTTAGCTACATTGCTGCTGTGAATATTGCATTGAAACTACACTAGAAGTGAAACCAATTAGGAGACTAAATATAGTAGCCTAAGCATGAGCCGATAAGGGCCTGAAGAAGGTAAAGGCAATAGGAATAGAATGGAAGAGACAAGTATAAAAATATAGTGCTAAGAAGGAATTAGTATGGAGATTATAAGGAAGAACTAAAGATGACTTCAAAACTCATATCTATGTTTTCTATGAATTCTTAAAAATCTACTGCAAGACCTAGTAAACACACATACCTGATATTACTTAGCATTCTTTTCCTTATCTCTAAGATCACAGGATTATAGAGAGAAGAAAAAGACTAAAGAAGCCATCTAGTCCAACTTATTCATTCTATAGAGCAGGAAATTGAAATCTGGAGAGGTTCAGTGATTTTGCCCAAGGTCATACAGGTTCTAACAAGTGACAGAGCAAGGATTTGAACCCAGGACCTCTGGCACCAAATATGTCACCTGTTCCACTATAGTGTATTGCATAGACGTGGGTCTTTCCTCTCAAGGTTCTTGTCACTTCTATGTAACAAAATAGTCTTCCTCCTCAGTCAAAATTAAGTCCAAAGTAGTAGCTGATCTTGTTAAGTGAAGTCTGTGATCCTTATATGGAGAATAGGAGGGCGCTCTAGAGGCCTGAGGTGGCTCCTGGACATAGAAGTCTCTTCTGTAGCATATATGTATAGACATATATACATATACATATATATATATATATCTTTTATATATTGTGTGTGTTTGTGTGTCACTATCCTTTCTCCAAACTAAATGAAATCTAGATTCCAAAGTCTAGAGTCATTACTGCTATCCTTTCTAAAATTATGTGGCATTTATTTATCTGTTTACATGATATACTTCCCAATAAAATGTAAACTTCTTGAGGGGAGAGACTATTTTTTTAACTCTGTGTCCCAAATACCTTGCACATATGCATTTATTAAATCCTTATCATTATTTTTGTTGTTGAATGACAAAAATAAATAAATTTAGACCCAGAAATGACCTGAGAAGCCATCTTTTGACAGAATTTGAGAATTGGGAGGGGCCTTAGTCATCATCATGTCCAACTCATACACAAACGGAATCCTCACTATGGTAATTCAACCTTTGTTTAAAGAGCTCCAAAGATGGGGAAAGAGACTAGTGAGGTGGCACAGGGGATGCAGTGCCAGACCTAGAGTCAGAAAGACTCATCTTCCTGAGTCCAGTTTGGCCTCAGACACTTACCAGCTGTGTGACCCTGGGCAAGTCATTTAACCACATTTGCCACAGTTTCCTCATCTGTAAAATGAGTTGGAGAAGGAAATGTCAAACCACTCTGGTGTCTTTGCCAAGAAAATCCCAAATGGGCTCACAAAGAGTTGGACAGGACTGAAATGACTGAACAGGAACAGAAAAGGGGGAATTTGCCATCTATGATTCTATTATCTTAAATCTCCTCAAAGTAACTCAATCTACTCTTGGACAATCCTAATTTAATGTACTTTTTTGCAATTTCTATTAATTGCTCTTGGCTCTCTGTAGTCAAACAGAACAAATCTAATCTATCTTCAATATGATCACTCTTCAAATACTTGAACACCATTTCTCCTCTCCCAACTCAATCTTCTGTTTTCCAGTATTAACATTCACAATTCCTTCAATGAATGAATAAACGAAGAGAAACAGCGTGCTTCACTCTCTAGAGTTTGCCACCAGGTCTGAATGGCCTGCACCCTGCATTCCTGTGCCCCCTTCTCTCATTGGTGAGTTCCTCCTGGGTTCTCCATTTTGAGGAAAGGCCAAGAGCATCAATGCTTTCACTCTCCAATTTCACCACCAGACCTCTCCCCCTTCAGCTCCCTTTTGGGTCTCATCTTCCTCCATTACAGCATAGAGTTCCCTGAGAACCAAGTCTGTCTCTCTTGGTATTTTATCTCAGTTAGTCACAGTGCCTGGCATGCAACAAATGCTAAATAAGTACTTGTTGACGTGAAAAAGCTTTTTATTAATTACTATGTGCCAAGTACAGTGCTAAGCATTAAGATTACAGATAAAAAAGTAGGACAGTCCCTGATTCCAAGGAGCTCACATTCTTAAAAGGGGAAAGATCACAAAAAGAAGGGCTCATTTTCAGGACTATTCGTGTCAAAAACATTACCTCTGAACGCTTAGAGCTGTTCTTAAACCGTGGTAGCCAGAACTGAACACTCTGCTCCAGATGAGATCTGGCAAGGGCAGAGTACCAAAGAAACAAAAGCTATGCTGCTCTTGCAGCCCAAGGGCCCATTAGCTTTTATTGCCACATCACACAGGTGGCTAATATTTAGCTTGAAGATGGCTAAAACTCCTAGATATTTTTCAGACAAACTGCTATTTCCTCCACCTTGTATTTATGGGTGTTAATTCTTGGTGCCCAGATGAGAGACTTTACATTTTTCTCTATTGATTTTTTTAAATTAAATTCAGCCCATGTCCTAATCCACCAATGAATTTTTTGATCCATCCAGAACGTTAGTGATCCCTCCCAGTTTTGTATCATCTGCAGATAGAAAGGACATACCATCTATGCCTTTTTTCAAGCAACTTTTAACAGTACAAAGACACCCTCAGAATCCTCGACGGAAGACTTCCTGCCACAATGGCATGGAACTATTAATGATTATTCTTAGAATATAGTCACCAAACTACTTCTGTAGCCATTTAATTTGCACTATTTTCTAGTCCATATCTGTCCATGTTCTCTACAAGCATAGTGTAAGATACTTGATCAAAAGTTTTTCTAAAACTTAAATCCTAGCATTAGCGTGCCCTTCATCTAGACCAAGGCCTTCTTAGATAAGGAAACTGAGGCCCAGAGAAATTAATACAACCAAAGTCACACAGGTAATAAGTGTCAGGGATAGTATTTGAACCCAGGTGCTCTGATTCCACAGTTGACATCCTGTCCACTATGCCATGCTTGCTACATATCTATGGCATGGACATAGTCTATTATGAACTCAAAGATGATATGGTCACTTTCCCCCAGGGTCACAGTCACTTCAACAATGCCAGTCTCTCCTCCTCACTTAGAAGAAGAAAATAGCAGTTCCCTTTGGTGCACCTTCTACTTTCTGATACATGAAAGACAAATTAAGCACTAACCAGATGCTGTCCTTTTATCAATATGAGGCTTCCAGCAGTCCAAATGATTGGAACTATTTATTAAGAAGACTCACATGAATAACCGTCCCTCAAAGTACAATAAAGTCATTCCACCATGCTCTCCACCAATCTCAAGCCCTGAGTTTGGGTAGGACATTCATGTTGTATGATTGATCACACATCACCTAGGTCAATCATAGAACTTTTTAGTTTATTAGTCATCTAGTAAAAACCTCTAATTTTATAGGGAAAGAAACTAAATCCCAGAAGGATATGTGAAATAGCTTGCCTAAATCAGAAGATTTCAAAATGAGAATTTGGAAAGAAGTTTTGTTTTGGCTTTTTTTTTTCATTTCAATTCAATAAACATTTGTTAAGCATCTACTCTGTGTCAGGCATTGTGCTAAGTGCTTGGGATACAAATAAGAAAAAGTAAGACAATTCATGCCCATAAGGAGCTTATAATCTAACAGGGGAAGGAAACATACAAAAGGAAGTCAGACAGGGGAGAGGGAAACTACTATAGGGTTTCTTGTTCCATGGAGCTGAAACCAAGCAGAGCTGCAGATACAAAGTGGAGTGAGCTGTGTAAATCCAATTTCCGCACTCTGTAAATGAAAACTTGGGAAGGAGTTCAGTACTCCACCCTCCAAGCTTGGAATCAGAGACTAGAGGAGGCCTAAGAAGGTGGGAAGATGTTGCATATCTAAGGCTTGAGTTAGCAGCATGGTGATAAGATTCTATGATCAGTTTATCCTGGAATATTTGTCTTGTTGCATGGAGTTGAAACCACGCAGTGTTATAAGTGCAAAGTGGAGGGAGGTACCTCCCCAGGAAGAGAAGGATGCTTTTAATACTTTAATATATTGGCAATCTCACAACTTATAGATATTCTCCTTAATGACAAAGATCCAAACCCATTCCCACTTTCTCATTGTGTGCTCAATGCCTAAGACAACTTTTTCTGATACTTTTAAATTTTTCATGGATATCAGTGTAACTCTTGGGTTATCTATCCTATGCTTTTCCTTCTGTCTTTTGCAATTATTCCTCTTCTTGATGATGATTTCTAAGCCATTTATTCTGCTTAAGCCCACTTATACCATGTGCCTTTCTACTGATTTGAGATCTCCTGCAAATTTGATTATTATGAGGTAGTGAGTGGCATTATTATTAACTCCCAGATACTATGAGAATATTTGTATTCAAAATGTGGGCTTTTGCAGCAGAGGAAAGACTGGGATCATTGAAACCATCATATTTTACCAAATATGATCCAAGCCAATCCCTTCCCCTATTAAGTTTGGGCCTTAACTCATTGTCTATGTGCAGTGCTCATCCATGATGGAATAATACACTTGGGTGCCCATCCAATTGAATATCATAATCTAAGTAATACAAATTCTTTATCCACTTTATCCATTTTCATCTTATTCTGAGGATGGCCCTTTGAATGGCAATATAGGTCATTACATTAGAAGAAGCTTCAGATTTCAGAATGGAATGCAGTGGCTTCATTAAAAAAGTGATAGTTACATTCAATTGGAACCTGTTTTTCAATAGTGCTGAAATGTACGTGACTTTGTAAATCAAGTATTTTGAGCTACTTATCTACAGAAAAAAATTAACATCAATTGGGCCTGTTTAAGAACTAATGACCCATTTGAATTTTGAGGTGCAGGAGGAAAGAAGAATTCTCCACACTAATGATTATGACCAATAACCCACTTGCCACTTTGGATATGAGGAGAGAAGTAAAAAGGGTAGGTCTAGGGAGGAGGTGACCATAGGGAACAGAGGGGAAATGACTAGGAGAAGGTAGGAAAAACACGTTGTAATGTTTATGCCCGCTGGGAGGCATAAAAGTAGAATTCAAGTTGCCAAAAAAACCTGAAGCTTAACTCCCTCTTTCTACTTCCCCTCTTCTTTTCAATTTAAATAAGTGAGTTCCACAGGAGAACAGGGCATTTGACAGCCAAATAAAGCTAACTGAGTCACTCAGGGGGAAGACTAAAAGTTAAAATGGAAATTTGTGGGATTTCTTCATCATCAGCTATGTTCACAAATCACCTCTTTTATCACTTGTATTTCCTTTAAGCTCATTGATATTTGAATACTGGCAAGGAAAGCCCATGAGAAAGCACTCTTCTCCCACAAAACTGAGCACTTCCAAAGAACTCGGCAATCCTGCCAACTTCCCCATGGCTTTCAGCAGGGGCTGAGTATGAGAGAACAGGGAGCTCAAGCAGCCAAGCAGTGTTCACAGTTAAACATTCTCAGAGAATGCACCAGTTCTCCCACGTCCATGCTTAGGAGTTCAATGATTCGTTAAGGTTGAGCATGCTTATTAATCTGTGAGAAAAACAAACAATTGTCCCAGGGTTTGATTGAGAAAGGAAGGCAGAGTTTTGTTAATAGGGAGGTATACTCTTCCAGGCAGATTTGGGAATCCCCAAGGGTCTAATTGGAGGAGTTTCAAATAGCAGATAGGAAAGCTAAAACCAGATGGTTGTTTTATTTTCAGAAAAAGCCAACCAGTCAGTAGGATGGCTTTTCCTTATTTTTTCTCCTACTTTAAAAACACACACACACACACACACACATGCACACATGCATGCACGCACTCTATCATTCTGCATCTTGCTCCCATTTTAGCCACATTTCTGAAATTGATAAGGACTAAAAGCAGCATAAGCATATTTTGTTCCCGGTCTACTATCTTTGGTCTGATTAGACCACAGGGGTGCCAGATCCACCTGGAAAGAGAGCTCAGTTTCAAAGATCATATGCTGCAAAAAGATCCAAAGAAAGGAAGGCACTGTAGCTGCTGAAAGCCACATCATTAATAGGCAAGAGAAAGAATCTATCCAGCTATTTGGAGGTAGAGAGAGGAGGCATGAAGACTTTGACTTTGCCTGATGATTCCCAATAGCAAAACTAAATAATCTCTGGTTATCCAAGTTGGAACAAGAGAGACCAAGCAAGTAGGCTTGAATAATGGAGGCTGCACCAGAACTATGGCAAACACTGAAGTCTGTTTACTCAGCTTTTCATGCTACATTTGCCTGTGTAAAGGTCACTGAGAATTGAGACCATTACACAGCTCAGGCAGAGTTGAGGCCCAAAATAGCATCACATAAAATGCATGGGCTACTGCATAATGCCATCTCTCTGAGAGCACCAGGCAATAAGCAACCTTTCCCCTTTCCTGACTGAACCTGAAGTAGGCACTGATAGCCAAAGTTGGTCCCTTTCTGACCTGGACTATTACAGCTGGCTTTAGCCAACCCAACCCAATATGGCTCAATTGCATTGGAAAGGTAGCTTAATTTTTATGCAGAGTGGCAAATTTAGTGAACTGAGAGAAAGTGTGTTTAATGCTCAAAGAATTACTCAGCCCTGACAAACAGGCCCATGAGCAGCTGAACAAGCATCCTGACACTCCAAAAATAAGGTGCTGCCTAATTGTCTCAGGATCTGTGCAAGTCAACTGCTGGCCAAACAGAACTTGTCACTTTGGTCTATGAGGCAGGCAGAAGATGAGTATGTAAAAACACATTTTATTCCTATTAAATGTTTGCTCTGAACCCTGGACTATGCTACATTACAAATATAAAGTTGTATAGTAGGAAAAAGGCTCAATTACCTGATTGAATGTCTACAGGCAAAACTTCTAGGGGAAACAGTGCTAGAATTGAAATCAGGAAGATCTGAGTTCAAATCCTGCTTGAAACATTTCTTAGCTATTTGACTCTGGTCAAAATCACAGTCTCTCTCAGATTCAGCTATAAAATGAAAGGTTAGACTTGATGGACTGTAATATCCCTTTTATCTCTAAATCTATGATTCTATGAACCTCTATGAACTTCCTCAGTTTCCTCATATGTAAATATATTCATGCTATTAATTACTAGGATTATTAGGGGCAAATGCTTTGTAAATTTAAAAGCATTGTAAAATTTGAGTTATTATAAATATTATCACCATACCTAAGACAGGCTATGAGATAAATAGAAGGCTGGAAAGAAAGCCCAGATTGGTAAGTCCACTCCTGGCTGCATATTGCCTCAGTGTGAGCTCATCATTTTGTCTAGCTGTTACTCAACTTCTTCATGAAATAGAAGGATTTTCAGGACAAGTTTAATCTACAGAGTAAGCCTTATGGTTCTTAGAGAAAATTCTAACAGCGAGGGTGCTTAGAAATCAAGACCCAACTCCCCCCTACACACTTTACAGATGAGTACTCGGAAGTCCAAGGATTAGGGTTAAGTGACTTAGCTAAAGTCACACAACTAGTTAATTAGAAGCAGAGCTGAGGCCAGATCCTGGACTTCTTGATTCCCAGGCTAGTGTTCCCACGCAGTGTGGGAATGAGAATCAAACGCAATCTGAAAAGACAAGTGAAACCACAACTAACGACAAATTTCCAGGCCATATCTCAATCCCAAAGAAGGTTCCCCTTGTTTTCTCTGAAAGAAAGAGGGAAAATGATCTTTCTCTGGCCTTAGCTATGGATGCCCCAAAGTCCTTAAGCTTGTTGCTTAGCACGGTAAGTATTCATGGCAACATCTTTGCCTCCCTTCTTGGAAGTCACTTGCTATTTCCTACCCAGCTGTCCTTTACTTTCTAAACAAGCTTCTTTTGCCAGGCAAGCAACAACAGGGCTTTATTTCACTCCAGTTCAGTTCCCCCCTCTGCCTAAGCTGAGGCTTTGAAATTACAAGACAGCCACTGGTGACATTCCTGAGCCTGATTTCCCTTCGGACATCCTGAGCCCCGAGTGAATCTTGGCTGTATTTAGAATCATTCAGAACAAGCTAACAGGGTTAATGTGGTTAATCTTCCCATTCTGTTGGACCCTGGGATCATTGCACATGCAAGGAGGATAGAGTGGTGAGATATTCATATGTACAGCATGCTGCTCTGCCTAAGTGGCCCGTAATAGCTAGCAGCAGCTGAAGCAATTGAGAATGCATCACCTACTCCAAAACACACTGACCCCAGCTGGAGGAGAAATACTTTGGGGTTCAACCAAAAGTCTCTTTCTTTCTCCCTCATACTAAAAGGGCATTTTAGAGCCTGGCATGTGAAGAATTAACAGGAACACTTTGTCAGAAGCTAGCAAACCACTTAAGGAGGCAATCCACTTTGCTCAAGTAGAAAAGTATTTTCACACGGTGCCCTAGAATCCATACAAAAGCAACAATAATTGACATTTACGTAGCACGTCAAGATTTGCAAAGCATCTTGCAAACATTACTTCATTTGAGCTTCACAACAAACCTGTAAGGTAAATATCACAAGGGCATCCCGAAAATCTCAGTGCAGCCCTAAATTTAAGCGTTCATGAAGACTTTTGGAACACCTTGAAGCATTCCTATTTTGCAGATACAAAAAAGCAAGACTTAGAGATATTACATGATTTTCCCAGTCATACAACTAGTACATGGGATTTGAATGTAAATTTCTCCTGATGCTGAGTCCAACATTTGTGGCACCTCCCCTTACACACAAACACACACACACACACACACACACACACACACACACCATCTTCATGAATTACATTTATATCTCTACATAGTTGAAGTTACAAAGAGGCAAATTCAGGCTTGAAATCAGGGAAACTTAGACATTAGAGCCGCTCAGGACAATATAGGGATCATAGTTTTAGATCAGAAGAGAACCCTGTCCAACTCGTCCAAGCACTTCATTTTACAGATGAAAAAAACTGAGGCCCAAGAAGGCAAATGACTGCAAGGGGGGTTTTCTTGTTTTGTTTTATTTTGTTTGTATATAAGCTTTAACTTCAGAGGAGCACAGGGCTGAAGAGGCTGAATATTTTTCTGGCTTGCCTCATTCATATTCCCAGGTGAAAAGCATCTCATTCCCCTTTAGCCCAATCTGTCCTGAACAACATCTGCTTAAGAAAGCTGGAAATTAAAAAGAAGAAAGAAAGGAAAAAAGAAAGAAAAAGCCAAGAGGAAGAAAACAGCTTGGTCCGTCAGGTTAGAAGGGCATTCAGTTCCCACCAGGGAACCCTCCCTTTCAGCTGCAGACAACTGCTGTATTTGACATTTCAATGGGAACCAGGGGAGACAGAATGAGAGGGAAAGGAGGGAGCAAAGGGGACTACATAAAGAGACCTGAATGAGAACAGGAAGACAAAAAAAATCTGCATCTCTTTAATTCTGCTACTTGTCCTTTTCCCCCGGTTTTTCCCCCCAAAATGTGACATTGAGGAGAAAAGAGGTTTTCTTTCTCTCTTTTTTCCTGACATCTAAAAACAATATACATATGGGTGGGTGGGGATTGGGCCTGAGAGGGGAGGAAGACCATGTCTAAAAGCAGTGAACCTTAGCAGGGATTCTTTTATCTTACTTGGGGCTTTCTATTGCTTGATTTTTTTAAAATGGTTTTAAATGAAAATGGAAAGAACATGTGTTTATTAAATAAAAAAATAAACTCTAGCATCACATGGATAAGAAAGAATTTATCTTTTTTTAAATACTCTAAGAAAAGATATCATTTTGCTCAAAATTATGAAGGAATATTTAAGATGAACACCCCCACATAGATAAATTCAGCAAAATTCCAATCTTTAAAATGTCATGAAATCACAGTATGTTAGAGCCAAAAAGAATTTCATGATCATAGGATCTCAGATTTAGCAAGAAGTGACTTTTTTATACATAGGGAAACATGGGTACAGAGAGGAATTACTTTGCCCAAGTTCATACAAAGGAGGGATTTGAACTCAGAGCTTCCTCTCTCAGAGTCTAGTATTCTCTCCACCACCCCAAGGTAGGTCATCTGAATTCAACTGCCACGTTTTGAAGAGAAGCATACTAAGGTCCACAGAAATGAAGTCACTCCCTCAAGATCACAGGTGAACAACTTCTCCTAGAACCCAGGACTCTGGACCTCAGTTTCTTTTCCTGCAAAAATGAAGAGGTTGGGGCGGCTAGGTGGCACAGTGAGTATAGCACCAGCCCTGGAGTCAGGAGGACCTGAGTTCAAATCTAGCCTCAGACATTTAACACTTACTAGCTTGTGACCTTGGGCAAGTCACTTAACCCCAATTGCCCTGCCCTCCCTCCTACAAAAAGCCAAAAAAGAAATTGAGAGGTTGCATAACTTTACCTCTGAAGCCTCACTCTTTCCACAACAACTAGCTAACTTAAAGGCAGCAAGATGACCTCTACTCCTTTCTATGACCACTAGAGCTCACTTATGAAGCCCAGGCAGGATTCATGTGCTTTGTGCTAATTAAGGAGAAAAATAAAAGAATGTGTATATATAGGACATGCCTCCATATTTCAGTTAATATATAAATCCACTAAACATTCAAAAGTGATTATATGTGTACATGTATATACACATCCACATATATATATACATACAAATACATACATGTGTGTATGAAAGTATATACAGACTGCCTAGGAGTAGAATATTCTCTCCTTCTCTGTAGAATACAATGGGATAGAGCTGAGTTGCAAAATGACTTATAAAATATAAACTGAAACAACTTCAGTTTCCTCATGTCTAAAAATATGAAGGACTTGGACTAAATTATCTCCTCTATCCCTTCCAACTCCAAAAGTCTATGACTCTGCAACTGGGAGGGGTAGAGTTCACTAGCGATCATTTGATCCACCCTTAGGGAGGTGTTTGGTTTGACTGTGAACATCTGCACGATTTCCTGTCTCCTACCTCTTACCATCAATGTGGGGAGGGAGTGCACAAAGAGGGAAAACATCTTCTTGTGAATTTTGGTTCAGACAATATTTCTCACTATTCTTTTTATCCTTTCACTGGAGATTTGTTTTTATTCAATCATTTTTATGTACTTTCATGTACAACTCTTCATGACCCCTTCTGGTCATCTAGAGATACTAGAGTGATTTGCCATTTCCTTCTCCAGCTCATTTTTCAAAAGAGGAAACTGAGGCAGATAAGGTTAAGTATGACTTTCCCAGGGTCACACAGCTAAGTGTTTGGGGCCAGAATGGAACTCAGGAAGTTGTCTTTCTGATTCCTAGCCCCATATTCTCCATCCACTGTGCCACCTAGCTGCCCATTTACTGGAGAACCCTGCTTCAAATAAAAATTTACCTATGCATGTCACCTGAAAATGTAAGTTTACAAAGGGAAAAATTACTATTTAGCTCACAGAGATCCTCCTTGATTGCTGGCCATTGTATCTGTGTGATGACTTTTTATTCACTTTTGACTAATTGTAGTTCTGTGTGGAGAGACGGTTGGTTATTGTCCTTAGTTCTTGAAGAGGACCAAAAATGACATCACTATACTCAAGTCAAGTTTCAATGTGTCTGACTATGACTGATCAGAGCAATATGAGCTCAGAATGCTCTACCAAACAGTCCATGTGAACATTTGGGGTGGATTTTCCAACTCTGCGTCCTAAGTTTCCTTTGAACTGTTTCAGTTCTGCTTTGCTCATAGCACAGCACCTTCTCTGATGCGGCCACTCCATGCTAAGCGGCCCCGGGCCAGTGTCTCCCATTTCACACAATCAATTTCAAAGGTGAGAGAGATCTTGAGAGTGTCCTTGTGTCACTTTTTCTGAACGCTTGTCCAGTGTGCGTTCTCCATAAGATAGTCTTTTTGTTAAGTTTATGTTTGGTATTCAAACAAAATGTGGTCAACCCATCAGAGCTGCAGTCTCTGAAGTAAAGCATGAATGCTTGGCGGATTATTTTGAGTAAGATCCTCAATGTCTGATATCTTATCCTGCCAGGCGATCTTCGGAATCTTCCTAAGACAATTCAAATGGAAGTGATTCAGTTTCCTGGCGTGATGCTGGTATACTGTCCAGGTTTCACAGGTCAACAAAACAGGTCAATAAGGTCAACAAAATAGCTCTGTAGACCTTCAGTTTGGTAGTCACTCTAATAACTCTTCTCTGCCATTATTTCCTTCTGAGCCTCCCAAACACTGAGCTAGCTCTGGCAATGTATGAGTCAACCTTATTATTAATGTGTACATCTCTGGAAAGTACACTACCAAGGTAAGTGAACTTATCCACAGCATTCCAGACTTCTCCATTTGCTGTAACTGATGGTTCCAGGTATGGATGGTGTGATGGTGGCTGATGGAGCACCTGTGTCTTCTTGGTGTTAATTGTTGGGCCAAATTTAGCACAAGTACCAGAGAGTTGATCCATACTTTATTGCATCCCAGCTTCAGAGGCTACAAGTAAGACAAAGTGGATAGAGAGTCAGCCTCAAAGTTTGAAAGACCTAGGTTCAAGTCTGGTCTCTGACACAAGTGATCATGCGTAGGTCACTTACTTAATGCTGAAGGTAACTAACTTTGATGCAGAAAATGTGCTGAGCTGCTGAGCTGCCTCACTAGAAGTTTCCCTAAATTAATGAAATCAGAGTTCTATTCCCCATCGTCTCTAATCCTGTCTATGAAGAGCAAACATCCAAACTTTCCATCTTATTAAGGCCTTTCCATGCAAATCCAAGTACATTAAGACACTCTGTTGTCACTGAGCAACAGTGATCCCAGCTAATGACTATTCAAAAGGTCTTCAGAATGACAAATTCAGGAAACAGAAGCCAGAAAAAAAATCAGTACAAATGTGTTTGAGAGAATTACCTCCACAGTATCTTGGCACATAGTAAACACTTAATAAATTCTTATTGATTGACAGATTTCTGAGAGGACAGCAGTTGTCATAATGAGGAGCTGGTTGTCACAGCTGTGCTATCTACAAATAAACACTCCTCTCTATATATTTTTTCTTCCATGCCCATTTTTCAAGCAATTTATCCAATATTGTTGAACTTCCTAGCCTGTGGTGACAGAAGTTAGACTAGTGATTACCATAATTTCGTTATTCAGCAACACGTCCTCTATTCTAATTATCCTTTTGGACCCAACTCACTCCCCACATTTATTCCAGGTCACTTTCCACCAAAAAGGTATAGGGAGGTACAGGTGAGGGAGAAGATAGGTGAAGGGTTCAGATTTTCATACTGTTGAAAAAAAAAGTAGTCTATCAGCAAGTCAAGAAAACTTGGATTCAAATCTTGCCTTAAGCATCTATTGGCTAAACAGCCTGAATGAATCACTTAGCATTCAGTCTAAATTTCCCCTATCTGTAAAACTGGGATAAGAGCTGTAGCATTTGCTTTACAGGGCTGATGTCAGCATCAAATGAAATAATGTGTATAAAAGCACTTTTAAGCCTTAAAGTACTACCAAGGAGTGGGGAAGGGGGGAGAGAATGGGGTAGGCAGTGGGAGGTTCTTCCAAGATATGGGCTAATCCAGGGGTGGGGAACCTGTGGACTCAAGGCCACATGTGGTCCTCTAGGTCCTCAAGTGCAGGCTTTTGCCTGAATCCAGACTTAATAAAAATATTTGTTCTTTAAAACTTGGACTCAGTCAAAAGGCCCCAAGGACCTAAAAAGCCACATATGGCTGCAAGGCTGCAGGTTCCACACCCCTGATCCTTCCCTACCAGAGAAGCTCAGACTGGTAGATAACTTGAGTTCAGAAGTTCTAAGCTGACAAAAAAGACTAAGCTGATCATGTGTCCACAATAAGCCTAAGACCAATATGCTAAGCCCCCAGCAGTTAGTGGCCACCACACTGCCTACAACCTGACCAACCCTGGTGAGAAACAGCAGGTCAAAGCTTCTGTGACAATCAATAGTGGGATCAGGCCTGTGAGAGGCCACTGTACTTCCAGTCTGGTTGACACAGAGAGAGCCAGTCTCAAAAAGATAGACAAACAGATAGATAGATATAATTACTATATCTATCCTGGTCCTGGAACAAGTCTATATCATTTTTCTTTTTTTCAGGCTGTTGTTCCAAAAGTGTGCTGAAATTTTAGGCTAAAACTGCACTCAGAATTTTGGGGACACTCTATATTAGATATTTTTTAACTACTCTGCAGGTGAATTTAAAAAAATGTTCTTATTGTCATGATTGTTTTCTATTCTGTTCACCCTAAAGAAAAGTGCTAATAAAGACAAATAGGTAGGGAAGAGGCGATAGAAATACTCTTATCTACTAGTGGTATAGTAGAGAGAGAACTTGGACTTAGAAGATCTGGGTTCAGATCCTGATTCTCATCCTTACTAAACATGCGGCAACTTAAAAATCAGAGGAACACATTTCGTCATCACCAAACTAGGCATAACTGATGCTTATACTACCTCAAGGCTGTTGTGAGGAAGTCCTGGGACACAGGAAATGGCATATGTGGGCAGAGTGAAGGCAGTATTTTTTATATTAAATATTATTTGGGAATCTACCTGCCCAGGAAGTGCTTTAGCCTATAGAGGACTTTACACAGAAACTGAATAGCTTTTACCTCCAGCTGGTTTAATAGTAGGTAAAACTTTCCCAACACTACTCTTTCAAAATGGCTCCCTATGAAGCATGTCAGCCTGATTTTGCTGAAGCCAATCCTGATGCCTCTCCTTTACATGCTGATTGAGCATAATGCTATGCTTCTTACTTTTTTTTGACATTAATGGCCTTTCAGCTGCTAAAGTTGGCTCTCAGTGTCCCATAGAAGCCAAACTACATAAAATAGCAAAAAGTGTGGCAGAGAAAATGATGGCCTAGGCATCTGGACACTGGCACTCTAGTACCACCTTTGCCACTGACCTATGTTACATAAAGCAAATCATTTCACTGTCTAGATCTCCATTTCCTCATTCATAAAATGAAAGCTTTGGACTAGAAAATTTCTAAGGATCCATCCAATTCCATGATTCCACCACTTTAACATTAGAGATGAAAGAAATGGGACACTTGGGTGTGTGCTTATATCCCAGAGGAGGAAAGGAAATGGGCAAATGTCATTTCAAGAGTTAAAG
>CM053598.1:104187695-104220719 GCA_028646575.1 Pseudocheirus occidentalis | reverse complement strand
ACCATGGGGGGTAGGGAAAGGGAGGGGAGAAATTTTGAAACTCAAGAGATTGTGGAACTGAACCTTGTAAACTAAAAGTAAATAAATCAAGGAGAAAAAAGAAAGAAAGAAAAGTAAATTGATGCAAAGTGAAGTGAGCAGAACCAGGAGATCAGTGTACACAACAAGAGCAATATTGTAATGATAATCAACTATAGAAGACTCACCTACTCTAATCAACACAATGATCCAAGACCATTGCAAAGGATGTGTGATGGAACTGATGAGTGCAAATTGAGATATAACTTTCTCTTTCTTAATTTTTCTTACTTTTTTGTGGCATGGCTAATATGGAAATGTGTTTCACATGATTTCACATATATAACTGATGTGTTGCTTGCCTTTTCAGTGGGTTGGGGAGGAGCTGGATAGAGGGAGAGAATTTGGAGCTCCAAATTTGGAAAGTTTACATTTTTTAAAACGTTAAAAAATAATTAATTATTACAAAAAATATTACAAAAGAAAGATAATGAATGGGGGGGGGGAGAATACATGGAAATTGGAGACAAAGTATCTTGTACAAGGAACAACAAGGGGTCTAGAGACCCTAGATCATAGAGTAAATATAATGGAGTAAGGCATAAGGAGACTGGAAAAGTAAGAAAAGCCCAAGTTAAAAAGGTTTTAAAAGCCAAAAAAAGATTTTATATTTTTTTTCCTGGAAGTAACAGAAAGCCACTGGAGTTTATTCAATGGTGGAGATTAGGTAAGAGATGCTATTGCTTCTTTTTTTGAAATGTCTCCCTCCTTAGTACCTTTATTTCCCTTTTACTTCTAAAACCTAGTCAAGACCCTCATCTCTTCTCACCTACATGATTTTACCTCCCTGCTACTTAATATGCCTTATACACTACATACATTTTTCAATCCATCAACTCATCTCCACTGGAACTCTGAGGAACCAGTTTTGTTATTTCAATCCCTTGCTTAAAATCCTTTGTCCCCCTACTGTCCAAAGATTAAACACAAAAGCCTCTGCTGAATTTTTCCTTCCCTAAGAAGAAAGGCCAGTGGGAATATTCCCCCAGCATGTGCTGACACAAACAGACCAAGTTTTATGAACACATGCTTGATTGTCAAGGATCTATCTGCCTATTTGGCCCCATTCTATTCATCTGAAAACATTTTTGACTAATGCCCATATATACCCTGTGCTATAGTTTCTTCTAGGACCAGAACACATACATAGATAAAAACTATCTAAAGTTTTTGTACAAGTTCCCTATCTAAAGGGAAATAGCCTTAGAGAAATACAAAACAAAATTTTTACAGGAGGTTTGGTCAGAGAAGGTCAAGGGGAAAGAAAATTACTCCTTGTGAATATCAGGAAAGTTTTTATAGATGATGTGATTGTGATTTGTAGTGAGTTTTAAAGTATAGATTTCAACAAGTGAAGGCACTGAGCAAAAGAAGACATTCTGAGCATAATAAAAAGTGTGAATAAGTGCATGAAGGTAGGGAAATCCAGGCATGTACAGAGGACAAAAACAAGTTGCTCTCTATTTGTGTAGGCTCTGGGGTATGTTGTTTCTCCTTCTTCTTGGGTTTCCTCATCTATAAAATGAAAATGTTGGATTAGGTGGCTTCTCAACTCCCAGACTTTCACATCTATGAATATTGTAGGGGGTAGCCACAGATAATGGCTGAGTAGGTAAGATGAAACAAAGGTGTTTAAAAATTAGACACTGAGAACACTTGGAAAGAAGGAAGAGCCGTGAACTCGAAATTTGGAGATCCACAGTTGCCATCAATTCCCTAGGTCTATTTAAGGCAGTCGAGAAATAGCCTTGGGGCAGGTGTTGACTGTTCGTGGTTGGCAACTGAATTGGATATGGTAAAGGAAGGTAGATGGAAAGTATGGAATTGGACTGAAAGGGCATTGATTCAAGAAAGGGTGCAAGGATTCAATAAGTATAGAGCAGACAGAAAAATAAACATGTAGGATTAAGGGAAGTATGGAGCTAGTGAGTTTGACTGGGCACAAAGAAGAAGTCTGGGAAAGGCTATGCAAGAGGACAGGGCATATCTGAGGTCTAGCACTCCCACTAGGCATGCCAACTAAATACCAGGATGGGGAGAACAGAGATGGGGAACTCTTAAATTTTGTCTCACATAGCTCACTTGAGTATTTCCGAGTTTCCATTGAACTTTTGGGGGAAGAGTGTCTGGGAAGGGGGAGTTGGAAATGAGAACAAATAGTTCCAGGGCAAGGGGAATGCAAAACCATGAGTGAAAATTTTGTGACAATGAGGGCCTTGAGTGCTAGGTAGAATTATACTCAATAGGAAATAGGGAGCCACTGAAGGTTGTTGAGCAGAAATGACATGATCAGGGGCAGCTAAGTGGCGCAGTGAGTAGAGCACAAGCTCTGGAGTCAGGAGGACCTGAGTTCAAATCCAGCCTCAGATACTTAACACAAAAACTAGCCATGTGCTAGGGCACATGGGCAAGTCACTTAATCCCAACTGACCTCCAAAAAACAAAACAAAAAAATGACATGATCAGATCTATGAATAAAATGTGCAGCTATACAAATTCTCCACAAATCATTACCTATTACAACCCACCCTGACCTCCTTTTTCCATGAACATCATACTCAGTCATTATCTTATAATTTAACATATTTTCCATTAGTTTCATGTGGTTTTAGTTCTATCTCCCCAACTAAAAATAAAAAATAAACTCCTTAAGGAGCACTAGAATGACTCTGCTTCTTATTATCTTGGGGAAGAAATTTAACCTCTCTCAATCCCAATTTCCTCATCTATACTATTAACAAAAGATGGGAAGGATGCTAATTAAACTAGACTCTCCCTAAGGTCCCTTCCACAATCCTATATCCAGTGAACAGTGTCTGACTTTTCTGTGGCAATTTGCAGTCAATCAACCAATGAACATATATTAAGTGCCTGCTGTGTGCCAGGAACTATGCTAGACACTGAGAATATAAAAAGAGGCAAAAGACAGTTCCTGCCCTCAAGGAGCTTATAGTCTAATGGGGAAGAAACATATAAAAACAATAGACAAAGCAAGCTATATACAGAATGAAAAGGAGAAAATTAATAGAGAGAAGGCACTGGAATTTAAGAGAGGCTGAGGAAGAGAGGGTCCCAGTCATGGAGAATAGCTAGAGAAAAGGCTCAGAGCCAAGAGATGGAGTATCTTGTTCGAGGAGCAGCCTGTTGTTGAGCACATGTTGGACACAATTAGTTTTTGTGGAATAAATAAAGGAAAGGGGGCCTAGGTGGTAGCTATCCAGGGCTATGTTCCCTATGATGCTGGAAGTTACTGTTTTCCAAAAGACCTTGGTTTCTGGGTTGTTCTAGTAAATAATGGGGAACTAGAACAAATTTTTAAATTACAATTATAGCATATACACCAGTAATAGGTTTACCTTCAAGTTACCCATGGCTTTAAGACTTACCATTTTCTCTAAGACTCTTCTATGCTCACTGATTTTAATGGAGAGTTTGTGCCTAATTGTTTACACCTTGCTTGCTTGAGTATGGAGACTTCCTCTAGTAAAAGAAATGGGAGAAAACGTAACTCGGAATCAAGCTAAAGGCAAAGAGATTCTTGGCTTTCTCCCTACCATGATTCTCCATCCTTCCTCTAACTCTAGCCAGAATCCTTTTCACCAATCTCCAGATATAGCACAGAAAATGTTTTTGATTCTTTTCAGTATTATTTCTTCACATGAAAAGGATAAGGAATACTTCAGAAGGAATAACTTTGCATCGGCAGGGTATTTAGTCTGTTCCTGACACATTTCATGAAAAACTCTCACTGGAGGTAAAAGGGAGAAAAGGGGAAGAGGAGTAAAAAGAGAGAAGAAAAACAACACATTTTTGAGGGTTGGGGAAAATATTCAACATTTGTCATTCCTCCCTCAAACTTTTCATGAAAATTATTTCATTTATGGAATCTGGATAGTGAGATTGGAGGTGTTGATCTCACTCCAAAAGGCTATTCTGTCCATTTTGTGCATGTATCTCTTACTACTCACCTAAATACAACCCTAGTTCAGGCCTTTATCAGCTCTTATCTGAAACATTGGGATAGTTTCCTAGTGAGTCTTCCTAGAACAAGCTTCTCCCCAGTCCAATTCATCCCTCCATTCAACATATGGGGAAAAAATTAACCTAGGAGCCTAGTGTTTGATAAATCCAAAGACTCCAGATACTGGAGTATGGACTCAGTCTTTGACAAGAACTAGTGGGAAAATATACATCAGTCTGGCAGAATATGCCAAGATTCATACCTGCTACCATATGATGTGCTCCAAAGAGATACACAACCTAGATAGAAAAGGTCATATCATGAACAAATTAGAGCAATGGTTCCCATTTAGTGATGCTGGTTGGACACTGGCCTGGGTGTGGTGAGTACAGAAGCATAGAAGGACTATACATTTAGATTGTACTTTTTGGTATCAGGGGAAGAACAAGAGTTTCTGGTTACAGTGACTGGGAGTGTGAGGCCATGATAGTTGATTTCCAGAGTGACCTGAGAACAAGTATGGCATCTGGGAGTCGGAGTCTGAGTCATATGGTACATTTTGGGGAGTGGCCTGAAAGTTGGTAGTGAGAGAAAGTAAACATACTCCAGGACTTACCATGGAGCTCACCATGAGACATAGTTGCTAATACTCCCCAAATTATATGTGCCAGTATGAACAATTATGAGAGAGGGAAGGAAACAAATATTTATTAAGCATCCACTGTGTTCCAGGCACAGTGCCTAAGCGCAACTTTGTGAGGAAGATGTTATCATCCCTATTTTACAACTGAGAAAACTGAGGCAGAGAGAAGTTAAATGGCTTACCCCAGTTAGTATGTGTCTGAGGCCAGATTTGAACTGGTCTTCCTAACTGCAGGCCAAGCACACTGTACACTCAGCCATCTAACTACCTATCATGAGAGTGGTAAGATTAAGTTTCTAATCAAGCAACAAGGAAGGAATTAGCTTCCAGATCGATAGACAGGGAAGAATCCACAGCCAAACAAGGAACAGCAATCACGGAAGATAACATGAACAATTTAATTACATAAAACTTAAAAGATTTTTGAACAAATCTAATACAGCCAAAATTAGAAGCAAAATACTTAATGGGGAACATTTTCACAGCAACTTCCTCTGATAAAGCTCTCATTTCCAAAATATACAAAGTATCATTCAAAGTTAAAAGAGGAACAGTTAGTTTTCAAGAAAAGCAACACAAGTTATCCATAATCACATAAAAAAAAACTTCAATTCACAAATACTACAAATGAGAAAAGTGAATCTGAGAGAGGGGAAATGACTTGCCTAAGATCACACAGGTAATAATTGGTATATCTAGTGATAATTATGCTATATTTACATATATGCAACTACAATATTCAATTATTATTATTATGCTATTGATTCTTAAATCTACTTATCTATCCCTAACTTTTCTGCTGAACTCTAGTCTTGCATCTCCAATTGTCTATTGGACACCTCAAATTGAATGTGTTTGTAGACCTCTTAAACTCAATATATATGAAAATTAACTCATTATTTTCTCCGTCAAGCCCTCTCCTCTTCCTAATTTCCCTTGTACTGCTGAGAGTTTTTTAGCGTGTTTGTGTGGGAGCTGCGGTGCTTTTCCGCTTCTACACAGCCATCTTGTCTCTGCCCCCCTGCCTCATGGTTTCTTTAGCTTCCTTCAAGACCGAGTTAAAATTCCACCTTCTGCCAGAAGCCTTCCCCAATCTCCTTAATTCTAGTGCCTTCTCTCTACTGATGATTTTCAATTTATCCTGGATCTAGCTTGTTTTGCATAATTGTTTCATATCTTCTCTCCCATTAGGCTGTGAGCTCTTTGAGAACAGGGACTGTCTTTTGCTTTTTTTTCTATCACTCATTCTTAGTGCAGTGCCTGGGACATAGCAGGCACTTAATAAAGGTTTACTGATATATTTCTGTGAAATATGTTGAGACATAGTCAATATTATGTTTAGGTGACACCAAAATAGTTAAAATGTTTTCCAAACTGATACATATATTTCATGTTATAGTAACATCAGACTTTGTAGAATTAAAATAGTAAAATTCATATGGGGGATCTAAAGGTCAAGAACATCTTGGGAAATAAATTTTAACTAGTAAAATGTAAATAAGGATTGACATGACCAGTTGTGAGTGTCAAAACTATCTGGTACAGATAGCAAAAAGAAAAGTTGATCAATGGAATAGATTAGATAAGAAATATGTGGAAGGAAACAAAGCCTTCTAGTCCTCATTAAACCTAAGAACACTTTCTACTTTCTACTGAAGAAACAACTCTTCATCAAGAGCAGTATCATACAGCATGAGATAATAATACTAAGTGTAATTTTCTGTAACTCACAACCCCTCCTCCCCTAGTAAGGTCATTTGTCCTTGAAGGTAGTCCTGTAGTGATCAGACATAAGCCTAGCCCTTTCCAGTCATCACTTTAGCCAATTTTGTCCATTTCAATGGGTTATCATCCAGACTAAGAGTTTTGAGTAATTTAGCTCATAGGATGATACAAAACTGTCTTTAAAACTATCCTTTCATTAATATTCCAGTTTCACTAAGTATCTATCAAGAGACAGTGTCAAATACTGTCCAGGGCCCATTATCCCTACTATTATGCCCCCATATTACCACCTATTCTTATTAATTTTACATTATTTTTCAATTTAATTTTGACCTCTAAGGTCCTTTCCATCTCTAAATTAATGAGCCCTAACCTATTTTAATGTAAGCCCTGTCCCAAAACTCATTGGCATTGGACTCTTTCCTTATTGGTAGAGGTGAAAATGCTGCAATTCTCAGCCACTTCCCACTTTGGGGACTCTTCAAGAAGGAGTCTCCCTTCACAGATCTCCAACAGAGTCTTCTTCCAATGGATTTCAAGGCAGCTTCCATCTTTTAGAGAAGAGATGGAAGAGGTCAACCACACTTCAACTTGCTGAAGGAAAAGACTCTGGGAAGACATGAGAGGAGTAGGCTATCTCCATCATGTCCCTCTTCTCAGTATACTACTCTAAAGACTTTGGGGAGTTTCACTTTAGGTGAGACCCAAGACCCCCCTTCTTGGTTCATATGGGTTATCTTACTCTCAATGGGACAGATTCTTCATTCTGCATTGTCTGGCATATATTGTCCTATGTATACCTTCTCTGATTTCTGTTTTA
Organism: Pseudocheirus occidentalis; assembly: GCA_028646575.1. NCBI lineage: Eukaryota > Metazoa > Chordata > Mammalia > Diprotodontia > Pseudocheiridae > Pseudocheirus > Pseudocheirus occidentalis. The sequence goes on along the minus strand of CM053598.1, from coordinate 104,213,492 downwards.
CTACTGATTTGGATACATGGATTTCTTTGCTATTTTCTATGAATGTTCATTGTAGAAATGGTATTAGATGGGGAAGCAGTCAAGCTATGGATATAGAACTTGAGGTCTTCCTCCAAAAATGACAAGGCAATCAAAAGTCAGATGGAATCCAACCATATCCTCTAGATAAATAATATTTAAGGAAGCGGACAGATATACCTCTAGCACAGTACCACCTCCCTCTGTGGACAGCAGAGTAGTGTCCTCTGGCTCTGACCTCCTGCTTTCCCTCCTGGTCTTGGAGAAGAGTGGAAGGATAAACCGGAGATGTCTATTCCTCCTCTCTCTGACTCACATGATGACAGGCCCTCATGATGCATGGAGTTTCACTTCATGAGGCATGGAGCCCACTCACTCACCCAATTCTTTTACTATATTAATGATACTACAAGCAAGGCAATAATAGGATTATAATAATAAAGCAGTAACAAGATCTCAGTAATGAGGCAAAATTATCAGAGAGGTTAGTTTGCCTCCATAAATTTAGAAAACAGGATATTTCTTAATGTTATTATGAACCCATGAGCAAGGGAAGTTCAAAGAGTAACCTAATCCCATACTCCTAACATTCAGTTCTAGTTCCCCATTCACCTATAATATTTTGCTTACCCAACAGTGGGAGCAGGATGGGTTTCCCATGAAGAGGAAATTTTTGAGGAACCTGCGTATGTGAAGGAGCAATTACGGTTTAAGGGCAATCTGCCCATCAGTGCCTGAGTAGTTTTCTGGAGAAAAAAAAATCTTTTAACCTAAATGAATTGCAAATCAGTTCTTTATGGAACTGGGGCAAAGTTTATAGACAAGGACAGAGGAAAATACATCTAGAGAAGAGTTCCTTACCCTGTAGTGGTGAATTTATTTTTAAAAAATTTTGATAATTGTTTTTCAGCATAATTGTTTTCCTTTATGATCCTATATATTTTATTCAGAGGCAGCTGATGGCACAGTGAATAGAGCCTTGGGTTTGGTTTTTAGAAGAGCAAAATTCAAATCTGGCCTCAGATATTTGTGGCCTAAGAAAGTCACTTAAGCTTTGCTTTTCCTCAGTTTCCTCAACTATTAAAATGGGGACAATAATAGCATCTTCCTCTCAGGGTTGTTGAGGGATCAGTGATAATATTAGTAAAAAGTACTTCACACAGTGCCTAGCACAGAGAAGAAACTTTTGCAAATGATTATTCTCTTTCCTTCTCCTTTACATAATACATTTAAAGTTATTCTGAGGGGCCCATAGGTTTCACCAGATTGCCAAAAGAATATGTGACATAGGGGTGGCTAGGTGGCACAGTGAATAGAGCACCAGCCCTGCAGTCAGGAGGACTTGAGTTCAAATCCAGCCTCAGACACTTAACACAAAACTAACCATGTGACCTTGGGCAAGTTACTTAACCCCAATTGCCCTCCAAAAAAAAAGCAAAAATAAAATTTTTTTTAAGAATATGTGACATAAAAAGGTTAACAACTCCTGAACTAGAGGTAACAGACTATATTAGAAAGAAGACAATTTGGAGTTGATCCTGGGACATTACTAAAATAAGTTTGGGTTGAACCTGGTTAACTGAAAGTGACTGGATTTTCAGTTGACCTATTATTCTTAAGTATTGGGCTGGGGAGTCATTCAAAACTTATTCAAGAGGGCCTTGCTGAGATGAGAAGAGGAAGTTGAGAAGATGCATTTGGAAATCCTCACCTAGGGTGCTTGCCTTAGTAATTGAAGGGGATAGCAGAAAGTGAGTCAAACTTGAGAGCAGAAGAAAGGGGTTAAGTGCCAGCTCTGTTTCTCTGTGTCTTTGAACACAGTCTTTGAACAATTCCCATGAGCTCTCCCAAATGCGGAGCCTAACACCTCATTAGTCCAACGGACAAATTCAATCACATATGTAAAAACTGCCCAGGGACACAAATCTACGCTATTATTAATTGCTCAGATGTAATTCAAGACCTGCTTGCTAGAATTAGCTCACAGAACAGTAGACTTGGGAAGACCCAAGTTCAAATCCTGCCTCAGATACTAACTGTGCAGCCCAGGACAAGTCTTAACCTGTATATGCCTCATCTGTAAAATGGAATGATTATAGTGCCTGCTTCCCAGGGTTAGTTTGAGAATAAAATTAGTTAATATACATAAAATGATTTTAAACCTTTAAAGCACTACATCATACTAGCTCTTAATAGTATTGTATTTTCTATTAACAGGACTAAGAAAAAACATAGCTTTGGAGCTGTGAGGAATTTAATAAGCCTTCTTCTCTTAGCCTCTCTAAGCCTACTCTTAGAAAGGTACTTTTTACTTCTCTTTTAACAGATGAAGCTCTTCTTTCTTTTAACAGTGTCCTGCTATTTTAGAAAATATTTAAGAAGAAAATGTTTCACAAGAAATCTGGAGGAATGCATTAGAAAGTTATGTCATTGTTATTTGTCCTTCATTTGCAAAGAGGCCCAGTGACACTACAGGGTGACTGACGTCTTGACTTATGGGTGAATTGGATTGCAGTGAGGCAGAGTTGCATAAAATCTCACTCTGTCTTCCAGAGTCATCAAGTTGAGTGGCGAGACAAAAGTCAGGATATCTGGCAATGACCTGGTGTGTAGTAGATGACCTTGTCATCTTCAGTGTCTGACCAAGCTCTAACCACTCCACAATACCAGTTTCAGCCATTGGAACAAATCGTTCTCATTTGCCCATTCCACTAGGGAAATCTTTATATGCTTGGGGTAGACACCACTCTAAAATCTAAGGCCTGTTGGTTACCCTCAACACTGGTTTAGCCTGTATGCCCAGATGGTTTACTGGGGTGTGGCTGCTGCATATGCTACAGTTTCTTAGAGTCACAGGTAAGAGCTGGATGAAGGTGGACTCCAAAGGAAAACCAGCTGCTCTGCAAAGGGCTCGATAAGCCCTCACACCAAAGGTGCTAGTCCTCCTTGAACACCCACACACTCTTATGTAATTGTAATGCCTAACTGAAAGAGGTTCAGTGACCCGAATACCAGCTGTGTCTGGATGGTGGAGCCAACAGGGAGGAGAGGAGTTGGAGCACAGCACTCTGGCTGGACTAGCAAAATCTGCATACCAGGAGGATCCTGGTTTGGGTTTCTGCTCTAGCAACATGTTGAATATTCAGGTGCTAGCAGGATGTCAAACAGCTGAGTAAGACACCAGCTAAATCCTTCCCTAAGAGGGCAAGAAAAAACCATTGCCTGTTTGTTACCTTGGTAACTTGACATTTACATGTCCCAATGCTAAACATTTGGATCTTTCCCCTATCTTTGCCAAATGTACACACGTTTAGGGGGAGAGGTTTGTTTTTCCAGTTTCCCTTTCACTGTGACTCAATCTCTAGGCAAATATGATGGTTTCTTGGTAATAATGTAGGTTAGCTAAAATAATAGAAGCCTTGCCTCATCCCATTGTAGCTGGCAGAGAAGCATGGGATTTCTGGTTTGCCAGCCCTCATTAACAACAAAAACATATTCAGCTTCCTGAGGCTGCAATGAATAAGATTCCCACTGCCACCAAACACTTGCTAAGCTCCATGAGGTGTGTGGTGCCCTGCAGCTATGAGCGTAACTGAGCACATACAGAGGCAACCTATATAGTTCATTCCCTACCTTCTTACTACAATAGAGGCAGTTAGGTGAAATAAAGAATGGATTTCTGGAATTTGGAGTCAGGAAGAACCAAATTCAAATCCTGCCTCAGACACTTACTGTGTAACCTTAGGCAAGTCACTTAACCTCTTAACCTCAGTTTCCCCCTCTGCAAAATAGTGATAGTAATAGCATCTATTTCTCAAAGTTGTTGAAACAAAAATTATATATAAGAAGGGCTTTGTGATTCTTAAACTATTACATAAATGTTAACCATTATTTGTCATAATAAGAAAACATGATGTTCATCTGAAATCTCATAGATTATAGTCTACTGATGACCTTAAAGATCATCTTATGCAACCCCTAACTTTGAAGGATAGAGAGAATGAGGTCCAGAGAAGTATTGATAAGAAAGCCAATTAGACCCAGATCACAGACTCATAACCAGGTTCTTTGACTTGCACGTCAAAAGCTCCTCTCAATCACTTTCACAGGCATATAAAACAAAGGTAATCTCTGTAGCCTCTTGGTATGCTGAGAGGGAAGAAAAGGTAAGGTTGATTTTAATTGACTTTTCTTTCCATTAAGAAAATATTTGGGGGCATCTAGGTAGTGCAGTGAATAGAAGACTGGTCCTGGAGTCTGGAGGACCTGAGTTCAAATTCAGCCTCAGACACTTGACACACTTGCTAGCTGGGTGACCTTGGGCAAGTGAATAAACCCAATTGCTTTGCCTTCCCCCCTCCAAAAAAAGAAAAAAGTTTTGTAGTCTTGTTACAATAGGGCTGATATGATGGCCCAGATAGAGTTGAAACTCAAGAATTTCAAGGTTAGGGCAGTATCATCTATTGACAGCACAGTCCAATCATTAATTCACACACATTTATTAAGTGCCTACTATATTTCAAATGTTGTCCTGGGTACTAGGAACACAAAAACAAAAATTAAATAGCTCCTGTCCTCAAGGAATTAGCATTCTATTGGATGAGCCAGGTATATGGGAAACTCAGGACTATCTCCAATTTCCTAGCCTTGAATCAATGCCTTATATATGAATACTGAGCTGTCATAGAAATTCTGATAAAAATCTAAGGTAAGATAAAGTGAGGAAATTTCTCCAGCAGTTTTTCACCACTTTTAACTATCTGAAGAATAAATCATTTTGATTGATTCATAATTCATTACTGTTATCACTCAATAATCATTGCTTAGGAGTCTACTTTGTTTAGAACAATGTACAGGGACTAAGAGGAGCAGCAAGTTTAAACCATAGGTTTAAGAGTTGGAAGCGATTTCAGGGGACATCTAATCTAACCTTTTTATTTTTTATAGTTGAGGAAATATGAGACAGAGAGAGCCTGAATGACTTAACCAAGGCAACACAGGTAATGAAGAGAAGATCTGGGATTTAAACCTAGCTCCATTTTATGTCTTATTAGTGACTTGTCATTGGAATCTGAGTTCATTGAGGGCAGGGAGTGTCTTACTTTTTTCTCATATTCACCTTCCCAGTACTTAGTTTATTCCCTGGCATACATTAAGTGCATAATGAATTCTTGTTGACTTTGACAGCTTGCTTCCTCTCTAAGACACTGTCTTCCTTTCACCAAGTTTATACTGTAATAGGAAGATAAGACGCAAGATTAAACACCTATAGTACACAATATAAAGCAAAATTTTTTGCCTCAAAACAGGATTTCCTCATGTTAAGTGACTCTCCTTTACAGGAGCATGGGAAATCAAAACACATATTTCTTTAAGATGTGATGCCAGTAGACAATTAAATAAAAAGTTCTAGTTATCAGGGTTTCTCAATAATCAGCCTTAAAGTCTTCAAAATAGTCATATATAAACTAACTGCTGGGAAGCAAGACACTGGCCATCTCTACTGTCAATAGTTTTTTCTCAGAGATTCTGTCAGAAGTGTCTATTTTTCTGCTTATTTCTTTCCATCAATACACAGATGGTTAAGGATTCAAGAACTGCCTGCAATGATGTAAATCACAATTGGCCCATGCAAAGCCATCTTGTGCAGTCTTCATCCATGTTCTCCCCATGTTTGCCACAAGACAATTAATCTAATTTGTTAGAGGCCTCCCTCACTTTCTCCCAGCATCTCAAGGGTTCTAGCAGCACAGTAGAACTTGGCATTCTGTCATTCCTAATCCTAGCCCATCTTCTCTTTTTGACATACAATTCTTTGATGAGATCTTTCATTCCTTTTCTTCAGATTCCCTCACCGTTTATATAGTGCAATCTGCTCACATATACCATATGCTTTTCCACTGCCATCTGTCTGGTACTCAGCTTTAATTCTTTGCAGACAAAGGTGTTCCAGGTTTCCCCATCCTACAGCAATGCAAGTAAATATCTGAATTAAAAAGATAGGGCTTTGCTGTTCTACTAAGGTTGGAGGTCATTATTGTTTTGATAATCTTGAAAGTCATCTAGCTTACCTCCTCATTTTCAACTCTGGACCCAGTTCAGCATCCATGTTGTTTGTCCCAGATATAAAAACTATTGGACCAGTTCTATAGTATATTTGGATGCATGTTGAAATCTGGGCAATAGACGTTCTTCATTACTTCTGTCTCTCCTGTGTGGAAGGGACAGGACTAACCCTTTTGAGTGATTGATGTTCCCTCAGGAGGCCCTGCATTGTTCTGGGAATTGATGCAATCAACACAAGGTCTTCCATAAACAGGAACATCTGGAAGATCTTACTATCCACAAGGAATCCTTTCTTAACCCAAATGCTGGATCACCTTTATAACAGAGGTGAATACTTTTGGTGGAAATCTCTCTCACTATTTTGTGCCTAGCCTTGTGTTTATTATCAGAAATTCTAGAAAACAGGACTATTTCTGTTATTACTGCTTCCAAAGAATCAAATGGTTTCAATTATATGAACAGGAGACACCTTGTTGTAAAAGAGCTTTAAGGCAAAATTTGATTCTGTTGAGCTGTATACTTTTTCAGAATCAATAAACAATAAGTACAATGGATCTTCTATTTGTCCCCTAATGCCCTCACAATCATAATACCTCCAATACAGACCTCCTCTATATATAGTTGATGCAATCCAATTGTTTTTTTCATCTGTATTCTCTTTAGTGCTGTTTATATTTCTGCAATAAGACCCTTAGCTAAAGAACTGTGCTATTACAGTCCAAGTGGATTGGTTCTACTACTTTGATAGAGAAAACAGTTCATTGTAATTATTTTTATAGATATTTTCCTTTTGTTTGTAGTTCCCTTTCCATTCTCACCCTTGAAGGTCTCCTGGGATGGTGCTGTTTAGTTGGATATCACGCCAAGTTTTCTTTAAACTGGTTTTTATCCTCTACTGCTTCTCTCTGCTTTATAATCACTCATCATCCCTCTTCATGAGACTTTACAGATGAGTTTAAATTCTAACCAAGGGTGTCTTTGGAAAGCCATATATCTCTTTTGGCAAGTATGTCAAAGCATGCCAAGGCATTTCCTGGTCTCTGATATAGTAATTAATTTATATAGATTTAACTTCTGGATCAAATTATTATATTCAGTGTTGATGTTATTCCCGTTGTTCATTTCCCATTTCTTATTTTCATCAGTTGTTTAAATAATACAGAATTAAATAAATCCTTTTGGTTATGCACCCTATCTTTTTGTCATCAATATATATTCCTCTTCCATCCAACATATGATCTCAGTTGTGTGAAGCCTTTAGTCAGTTGATCATGAGGCCAATATCAAAATGGACGCCTACCAAGAGTTTTTGTCTTATGCCTCAACAATAGTTGCTTGGTCCTGGAGAGGGAAGAATGACTTTTAAAGCAAGTGCCTCATCATTTTTTACAAATAACACCTAGTTAATAAACCAGATGAAGGTAAGGTATATATGTAGTCACTTCTTTGGCCTTTATATTTTATGAAGAAGAGATCCTTCATCCTTTTTTAAGAGTAGTATTTTATTTACAGAGTGTGATTAGACTATGCCCCTTTGAAGAACAGTGGAAGATTTGGCTCTGGAGACAAGTGTCTCTATTGATTCAGGGCACTAAATGAAGTCACCCCCGCCATGTCCTATGCCATTGGAATCATCATCTTAATGGGGCTATCACCTAACAGCGTGATGCTATTGTAAACAGACCAGTAAAAAGGATAACTGCCAGAGACCACAGTGATTTGGGTGAACCTAACTAGTCATGGACTAAAGGAGGCATTTTGGCTGGGCTATTTATAATCTTAGATCATAAGAACCTAATAGCCACAGTCATTGGAATGACTGTTCCCTTTGAAAACAGTTACTATACTTTCAAAATAGCCAGAGCTGACAAAAAGAATGAAATATCAAATAGCCTGCCAATGTCTAGTCTGTGAGGGGTAAAAAGAATACAGTAATGCTATGTGGGGACCTAGGGAGGTTGGGACCCAGGCAATGAGTCTGTATTATCCAGACTAAAAGTTTGGACAAGGTATTGCAAATTTATGAGACAGCTAACGGTGTGCAATACATATATTTCTATATATTGATATATATGTCATATAAATATAAGTATATATATTGAGCCTGTTGTGAAGGTGAGACAGCACAATGACTGAATATATATGAACCAATACAATTTTTTTTACTATCTATATTTGCAAGACAACTACTTTTAATTCTTCTTGAAAGTGACGATTATATTTAAACAGAGGAAAAGTTTTATCCTAGACATGAGAGTTATTCCTGAGTCATCTGTCTGCAGTTAGACCAGTGACTTATCAGAGTTAAAATAAGAATTAATTAGCTGAAATAGTAATAACAAAATAAAGTGATGAAAGAAATATGACATTCATTTAAAAAAAAGGCAATCACTTCTCATTTTAAAGAAGAAATAAAGGTAGTTGTCACTATCTGGTGCTCCTAATATCTAACACCTACCAATTCTTTTTTTTTTTAAGAAAATATGTTATAAAAGTGTGAGGCTCCTGTTTCATCTACAAGTCTTTGGCCACTCTCACTTCTTTCACCTGAATTCCACTTTCTCATATATTTCTCCACACTCTCACTTTTTTCTATCTTTGAATTAAAGCCATTACATATCAGAGAATTTGTTGATTTGGGTCATCATCATAGATTTTCTATATCGCTTTGTCATCAGAGAATGATGTATATGTATGAGCAGCAAGTATTTTCATAGTAGTCTTTCTGCAAATACTTTTCATTAACATTGCAATACAGGATAATCACATGTTACAAATAAAATTTTCCCAGTCCTAAAGAGCCAGCACTTTACATCTGTATTTCCAGTGTCTTGCACATAGTAGGTAATTAATAAATGCTTATTGAATTGAAGGAAAGATAATAATGAGGATTTCAGAGATGGGATCTTTATGCCAAATAATTTATCATGGAAGAAAGGGAGGAAAGAAGGGAAAGGAAAGAGGAAGGGAAAGGGGAAAGGAAAGGGGAAGAGAAAAGGGAATGGAAGAAAGGGAAGAAGAGGAGGGAGGGAAGAAGACATATATGTATGTGTACATATATGTGTGGGAATATATATATATATACATATATATATACACATACATACATACAGATATATACATATGCACATACCCCTTTGGGTAAACTAGACATTTTCCAAGAGTCTATTCTGTACCTTCATCATGCATTAGTAGTATCTAAATAACGTAAGTGCTCATTTAAAAATCCCCAGATCAGGTGGGATCTAAAGTAATCCTCTGGACCCTCTTCCTAGATTTCAGTGCACCTAGATTAGTCCATAAAGGCAATTCCACAGACAGCACATTCCAGTGTTCAAGGACCCCTTCTTTCTTTAATAGTCAGGAAGTTCTTTTTGATGGGAGTATTTCCTAGAAGCTGATCTAAATTTATACCAACTTCAATGACTATAATTCTTTTAAGGCAAGTTCACTCCCTTTCTGGTTGTTCTCATTTCACATGTTTCTGAAAAGGGGGGAGAGTCGCACCTCTCTTGGGACTTCATCTTCCGGCCAACAAAGCCCAGCTGTAGCTAAAAATGTAAATTTGCTTTTTAAAGAAAAACAATTTTTTTCTAATCATAGGACCATAGATTTAGAGCAAGAAGGGGTCTTGGAGGCCATCTAGAACAGTTCTGTCATTTTTGAGAGGAGAAAACTGAGACCAAGGGGGAGGAGGCATAAATTCTGGTGCAGGCAAATTGTATTGACCCACTCCCCAAATTACCCATCTAGGTAGGTGACAATTTTCTGACCAATGACATGGCTCTGAAGGTTTTTACTGCTAACTCCTCACAAGGCTGTGCTGCCCTAGATAAATTAGAATTCTAGCCCCATATTCTGGGTCTTCTGCTAAGCCTCCTGTAACATATTACTGAACAAATAAGCACTTACTGGGTACATACTGTACATAGAACATCTCTTTTAATGAACAGCACGAGGAAGAAAGAAAAAAATACAGAAATACATATGAAATAATTGCCAAATGGGCGTGTAATAGTAATGGGAATTTGAAGATCTCCCCTACCCCTTAATAAGCCAAATGTAATCACATGAAGCCTGTGGTGGGAGGAGTTTACTGAAAGAGTGGAGCTGGAAGGGATGGAGCAGAAACCAAGTAGGAACAGTTAGTAAGGGGAGTGAGGGGAGGGTGCAGGCAAGGAGACAGCTAGGATTGTGAACTTTTGTTTTCGGGAAGGCTTGAGCAGGGGGAAGGCTTTGGGATGGTGTTGCTTCCTAAAGTGATAAGGTATATTAACTTCTTTGATGCTATGATGGATTCAGTTTCCTGGTGTTGGGATTTGGCTTTCTAGTATCTGAATAAATGTTTTGCTTCTGTCTTATATATGAAGAGTCTGTTCTTATTTTGCCCTAGAGTTGGAGTCATGCTGCTTCAGACACAAACTATATGACCTTGGATAAGTGACTTAACCTCCCTTAGGTTCGGTTTCTTCAATAAGATGTGATTACAATAGCACCCCTTCATAGGATCACGGGAAAAACTAAATGAGTCTGTGTGCGTGTGTGTTTGTGTAAATTGTCTTGCAAACATTCAAGTAGTGTATAAATATTATCACACTGGTGTAAACTATCAGTATTAATAAAAATTAGTGATTCAAAAATTCAACATACCCCAGTGTCTCATCATGGAGTGTCCCTGGGCTGCTCAAAGGGTCTGGTGCCAAACTGTGACAGGGCATATCAAGCTGGAAAGGCTCCAAGTATGGACCCAGGAATAGTCAGCATTCCTCTTGTCCTCAGTCTAGGGAAATTCAAAGGTGACTGTTACCAGATTAGTTACAGGATGATGAATTTTTCAGTTAGTCACTCTAAGTGATTTTCTCCTAAATGGTGAATGAGTTGCGATGTGCTCTAGTAAAAAGAATATCATACTTTTGAATTGACAGATCCACGAAGTACTAAACCATTCAAACCTGTCTTGGGCCCCCTACCACTCTTATATTGAACAGAATTAAAAAGAAAATCCTTTACCAAAAAGGAAGGAAAAAAAATGACTTCTATTTGAACAGAAAAAGGAAAGCATTAGCCCGGAGAAAAAGTTAGTACGTTCATTATTACAGCAATGTTCAAAATGACAACTTCTTAATCAAAAACCAAAGGTACACATTGGTAAATGCTCCTTAACAATCCTAAGGAGATGTTCCAAGGTCATCTGGCTACTTCTTCCCAGTTTATGCATCTTAACAAATGGCAGCTAACTACTGAAGCCGTTTTCTTCTGTATCTGGCCCTCTTCCAAATCTCTCAAGTCTTTGCTGCTAAGATTAATGCAAACATCGAAAATGTGTCAGCTAAGTTGGTTAAGAGGCATCATGTATATGGTGTACTGGATAGGCTGAATTTTTCACTTGTTAATTGACTTGGCAGAATCATGTTACCAGTTTAGCCTCAGAGGATGTTTCTCAGAAACACTAAGAAACTTAATGAAGACTCTAACACTTCTCTTTATTTTCCTGCTCCCTTTCAGAATTGACTCAAATTTTTAGTTGCATTACCCAATTTTACATTTAACCAATTAGCCACAATTCTATCCCCTTTACATAGTAGTGGCGGTGGGAGTAACACCTGTTACATGAGTCTTTTTATTCCTTTATAGGAGTGTGAGTTGTCATGGCTAAAAAAAATAATTAATCCACTATACTGGTGGTGAACCTCTCCATACACAGTAAATATGATCATTGGATAACAGACTCAGCCTGTTGCCAAAATAAAAGCTTGTTCTAGAAGCCTTTCTAGCTTCATAGAACTTTACTCAACTTCTACTCTCCTGTCATTGTCTTGAAGAATGGAGGGTCACCTCCTCATTATAATTATGCTCCAAAATAGGAATTTGTGGAATATACTGACAGGAAAGAAGACAATTGTCAAGGTGCCAAGAATCACATGGGGTTTATTTAGATCATCTAGAAATGTTCATTTAACTGTAAGCCCCATTAAATGTAATATTTTTGTTCAATGACCAACTGACATACTTTTGCAGGAACTCTCATGATTAACAAAACCAGAAGACAAAAAAAAAACCTTAGACCTAAATTGAAGGATGGTCCATATGTTCTCCTTAGAGAAACAAAGGAATTGGCAGGTTTGGTTGCGTCATGAACACAGAGCAATAAGTAAATAATCCATAGGAAGATTAGTCATCTTGTTTCAAGGTGTCCCTGTTTAGCTTGAAGACAAATGCAACTTATTCCCCATCCTGTGTTGCAAAAGATGAAGAAATAAAACAGTTCTAAGACCAACAACCAGATTCTCCAAACCAAGTTAATTTTTTTATTGCCCTGAAAAGATAAGTACTGGAGAAAATGGCATAAAGTATGTTAGACAGTGTTACTCAGATTTAAGAAACTGAAAAGGTTCAAGATTTTATAACACATATCGTGTTATAGTGGAAAGCATGCTAGGTACCTAGTCAGAAGACCCATTTGCACATCACAGCTTTTCCACTAAACTATATGACCTTGGGCAAGTCATTTAACTTCTCTGGGTCTCAATTTCCTCATCTGTGTAATGAAGGCTTTTGGACTAAATCAGTGCTGTCAAATTCAAATGGAAATGGGGCATACATACAGATTCCTGAAAGCTCCAAATTGACAGTTTTAGAATGTAATGATATCTGTTTTATTGTATTTCCATTTATTTTTAAAATATTTCCCAATTATACTTCATTCTAGTTTAAGGGGCCTCAGGCTATACATGTGATACCTCTGGACTAAACAGTTAGCTTGCAAATTGCAGTTGGGACCTACTGGAAGCCATGGCTTGAACTCAAGTGGATATGTGTTCATCAGAGGCTGAGAAAAATAGGTCACATCCCCCTATACCCACAATAACTAATCATGGAATTGTTTCCAACACAGGCACACTTACCTTTCAATGATTATAGCCCCTTTCCACTTTCCATAGTTTATCCTTCTGAGGGAGGTATTGGCCCCCAAGGGAAGGTATACCCTAACCCTGAAGGTAGAAACAACCAGTGGTCTAGATTGCATTTGTGAAATGGCCCATTGCAAGCTTCTCCCCCTGCTTTTACAGCACAAATGTTCTCTTGTGTACTGTATGGTTGTGAAATTTAGAATACCATGCTGTCTGAAAGATCAAGTTGTTGGTCACCCAATGAGCAATGGAGTGATAAGTACAAAAAGTCTGCTACATCTATCAATCAACATTTATTAAGCTCCTACATGTGCCAGACCCTGTACTTAGCACTAAGGATACAAAAACAGGCAAAAAACAGTCCTTGCCCTCAAAGAGCTTACAATCTAAGAGAAGAGGCAATGTGCAAACAACTATGTACAAATAAACTATGAATATATATGTGTGTGTGTGTGTATGTATGGAAATGCATATAATACATGGAAATATATGTGTGTATATATGTAAATATATAATCAATAAGAAATAGTCAACAGAGGGAAAGCACTATCTAGGGAGTTGATCATGAGGAAATACCCCTCTGCCAATGCAGATTGGCACATTATCTGCCACTTACAGACTAAGTTACCTAGAGTTCTGAAGAAGTTATTGACTTGCACAGGATCACACAAACACTATGTGTCAAGAGCAGAACTTGAACCCAGGTCTTCCTGTCTTTGAGGCAAACTCTCTATCCACTATGCAAGGTACCTTAATAAATGACCAGGAACTGCTCTGCAGAGACAAAATACTACAACTATGTTTAGTGGAAGCAGTGCTGGTTTGATTCAAAAACCTTTGGTCCTGGTCTTGGTGCTATCACTGCCTAGCTATGTGACCTTCATTTCTCTGTGTCTCAATTTCCTCATGCATAAAACAGAGATTGAACTAAACAATTGTTAAGATTCCTTCCAGCTCTTATGATTGGACTCTATAACTCAGTAATAATTATGGACCTGAACCTCCCCACCTTTTTTTTTTGGTTGAAGTATGTGGAAAGGGAGAATATGGATATGGAACACTGCATATAATATCACACTTACCACACTTCATTTTATGTTGGTTAGTTTTGTTGAACTAGACATTTTCTCTCTTTTTGTTCTTCGTCATAAGCAATCAGTGTCTTGGAGGGGTAGAAAGGAAGGATATATAGGGAAATATAGATGACATAAAAACAAAAGTTATCAGTAAAAGTTTTTTAATTAAGTGAAATAATCTAAACTAAAAAAACCCATCATGCACTTAGTTGAGACAGTTTAGAAATCACAGCCTCCCCATTTTACAGGTGAGGAGACTAAGGCACAGAAAGGTGATGCAACACACCTAGAGTTACAGGTATAAAGCCTTGGGTAGGATTTGAAGCTCAGACTTCTTGACTTCCAGTATAGCATGCTATTCATCTCACTATGCCACTTCTCACAATAAAGAACCTGATTTTACAGTTATTCTCCTTATCATCATTATTATCAAAACTAGAAGTACTTAATTCTCTAACGGCAGTTACTCATATAGCCAAATGATCTACCTTGAATAACATACACCATGTATAAAAGATGCCCTAGCTACTGTTGTTGGGAGAGAGAATAAGGTAAAGGAGAATCCCTCAGGTGGTCCTGGCACAAGATAGATCAGAATAAAAGTATTTTCCATTTGCCAAGAACCTTTTTGTTAATCAAGAAGGAAAGTTAGAAACTGAAAAATGATCAAACACTGTTATGGAACCAATCCAAGAATAGCAACCAGGATTCAACAGTTTTAGTGCCATGATGCTCCAGGCAGCCCCTTAGATACAAAAGTTTGAATTCCATGAGGATACTTGATATAAAGCCAAAAGGAAGCAGAATTGCCAGAAAGATACCACCAACAGTGAAGCCTTAGACTTCTTATGAACGTGAGGATTCTCCATGAGGTCATGTGGTCTTTCACAGTAATCAATTTGCAAAGTGTTGTGGTATCTATAAAATCCATGGATGGAAAAAAGAGAAACTTTACTGCTATTTCTGAGACTGCGTTAGGTTTGAGTGCAACCAAAAGTGTCCAGAAGCACCAGTTCTTGGTTCGTATACTTAAAATGCCGGAAATCCTCCAAGTGCTTTCTAAAAAAAAAAACCAAAAAACAAAAAGCACAAATTATATGTGCCCTCTGGTCTTCCTGTCATTTATCTGTTCAGAATGTTAGCACTTTTCTTTAATCCATTGCCTTCATAAACATGTGAGATTGACGACCCATAGCAAGAGCAATACCTCTCCTCTTGGTCCTCCCCAAAATAAGATGGTCAGTGGGAGGTCAAGGTCATCCTTGACATCAGGCTTTATGTTATTGATTTTCTTCCCTAATGGTGAGAAAGCATATAAAAAGCCTATTAACAAAAATATGCCAACAATACTAAATTGAGGCAAGTAAGTAATACAGTGGATAGAGCATTGAACCTGGGTTGAAGAAGACAAAGTCAAATACTGACTCAGACACTTTGAACAAGTCACTTAACTTCTCTGAGCCTCAGATTCCTCATTTGTAAAATGAGAAGGTCAGTCTCTATGACCTCTAAGGTCACTTCCAGATCTAAATCTATGAAGTTTGAGGAAGGCACAACAAACAGCAGTAGGAGATAAGAAATCTTATTTAATGGTCTCTGGGTAGATATTCCTGGAGGCAACCAACATCAAAGTGAGATCCAGTGTGGAATCATGAAGAAAATTTATCCAAGGACTTAGGATCTACCTTCAGCCATGCTGTCCAAACAGGCTATAACAATAAAAGAACAGGAAAATTTCCTCCCTAGACAGCACCAGCAACTTATAATGTCTAGCTTGAAATATCAGGGAAGAAAGGAAATCCAGAAGACAACCCCAAAAAGAATCAAGTCCTGAAAATAGGGAGAGCAATGAGGGATAAAGACCTGAGTGAAATAACAAATATGAGATACTCTTATAATGGTTTTCAAGTTCATCATTTACCTATAGGTAGGAAGTATGGAATAATGAGAAGAAAAGTTCCAATACTTTACTTGAAGAAGAATAGGAAAAGAGAAGACTAAAAATACTAGGGGAGGGGAAAAAAGGAGAGAAATAGATAAAATGTAAAGTGAATAAAGAAGGTATATTCACATACTGACTTAAGGTGGTATGATAAAGCACTGAAAAGTATTAATGGCATAGCAAGAAACATTTCCTAATAAACTCCCAAAGAAAAGGGTTGAAGTCTCAACAAATGACTCATTTAAAACTAATCAGAATCCCCAGAGACTCAAAAGAAGCAACACTCCTATGTGGACAAGGATTTAATTTCATGCCCTTTGAATATACTTCAAGCATCTCAAAACATATACAAAACAGAACTCCTCTTTCCCTACACTCAAGATTCCTCCTCACTTCACTCTTTTAATCAAGAGCATGGACTTCTAAGCATCATGCTCTGAATCTGTGAATTATCCTTACTCTGAAGATATGTCATCAGCTTTCTGAATAGAGGCTTTATACTGGACTCTTCCCTCTCCCTCTTCCTTCATATTATTCAGTTGCTGAATTATGTCAACACTACCAGCCCATCTCTCAACTCTGTCCCTTTTTGTTCATTTACATCACAACTATCCCAATTCATGTCTTTATTATTTGTCACCTGAACTACTGAGTAGTCCCCTAATTAGTCCCCCAATATCAAGCTACACCCCTTTCCAGTCCTTCCATTATACAGCTACCAAATTGATAAACTCCTTCTCAAGAAGTTTTAGTGACTCCCTATGGCCTCTAGGATTTCCTTCCTTCTTCCAAAAATGTGAGCTTTAGCCTGCCCATGGCCAACCTGTACAAGTCTCGTCCATGTCCTCCAGTCAATCTGACACAGGGGATTCACTCAACTTTCTGGATGCCTTCCTCACATTCTCTTCATATTGTGTGTGGATACTAATCAGCACATAGCTTCTCAATTGTTTCTCTCCTTTTTGACGGGGGAAGGCAAGGCAATTGGGGTTAAGTGACTTGCCCATGGCCACACAGCTAGTAAGTGTGTCAAGTGTCTGAAGTTGGATTTTAACTCAGGTCTTCCTGACTCCAGTAAGTAGAGTGCTCTATTCACTGTGCCACCTAGCTGCCCCCATTTCTCCCCTTTTTGTCCCAATGATTTTTTCTGATCCATCTTTCTTTATTTCTCATACATAATTCCTTCTTTTTAGTATGTTCCAAGAATGACAAATATAAAGAATTCAGAGAAACATGGGAAGACTTGTATTAGCTGCTGTAGAGTGAAGAAACCAGGATCACAGTAAAGTTATTAAAGTAATTAAAGTAATTTAAATGATAACAAAAATAAAATGCAACCAGTCAAGTCAAATAATACAAAATCAAAGTTGGTTCAAGATTACTGACATTAAAATAAACTTTGTCTTTCTCTGCTAAGAAATGGTAAAAAAAAAAAAAGTAAGAATGCTAAACTTATATGTACTATCAGTCATGATTGTTATATTAGTTTGGGTTAAGTATTTTTTAACAAGAAGGGAATGGGTGGGAGCAGTTAGGTGGTACAGTGAATAGAGCACCAGCTCTGAAATCAGGAGGACCTGAGTTCAAATTTGACCTCAGAGGCTTGACACTTCACTAGCTATGTAACCTTGGGCAAGTCACTTAACCCTAATTGCCTTGCCTTCTCCCCTCCAAAAAAAAAAGAGGGAGGAATAGGGGAGGGGAAAGATGATTATTGGGAAGTAATTGATGTATCAGAATAAAGTGTAGAAATAAAAAAATTAAATTAAATTTTTGGATAAAAAGAGAGAGCAAAATGGAGAGCATAATCCATGATGAAATGTTCCCTGGTCTGTACTATCCTAGGAAAGCCCCTGCAGGTGAAGTGATTCGCTCCATTATGAATATTTCTTGAGGTCAAAGCTCCCATGCCAATCAGCAGTAGGATTGAACCAGGGTCCATCCTCTCTCTCCACTCCACCCCAAAAAAAGGCACAGAAATGGGAGATAGAGTAATGTATATGAGGAAGAACAAGTATGCCTTTAAGATTAGAGCACAGAGTACAAGGGAGGGAGTTCTGTCTAAGAAAACTGGAAAAGTGGAAAGGTACCATCTTGTGAGTAGCTTTGAACACCAGCATCATAACACAGCTAGAGTAATACCATGACTTACGGAAATCACATTTTAGGAAGAATGTTGATAAACCAGAGACTGTCCAGAAAGAGATTAACTAGGATGGTAACACCTAATAAAATGGAGTGATGCAAAAAAATGGAATGAACTGCCTTGAGAGGATTGGTTTCCCTCTATATGGAGGGCTTCAACTAGAGCCTGAGGGATCACTGGTCAAGAATGTTGTAGAGAAGAGATTTATTCATCTAAGGGTTGTGCTATATGATCTTCCAGGCCTTTCCATCTTGGAGGTTCTGTGATGGTCTGCAGTAAGGCAGTCTTAGCCTGTCCTGTCTTCATTCTTCCTTTATTCTATGTACCTTATTCAAGCTCTAAAGTTCTATGATACCTTTGCCAACAACTACCTCCAAAGTCCCAAGGTATCTAAAGCTCTCCTTGCTTTCCAGGTCAACGTAAACAGTTAGTTATTCTGCTGTCTTATGAAACTGGTTCTGCCCATATAAGTCAGCGAGAAATTGTCATTCTACATTTTGTCAAGATGTGGCAAGGAATGATAAAGTGACTTGTTTGGGATCTCAAAGCCACCAGTATCAGAAAGAGGAACCTATAAAACCCACGCACCTTGGTTCATAGAATCATAGATTTAGAGCTCAAGGGTATGTTAAAAGTCATTGAATCCAACCTTCACATTTTACAGATAAAGGAACTGAGGCTCATAGAGGTTTAAAAGACTCACCCAGGGTGAAAGACAAGTGAATGTCTGGGGCAGGATTTGAATTCAGGTCTTCCTGATTCCAAATTCAAAGACAGTCACTGCACCATTCTGTGTTCTCCAAAATAAAAGAAGGCAAAAGAAAAATTCAAAACTAGTAAGATTTAAGAACTCTACCTCTCAAAAAATAATCTATGTGTTTTGGGGTTGGGTTTTTTGGGGGGTTGGGGTTTTTTTTGCTGTATTCTAGTAGAGAGTGAAGAGTTAATGAGCTATTAGCATGACAGTCTATCCTCCTTCTCCTTGTTGGCAGAGGCAGTCCAGCTGTGGCAAAGCTCAGTGCCTTGGGGGGAGGAGGGGGTTAGGCAAAGACTTAGAATGCATTGGTAGTTGAGTTGCAAGGGGCTCGAATAAATAGGCCCTTCCAAAGCCCAGCTTAATTCAGGACACCTGATTCGTGTCCAGACAAGAGAGACAAGCATGAAATTCTGACTGGGAAAGAAATGATTTGGCCTTGTCTTTTTTAACACTCAACTGATTTTCAAGAGATTAAATTTAAGAAAACTGACATTTCAAAAGACCACTGTATACCTAAAGTT
Organism: Pseudocheirus occidentalis; assembly: GCA_028646575.1. NCBI lineage: Eukaryota > Metazoa > Chordata > Mammalia > Diprotodontia > Pseudocheiridae > Pseudocheirus > Pseudocheirus occidentalis. The sequence goes on along the minus strand of CM053598.1, from coordinate 104,194,055 downwards.
CCTTTTTGTAACCCTCCAAAAAATCTTTCCATGTAGCTTTAAAACCCTACATGACACACATTAGCAAAAGGTACTGGTTTTTCATTATTTCTCATTATTTACTCCCTCTTTTCATCTCAGTGTAAAGAAAGATCATTTCACAATGATTACACAGTTATACACACAGCCTCCCATTTCAGGACCTAAAAGTCCTGTGTCTGTGAAGCAGGAGTAAACTAATAAAGTCTGATAAGATCTCCATTTTACAAATGGAAAAGTTGAAAGGAACTCTTTGTGAGGCAAGACTGTGTTAACCTAGTTTCAACTGCAATATATTGAAGCAATCCCTTTACATAGATCAGTCTACTGAAGAAATCTAACTCAGCCAGCAAGTTCTAGGAATTCCCCTCCTCCCTGATACCCATTCTGGGACATCCCTCCCCTTCTCCTTCTACCTGTTACTTCCTGGAACCATCCTGTCCCCATTTAATTCCTTTGTCATCAACAGACCTAAAGCTAGAAGGGACCTTGTAGGACCTTGTATATCTAACTCCCTCATTTTACAGGTCAGAAAATGAAGGGTCATAAGGTTGATAAGTTTCTAAGCAGGATTTGAACCCAATTCTTTCTTACTCTAAGTCTACTTCCCTGCATACCACATCATTCTCTATCTCCCACTCTGACATCTCCACAAAGTATGATTTCCTGAAATTTATCCTTTTATTTATTCATATTTTTCAGTGAGAGAGATCATTTTGGAGTTACATCACCAAGCTGTCCTTCAATCCAACCTATTACCTTCATTGACAGAGATCTCAAATCTTTTTCAAGGTGTGCTGCTTAAAATGTTTGATTACTTATTTTATTCTTCCCCTTCTGCAGTCTCTCTTTCCACCTGGAGACATATTCTTCATGAGAGAATTGACCATTTTACTAAGATTTTTCCACCAAATGTTTGAAGCTGTCAAGGTTTATTTTTCTCATTTTCCTTTTTTCCTAAATTGATTTTAATTTCATCTTTAGAGAAATAGGAGACTTCTCATTTCTTTTATCAACTTACAAAGTAAGCTGAAGATTCTTAGAGCAAATCCATTTTTGCTTCTAGGAATCCTGATCATGTTACTTCCTTTCCTTCTGGGTCCTTTAACCCATTCATTTTAATTCATGGATTGGAGCCTTGTAAAAATTACATTTACTCATTTCTTCACTCATTCTTTTCTCTTTTTTTTTTCTTTGAGGTGGAATAGGAACTGAGCACAATTGATTTGCATGAGAGTGTAAGCTGCTGAAAACAATTAGAAGCCACTTTGTGCTTTTGCCTGCTCTCTTTTATCGTCTTCAGACTCCAATTTTAGAAGCCTCTCCTCATCTCTCATTTCTGCTTCAGTACTCCTCCTTCTCTGTTCCCTCATCTATCCCAGACAGACATGTGGAGAAAATCCTTTTCCTCTTATTAAAGAACCTTCCTAAGAAATTAAGGTGGTGAAACTGAAATTCACAAAAACAGAGATGTGACAAAATGCACAGTTCATGTTTGTGATTCTAACTTAATTTTTATCTAATCATGAATCCAGTTGACTGGCACACAATCCTGAACTCCTTCCCTGGCCTCAATGTGCCGTTGAAAAGCATAATCAGAATTCCCCTTTTGTCAGCCTTCATCATCTTCCCTCTTCTTTTACTCCTTTCCTTTCCAAGGAGGACCTCTGCTTGGGAGGTAGCTAAATGGTACAGGGGAAAGAGCCCTGGACCTGGATTTAGGGAGACCTTCGAATCCTGCCTCTGAAACATATTAGCTATGAGAGCATGGGAAAGTCATTTAATATATTAGCCTTAGTTTTTTATCTGTAAAATGGGAATAATTGTACCCACCTCCCATAATTATTTTTAGCATAAAATGAGATATTTGCAAAGTGTTTGCAAACCTCTATAAATATTAAACCCATATAAATTCTAACTATTATGATGGTGGTGGTAGGTGCTGGTGGTGATGGTGGTGATAGTGATTTTCTCTTTCCAGATGGCAATAGACTGTTCAGTGGCTAGAAGGTCATCTCCAGTTACAGAAAAGAACCTTTTTGTCAACCCCTCCACCAGACTCACTGGTAGACATGAATAGAGACACTTCTATCTCAAACTGAATGGTCTTTTTCCATACCTTTTAAAAAATATAAGATTTATTCTCCCATAGGTCTCTCATTAGAGTTTCTGAAAAGCACCAGGAGTTTTTGATACTTATGATGGTACCTAAGACATCAATATTGAACCTTCCCTTTATTAAACACAGCTAACATGTATTCATTCTAATGATGACTCTATCTGTTCCTTTGGGACCAATTTATTTTTCACAAGACTGAGGTATCTGCTACGCTACACAATCACTCTTCCCACATCCATGACTTGAAGGTAGAAAAGGGTAAATAAGGTTGTGGAATAGGAATTGTGCAATGTTTTAAGGGGGGAAATGTAAAAGGAAGTTGAATTCTGCACCAATATACTTTAAGGCAGGCCAACTAAAGGGAAGTAAGCTTGTTTTAGGTGCTCTTAAAAAGAGGCGGATGGCATTCTAACGTTCTATTTTGTCTTCCTGCTCTTCTTCAAGTATCATTTGGGAAAATTCTTCAGTGTATCCTAGTGCCATATGATATCCTTTCCCCCCATACCTGACTCCTATCATCACAACACCCAGTTCTAAAACCCAAAAAGATTCAGTAACATATAGCCTTCCACCCCACCCTGAATTCAATGATCAAATTCTAGAGGGAACTTACCTGTGTGGATGAGAGAAGCTAAGGACTAGAGAGGCCAGGAGTGGGCCATGTTTTCATCCATCAGAGAGCTAAATGAATTGCACTTTACAAGAGCTGTGAGGGCTCCAATTGCAAATCTTTCAGACTTCACAGCTATAAATTTTCCCTGCTCCTATTAATAAAATATAATAGCAATTCTGAAAATAATGGCCTATTATCTAAAGTCTCAGAATGACAGAACAATCAAAAGGAACATGAATTATAGGGCCAGAGAAGTAGGAAAACGTCTCCTTCTTGCAGGGCAGCACTAGAAACATATGGCAAATCGAAGGAATAATATAGAGTCCAACAACCTGTTAATAACATTAGTTACAGAATAGTGACAAGTTGCAGCAAAGGGTCACTTATTTGCATAGGATCAGATGAAAGCTGCTCTCACAAAACTGGCAGACACTTAATGTTATAAGTCAAACTCTCAGCAGTCTTGTTCTACTATATTACAACATTATTTTCTCTCATCTTTTGTCTTCAAAAGAACATTTTAGGGGATGCTGATTTGTTAACTTTAGAGGTAGAATTATTATTTTTCTTTTGATTAGGCAGAGATAAAGCAGCATTTAGACATGTTTACCCTTAACTCTTCTTCATTTGGGACCTACCAAGTTTTGGATCCAAGTTATGAGTGAACCCTTCCCAGGATGTTGGATTAGGAATTATGTGGGGTACAGCAAAAAAAAAAATACATGTCATGGTCAGAATCTCAGTGGAAGCAGACCAAGGTCAAGTACTGGACAATAATTTATGGTGCGCAAAAACAAGAGGTGTGATCTGGAGTCTGAAACAGAAAAAAAATTAAAATCAAAATCATGCTAAGATATGAGGGGTCTACCAAGAAACAAGGCCCCAGGTTCAGGATAATTGAACCTGCCACCAGGCAATTACATTGCACTATGAATCAAGCTAGATGAAGTCATCCCCATTTAACATAGTCATGTTTTCTGTGGGCATCTGCAACCAACTTCACCCTCCAATTTCTACTGTAGTTCCTTGACTATAAAGCTCCCGCTGCTCTCATTGTTTTTCATTGAACCCATGTTGCATTAGATCAGTGGTTCTCAACCTTCCTAATGCCGTGACCCTTTAATACAGTTCCTCATGTTGTGGTGACCCCCCCCAACTATAAAATTATTTTCATTGCTACTTCATAACTGCAATTTTACTACTGTTATGAATCTGTCTGATACACAGGATGTATTTTCATTGTTACAAATTGAACATAACCCAAAGGTTGAGAACCGCTGCATTCAATGGTAACTATCTTTAATAACAAAAAACTGAAGTCTTAGAGAACTAAGAAAAAAAGTCATGTGACTCCATGAGACATCAAACAAATGTAATGGGACAGTTTTGCAATGTAATCCCTTCTTTATAAAATGCAAGACCCCTAAAGCATCTAACTTGGACAAGGGAAAATTTGAATAGACACCAACTGTGCATAAAATTAGCATTACACTTTTGGAGGCCTTGTGGAATAAGATAAAATTTTGGAGATGGGATAGGTCCAGGACCTAGACTTTATTTCAGGCTACTACTCAAAATTTAGGGTAAATACATCCTTCACAAAATGGCCAAAGTTGTAAATTTTTTGCTATTCTGAAAACTCAGAGGACTGATTTTGCTGTAATTAGTTTGCAGTTTGGTGAAAGTTAATTAATTTTTTATACCAATCAAGATATCCAAAACTGATTTTAAGTTCAACAATTCAACTCAATAAACATGTATTAAATATTGACTTTGCACAAAGCATTGTGTTTAAGAAATAGGAATGCAAAGGTAAAAAAAAAACCTCTTCTTTTTAAAGATGTTTCACTTCCCTAGACCACCAGGTGTCTAAAATTTGCCTGAGGGATTTGAATGGGTAATTCTAAAATGGAATTTGTATTTCAAATATCTCTTTTCCCTCACTCCCCCAAAATAGACCCAATCAGAAAAGATCAGAGCAGTGGTTACCAAACAGCTTGCCAAAACAAGAGCATTCCATCCTTCAAATAGTTTCTGCATGGAACATAAAGTATGCTTCATGGTTAATCAAAACCTTCTTTATTGATAAAGAGCCAACAACAATCAGTAGATTTAGCTATACAGATCACTGAAACAAAGGACATTCATAGACTTCATAGAATCCAAAGTTAGAAGAGACCTCAGAGTTAAACTATTACATGGATTCTTAAATAGGAATCTTTACTACATCCTTGAAAAAGGTCCATTAGCCTCAGCTTGAAGACCTTTATGATAGAGAATTCACTTCCTGATCTATTCTGCTTTGGAACATCTCTGTTAGGAATATTTTCTTCTATCAAGCTCAAATATGACCTTCTACTCATTGTTACTTTTTCAGCTGTTGAAGGCCAACTCAAACTAAGCTTGTCTCTTTGCAATTCCCACCCAGTTTGACCCCTGGGGGTCAAGAAGAAGAAACTTAATCCCTCATCCATGTAAGAACACTTCAAATATTTGAAGTTATCTCCCCTAAATCTTCTCTTTTTCACACTAAACACCTCCAGTTCCTTTAGCCAGTTCTCAGACTTTTGAATCCAGAGGCCCTTTATCATCCTGGTTGCGCTCCCCCTGACAATATTTCAACTTATCAATTTCCTTCCTAAAATGTGGCCCACAGAACTATCCCTAACATTTCAGAAATGATCTGGCCAGTGCAGATCATTTTTGATGTGCGGAGTACGGTGCTACAATCACCTTTATCCCTGTCACCTGAATACTACTAAACTTCTCAATACGACCTAAGATGACATTCTCTTTTTGACTGCCATATGAATGTTGTTAAGCTGTCATTCTACTAAATTGCATTCTACTAAAACTACTGACCTTGTTTCAGGTAATCTATATTCTAACATTACCTCCCCTCATATTTTACTTGTGAAGTTGATTTTTTAATTAGTGTAAGACTTTTTTATCGCTATTAAATTGCATTTTATTCAATTTGGCCCAATGTTGTAGCCTATCAAGGTCTTTTTTGGATCTTCGCCCAGCCATCAACTACATAGATATCCTTTTCAGACTTGAGTTCTTTAAAAATGGGATAAATAGATCATATGCACTTTAATCTAAATTATTTATTTTTTAAAATGTTAATCAGCACAGGGCTGAGGAATTTCATTAGAAATTTCCTTCTACAGCAAAGTCAAGTCTAAATGGGTGCACAATCTAGGTATAAAGACTGATACTGTAAATAATCTGGGAAGCAAGGAATATTTACCTGTCAGATTTATGGAGCAGGGAAGACTTTATGACTAAAGAAGAATTGGAGAGCATTATAAAATGCAAAATGGATAATCTTGATTACATTAAATTGAAAAGTTTCTGTACAAACAAAGCCAATTTAACCAAGATTAAGAGGGAAGTCTGAAACTGGGGAAGAATATTTACAACCAATGTTTCTGATAAAGGCCTCATTTCTAAAATATACAGGGAATTAAGTAAAATGTATAAGAATACAAGTCATTCCCCAATTGATAAATGGTCAAAGGATATGAACAGGCAATTTTCAGAGGTAGAAATTAAAGATATATTTACGCACATGGAAAAATGCTCTAAATCACTATTGATTCAAGAA
>CM053598.1:104168222-104187195 GCA_028646575.1 Pseudocheirus occidentalis | reverse complement strand
GGCACAGTTGGTACAGCGGATGGGCTGCACGTGGCCGCGGCCCTTCTTGGCGCGTCCGTTATTCCTCCTCTTCTTGGTCATCTTGAAAGCCAGAAACCGAAAAAGGATCGAGGTAATTTAATTTTAATGAAATCCCTAGGTGAATTTCTTGTAGAGTTCAAGTTGGAACTCAGACTACACACTTTGTAGCACTCAACTATTGACTAGAGATATTAAATTTCTGGAAAATTTGATGCCATGGGGGAATAAAAATTTTCTTTACCATCCTTCTTGAATGATGAACATTTGTTTTTTGGAGAAAATGGAATTATATGCAATACTTGTTATTTTTTAGCATCCTTTCTAGCTCTAAAGTCATTTTGTGGGTTTAAGAATATAAAAACGCATTATGCATATTTTGAATTCTCATAAAATTGTAACATTTGTTATATTAAATGTAAAAGCATAGTTTATTTTTTACGATAATTAGACAGTGGAAAGCATGACTCAGAATTAAAAGTGAAAAAAGGCCAAAGGCTTATGGACAACACAGAATTTATATGCCTATCGTTCTTCAAGAAGAGAGCTAGGAGGTCCTTGATATGAGAAGCAATAACTAGCATCTTGAAAAGTGTAGCCAAGTATCTCTTAACAGACAGGAAATAAATGGTTGCTGGTATGGAAGTCTCTTCCAAATCATTTGTTTGCATCTAGTCAAATCATTAATTTTTTTGACAAAGGTTGGCATCAATAGCAAATAAACGTTGAGTATAATTAAAACAAATTCAAGCCGATCTTTTGAAACAGGTCATCAATTCCATATATGGGAAATGGGTAAATGAATAGATTCCAGTAAGGACTATCCCAGTTTTCTTGCAGAGGTTAAACAGACAGAAATCCCCTGTCACAAGAAAGAGGCCAAAGGACCTAGGAAATTGCCTTAGTCAGCAAATCCTTGTTCCCATCACCACAGAAGAACGATATGTCAGTCAAGTGAAAAACCGGTTTAGATTGTACAACTATTTATAAAAGTATGCAGAGGAGATTAGTAGGAAATTATGAACAGCATACTCTCCTAGAGTAATGAGAAGTGTAGGATGGGGATTGTTATGAAAGATTGTCTTAAAGTTCAATTTAATCAGATCACCCTAAAGCAAATTTAAGGTAGAAAATGGAAGGAGTATTTTAAAAAATGGAGGGAAAAATGGAAAAAAAAGATCTGTCACTATTTCTATAACAAAGTATTTTGTTCATCAGTTACAGAACATCCATATTTGTAGTCTAAAATCAAATACTTCTTGAACTAAAATTTATATTAAAGATAACAAAGACAGAAAAGCTGGGCCAGCTCAAGTCAGAGGTCTATGCTAGAGGTAGCAATTTTGAAGGAGCTCTCAATATTGCAAAAAGGGAAGATACTAAATGATTAGAAAAAAATTTAAAGCTTGTTAGTACTACCTTAAGAAGGTGATCAAGAAGATGTTAATAACTACCAACTCTGATTTCTACTTTTTCACAACTTCAAAATCTTTAAGAATTATTCACAAATATATTGGTAATCTCCTTGATGAACATGAGAAGAAATAGCCAAAGCTTTAAAAATAATATTTTATAGCAGATCATAAGTTGATGGTCACATAGCTTCATGAAAAGTTGATAGATGATTCCACTCTATTGTTATTGTGATTATTAAAAAATTGATTTGGTAAAACAAAATGTAGCCTTGAAGTCTTGGGTTATAACAATGTTTCTCCCAAGAACTTGTTAAGATAATACAAGATGTCATTAAAAATTTATTTACTTTTAGTTTACAACATTCAGTTCCACAAGCTTTTGAGTTCCAAATTTTCTCACCCTCTATTGCCTCTCCCCCTCAACCACCATGGTAGTATGCAATCCTATATAGGTTCTACAAATACCTTCACCTTAAACATTAGTCAAGTTGTAAAGAAGAATTATTATATAATTAATTAAATTATTAAATTTATTTATTTATAAATATTATTTAATTAAATAATGTTGTTTATAAATTATTATATTTTATATTATAAAATATAAATAAATAAATTTAATTTAATTTAATAGTTATTAATAATTATTAAATAAATAATAAATAAAGAAGTATTAAATAATCAATGGAATGAACAATGAGAAAGAAGAAACAAAACAAAACAAAAAACAGAGAGAGCAAGTAGTTTGTTTTGATCTGCATTCAGACTCTGTAGTTTTTTCTCTGGATGTAGATAGCCCTTTCCACCATTAGTCTTTTGGAGTTGTCTTATGGCCTTGCATTGCTGAGAGGAGCCCAGTCTATCAAACTTAGTCATCACAGATATGATGTGTCTGTAATTGTGTACAATGTTCTCCTGGTTCTGCTCCCCTCACTCAGCATCAGTTTATGTAAGTCTCTCCAGGTTAATATGAAGTTTGCTCCTCATTTCTTATACCACAATATAAGATAATATATAATAATAATTATATAACATTATTGTATAATAATTATATAATATAATATTCCATTACATTCATATACTATATGTTTAGCCATTCCCCAATTCATGGGTATACCCTTGATTTCCAATTTTTTGCCATCACAAAAAGAGCTGCTACAAATATTTTTGTACACACAGATCCTTTTCCTACTTGTATAATCTCTTTGGGATAAAGATGTCTTGATAGATTCAGCAAAAAAGAAATTTCTTTGTACTTAACTATTAATATCAATTGAGACATGAAACAGGCAGACACACACTTACTAAAGGCATTTGCCACAGTATATAGCATGCCTCATGGAGAGCCCAAATGAGAAGGATATTACCTTATATGATGAAATTCTCCAGATGCTCTTGTTTTTTATATAACACTGTCCTGATTGTATCAAGGTCTGCATTCTTGTGAATCCTTCTACATGAGCTTCATAATCCCTTGAAAGTGTTCAGTTGAACAATTCACACAAGAAAAATCAAGTGAATGAGGAAGAATGTTTATTGTCCAGATATTCAGATAGGTCAGTAGGATGAACAGTCCATAGATCTGGTCAATATATATCAGTATATATCTTGGATAGACACAATGGATAGATGAACTTGGCCAAGAATTGAACTGGAGAAAGAGAACAGACTACATTATGTTTGAAAAAAAATACAACATAGTCACTCTAATCCAACACTGATCCAACAAAATAATTTATTAAAACACATATTATTCTGACTGTGAATCATAGGTCATTACAACAGAACCAACCAAAATATATTTTAAGCTAGAATATGTCTTTGACTGTGAACTATATACATTATGACTTTCGAAGAATGAATCAACTGAAAGGCACTAGAGAAATATACATCATGGGTAAATAGGCTCTTTCACATTAGAGACACTGAATGACATGCAAACAAAAAACAGATGAAAATTTGTCACCAAAAATATAGGACTGGAAATTCAAGTGAGTCATTTAGAATTCAAGATAGACTGCACTGTTGCCCTAAAAATGCTAAAAGACATAGAGGAAGACTTTTGTCCACTGATTGAATCTTCCTATGGAGGATTTACTAGAGGATATGGATGAGTTACACAATTACAAGGTTGAGTAGGTTGCAATCTGCACCATTGGTGGGAGTGCTCACATTTATGAAGGCTTTGATGAATTGGAGTACATATTAGAGAAATTAGAAATTTAATAATTTAATAACAGTATTGTTTTCTATTTTTGTTAAATGGAGCCAAATGTTTTTGAACTATGGAGGATCTCAGTTATTTCAATCAATTTATTTTTCCAGTTTGAGAAGCAGGCAAAATTTGGAGAACCAGAGAGACCATCATCATGATAATAAAGTTATTATGATCACTTAGTATTTAACAGATACAGAAAGCAATAATTTTTTGGAGAAGAAAACTAGGGGAAAGGAGATGAAGAGAAAAAAACCCAGTACTCTCTAAACAATCATGGAAGTTCATCAACCTTATTTTTTTTCTGTCTTTATCCATCATTTCTACTGCTTCTAAATCTTTAATTTTATCCTCTTCATGGACATCTGGAAACTGAAGATTCACCCAGATTGAGACATATTTGCTTATTTCTTGAATTTGGTGTCAGCATTTCCAAACAGAGATTTTTTTCCACCTCTCACAAAATACATGAGTGAAACTGGAGAGGAGGGACAGGTGGCAGAGGTCATGTTGTGCAAAGTTCTTTTCACCATCTTGTGGGTGGAATATGCTTGGCAGAGTGCAAGCCTGCATTCCTTGGCCAAATACCTGAACATGTTCCTTATTCTGTAACATTTGAAAGTACATCATATCCTTAATGGGCTGCTGGTTTTGTAACTCAGTCAAATGTAATAGCAGTTGTGCCATTGAGTGAATCGCTAAATCAAAGAATCCCTGAGTTATACAGGACTTTAGAGTCCAGTATAACAGGATTCTGTTTAATACAGTTAAAAGGTTGAGTAGGTTGCAATCTGGTCAAACCCATATCTGAAAGTCCCCTGAATCCCCAACAAGTCATCATCTCATCTTTGCTTTAAAAAGTTTATTATGGGGAAACTCACTAGCTCCTCAGGCAGTTGACTCCACTTTTGGATATTTCAAATAATCAGAAAATTTTTTCTTATACCAAAAATAGATTTGCCTCTCTGCAATTTCTGCTTCCTTTTCCAAGCTGTACACTTAAGGAGCAAATAGGACAAATCTAATCCATCCTCTCCCCCTCACATAACAGCCCTTTAAATTCTTGAAAACTGCTTCCTTAAGTCTTCCCCTTTCTCAACCTAAGCATTGATGGTTTCTTCAATGAATGAATGCTTTTGTAGCATGTTCTCTGGTCCCCTTACCATCCTAAGTCACTCTCTTCTGGTTTTGCTCCAGTGTGTCTTTCCAAAAATGTGGCACCTAGAAATGAATACAGTCATCCAGATGTGGTCTTTGCAGGTCAGAATAGAACAGAACTAGTTTAACCCTTTTTCTGGGTACTAGCCTACTCATGGGATTTACTTTCTTGGCCACCATGTCCATGTCTTTTGTTTTTGCTCATGTTGAGCTCAGAAGTCACTGAATACCTCCATCAAGTTTTGTAAGCTCTTCTAACTCTTACAGCCATTATCTTGGAGAGCAACCTTGTGAAGATGTGAATGGACAACTGCCTCTGTAGTTACCAAAGTCTCAGAAAAGAAGATTCTTTGGTGTTATCAAATGGTTCAGAATTAGAAATATTATTTTAACAGTGGTGTTGATATTAAAGAAGATGCATGACCATCTGCTTTGCAACTATACTGTATGGACTCTGGGTGGAGTGGGGTGTAGGCCTTCCCATATGACTTGTAGCTGAATTCTCCTATACCTATTGTGTCATCTCCCTTTATTAGAATGTCAGCTCCTCGAGAGGAGGGCTATCTCTGCTTTAATATTCTTCTCCTCAATGCTTAGCATACTGCCTTTCACATAATTTGCACTTCATCCATTCATTCATTACTGATCTATTTTGTGGCTAAATAAAATCCTCTTTATTAAATATTTTATGGCCTGCAAGTAAAATTTTATTGCATCTCAATCCTAAACCAAAGTCCCTCTCTAGTAGGGATTGTTTTATTCTTTGTATTTACTCAGTTGGGGATATTTGTGTATCCCCAGCACCTAACAAAGAACCTGTCAAATAAAAGATGCTTAATAAATTTTTTAAAAATTAATTTGACTGATCCAGTCTAGGGGTGACCCAGAAGGGTTCTCATGTACCTGGATGGATGACTCAGATATTCAAGGATCTGGTAAAGATTCAGAATCTTTTGAGATAGGCCTCAATTGGACATAACTCAAAGAATTTTTGAGCTTTTGTACTATTACCACCCACAGATTCATTGCACATAGTGATCAGCATGCCATCTAGTTACACAGGATCTAATGTCCATTCCTATTAATTTGTACAGACTTCTTTGAAAAAAAAGTTGAAAGGGACAGTGGTAGAAATCACATTATGTGAGAATGAGAATTGGTTGAAGGAAATGGGTATGTTTAGTCTAGAGAAAAAAAGACTTGGAAAGTGGGACCTGGTTGTAGTGATTTGGAAGGGTTGGGCTTGCTCTCCTTAGTCCCAGATACAGGATTAGGAATACAGCTAAAGTAAGTTTTACTGAAGCAACTTTTGGTTTGCTATAAGGGGAAAAAACTTCTTAAAAACAGACATTTTCCCAAAGTTCAATGGATTGTGATGGACAGTAGTGGGTTTCTGTCACTAGTGGGTCTTAGGGGAAAGCTGGATGACCATTTGTCAGGTATATCATAGATGCTATTCCTATTTGGGTATTGGTAATCTTAGATGATTCCAAGGTGTTCCAACTCTGAGAATCTATGTCTTTCTAATTTTATAAATTATTCATATATCCAAAATATTAGTGCTATACCAAATCAACTGACTGTGGAAGCAAACTTCATTTTCTTTATTCTTCTGTTTTTATGGTTCTTTGCTATTCCAGTTGAAACACATTGGTAGTGACCCATACATAGGGGAAGCAACCCTGAAGCAGTGCTGGTTCTTGACTGTTGTCTGATATTTGGTATATCAGTTGTGTAGTTAACTCTGATTACATTACACAAATACTAACTGTTACTAAGAATCAATCATAAAGCATTTATTAAGCACTTACGACATGCAGACACAACCTGTGTCCTCGAGGAGCTTACATTTTGTCAGCTTGTTTATCAATAGGTACATTTAAGATGGATACAGAGTTGTTGGAAGGTAGCCTTAGAGCAGAAAGCAACTGGGCCTTCTTGCAGAAGGTGACATTAGAGCTGAATCTTGTAGTAAGTCAAAGTTTTACAAAGGTGGAAGTGAGGAGGGAAAACATTGCAGGCATGATGGATAGAATGCAAAGACAAAAAAAAATATAGGACCTGTTTGAATAATAGCAAATATGGAATAACATTAGAAAGATAGGAAGGGACCAACTTGTCATTAGTATGAAAAGCACTAGCAAATCATCATCATAATTGAGCTATAAAATGTTGACTCTAATATTTTTAGTAATGTTGATTCTACTGTGCCTTTGGCAATGGCTGCCAAGCCAGTGAGCTTAAAATAATAGTCAACAGGTACAGCATCTGTGGGGTAGACTTTTTAACACTGAGGTAATTCAGTTCAACAGACACATTAAATACCTATTATGTGCAAAGGCAGCTGTGGATAGAGTGCTTAGTGGATAGAGTGCTGGGCCTAGAATCAGGGAGACCTGAGTTCAAATGTGATCTTAGACACTTTCTAGCTATGTTACCCTGGGCAAGTAACTTAACCCTGTTTGTCTTAGTTTCTCATCTGTAAAGTGAGCTGAAGAAGGAAATGACAAAGCTAGTATCTCTGCCAAGAAAACAACAAATGGGGGGCGTGGAGAGTTAGACAGGATTGAAACATAATAACAACTATGGGCAAGGTGCTGTGCTACAAAGGACAGAAATGAACGGGACCCTGTTCTCAATGAGCTTATGTTCTACTGGAGGGGATGCAGCATGTACACAGATGAGTGAATACAAAGGAATAAAAACAATTTCCACTGGGGGAGTACAACTGGAGGGAGATAGGTGGGAGGTGGTACCTCTTCTATGCTTTGAAGTAATCTAGGGAGCCTGTTTGTTCTCTACCTAAGAAGGGAGTGCCTTCTGATATGAGGCATTATGTGCAATCTGTGCAAAGCCACCCAGGTGGGGAATAGAATATAATAGATGGAGGAGAGAAAGAAGAGAGAGATTGAGAGTGAGAGAGAGAGAGAGAGAAAGAAAGAGAGAGAGAAGAAGAAGAGAGAGAGAGAGAGAGAGAGAGGGAAGAGATAGACAGACACAGAGATGGAGACAGAGAGACAGAAAAAGAGAGAAAAAGAATCAGAGAGAAATACACAGAGAGAAGTCAAGAGATAAGTAGACATAGAAAGATGAGTCAAATGTAATGCTAAGGTTCATTCTCCAACCTGATATTTTGGGGCTTGATTCTAATTTTCATGAAAACAGTGCTCACGTTTTGCTGGCAAGGAAAGAAAGATCCGGATCATGCAAGCTACTCCCAAGAACTCTGCCAGGATTCCCCAAGCTCCGACTCCGTTATCCATTCACCCTCTGACCAGGCCTGACAGCTGGCCAACCCCATTCATAGGTTGAACACCTCAATGACCCAATGAGATTCACATTGTTTCACAGCCACGGGCTATGCTCCCAATCCCGGATAGCCAATTGGTAAATGTAGGTTGTTCGGTCAGTTGGGTGACCTGTTGAAAGAGTCTGGATGGATCAGGGCCAGTCCTTTCCTCAATTGCAAAAGCATTTCTGAGGGAAGGAGGGAACAGGAAGAATGGCACATGGAAATTGTCTGCCAAATTAGCCTCTAGGGAACAGCTCCCCTTTGGGGAGTACAGGAGGAAAACAGAGATAAAACACCTTGCCAAAGGACATGATGACAGCAATGATTCAGGCTGCAGAGTAAGCCTGGCTGAATGAAATGTATTCAGTCTCATGGTGTGAATCACAGTAAGGAGATAAGGGCTCACTAGCTCATTAAACAAGACGGAGTGATGCAGGTACTGATTACATTGTCCTTGGTGGCTTGCCTCTGAGTCCCACTAACAGGCAGAGTCCAAAATGCTCCAGCCATATAGAAATAGCATTTTTTTTTAGTTCATTACGACCATATTTGGGAAGGTCCCTTATAGAGGCACAGTCTCCTCGGTGCTATAGTAGGCAGAATACCAGATTTGGATTTAAGAAGACCTGAGTTTGAATCCTGCCTCAGGAATTTACTTACATGTGTTACCCCAGGGAAGTAAGTCCCTTCTCTCTCAAGCTCAGTTTCCTTGTAGGCAAACAAACAAACAAAAAACACTCCCCCCCCAAAAAAAACCCCAAACCCCAAACAGGGCTAATAATAGCACCTACCTTTCAAGGTTATTGCGAGGATCCAAAGAGATGGCACACATGGAGTGGTTGGCCAACTTTAAATGCTATTATAATTGCTATTAAAAGCCAGTGAACACTAACTTAGCAATTTCTGAGCAAAGCTATGGAAACAATCATTAGGGCAGTTAGCATTTTAATCCCCCTTCCTGCCCCTTCCTCACCCTCATTCAGGTCTCATCAGAGGGCCTCTGGGACAGCTGTGACCTAAGTCAATGAAAACTCCATGAGGGAGGGTGGGAGAGGGGAAGGAGAAAGAATATTTTTGTTGTGTCCAGCTGCAAAAAGCAGCCCAGAACTGACCTCTGAGGAATGTAAATTTGTCCCAGAGTTTTACCATCTGCAGATGCCTTCTTTACCACACTATTGGCTCCTTTGATTCCTTTCTTCTTAGAGGTAGATGTAAGAAGTTACCAGATAATGCCCTCAGATGTATGTAATAGGGATGGCATGCAGAGAAATAAAAGGAACAGGGTTGTCTCTTCTCCTAGAAATAATAGTGCAAAGAAAAATCCATCAAAATTTTGGTTAAAGAAGAGGAAAGAATGCAGGCATCTTTCATAAGACCCAGTTGTGTCAGCTTTCATAAATTATTACTCTTTCTGTGTTGGTGTCTCAGATTCCTTTCTCATATAGGAGAACTTTTATTTTTTATTTATTTACTAATTTAGCAAATTAGTAGACTAACTGGACTTTTCCCCATAGACTCCTACAAGGTCAAAGTTAAAAGTGTGGAGAGTAGTTATGATAATGTCAGTATGATGGCTCTGTAGGCCTACCTAGAGACCAGAGCTGGCTGCAGCTGGGACTGGGAGGCTACATGGATGTGCTGGGGTAGGGATAGGAGGATATCTGGATAGGCAAGTGTGGCAATAGTTAGAGATTCAAGAAAGCAGGTGGTCAGCATCAGGGAGGTCCAGTGGTCAGCAGCAGGAATGTGTCCCAGTGTCAGAGTAGTCTGGTGACAGGCCAGAGGCAGACATCCAGGCAGGTGGGTGGTCAGATTCAGGAAGGTCTGGCATCAGATAATGAGACCCAGTTGTTGGAACTGTGGTTCAAGGCATAGTTCCAGTCCTAGAGGATATGGGGAGTAGGGCAGGTTACCAAGAAAGGGACTATATTCCTGGGGCTAGGATGCAAGTTCAGTGGTTATAGCTATAGGATGAAAGACAGGAGAGCCAAGTTTCAAAAAATAGGGCACAAGATCAGAGCAGGACCAGATATAAAGGACATGATGCTGAGGTGCTAGAACTTCGAATCTGCCGATTCTTCTAACTCTTCTGCCTAGAACTCTGGCTAGATTGGTCCCAGGGTCTGAGGAGAAGCTAAGCCTGAATGTGAGGGTTAATGGGTCCCCAAAATGGGAACATGGGGGTCAGTGATTACAGCATAGACACAACTCTCTGTCTTGCTCCAGCTTAAAAATGATCAGAAGCAATGAACAAAACACTTATCTTTTTCTCAGTAGGTCTGTTCCCTGGGCATCATTAAGTTATGTCATCTGAGGCAACTGACTGATGCAAAGCCTTTGATTTCCATGCACATGAAAGAGCCAATAAGGGTAGACACAAGCCAAAAGTTCTTCTGTGGGCCTTCTGTATCACGTATCAGGTTCGTAGCTACTGTATTCCCACCCTTCCCTTGCTTATCTGCTCATTCCCACCGTCCCCATATGTTCTTTTGTCTCCCTTTTTGGCCAGGGAGAAAAAGATTTTTCTAGGCTGAAATTCTACTCCCAAATTGGTGGGTTCAATGTCTCAAATTGAATTAACCATCTTCATCCAACAAGTTTGTTTACACTTGGCCAAATGGCACTTCCTATTTCTAAGAAAAAAAAAATCTTAAAAAAAACTCATAAAAATCTAAGAAGGGTTCTTGGACATCACAAGTAGCTCTTTCCTAACACCATGTGGATGAGTTAAGTGTAAAGGAATCAGAAACATACGGATTAAATTTTACTCAGAATGCACATGTGGTTTAAAAAAATGACAGGGAAAGATGCCCACAGCCAAAGTTGATTTGGGTTTTGCTGAAACAGAAACATTTCAAAAATGTTCTGTGATGCTCCGAGATCCCAAAAGATAACTAATTGTACACATCCAGACATCCTTCATTTGTCTACAAGAGATTACAAAGTACACATATGTTAAAAAAATGAATTGCCCAAGCTGGCAGTTGGCAAAATCAACTCCAGCACACAAAGGAGCTCCTGCTGGCTCTGGAAGACAACATAAACATGGGCCGCCACTTTAAAATGTCACAGCTAAGGTCACCAGCCTGATTAGGGCTGCATTTCAATGATGGCATCTTAAGCTTCCCCACATAGTCATTTCACTTGTCAGCTGGCATTTATAGAATATACTCTGGTGCTGTCATTGTGTACTCACCCATTTGAGAGTCATTTCTTTCGTGTATGTCTTGCAGTTTTGAGTATGGCTGGTCTAGGCTTTTCAGACCTATAAGGCTCTAACTGCTTCCATCTGTGGATTTTCTCTTACTGAGAAAGTAGCAGCAAGTTAGGCCATATCATGCCTTCCCCCTTCCCTGGTCTCCCAAAACCTGTCCAGGCTGCTTGATTGCTTGTAGTTATTAGATGAAATAGGGGCTACTAACTCTATTCCTTATGATGAGATGGAAGACCATCAGGCCTTACTCTGCCCTGCTGCTAACCTCCTAAAGCCCTTCAGGCAAATCTTATCTTCCTTGTCTCTGAACCCTTGAGACCCCTGATACTGCCATGTGAGCTTGTGGTGGAAGTTAAGAACCCTTGGACATTGCCAGCTTCTCTGCCCCTACAACTTCTAAGCCTTCCTATCTGTCCTGAAGCCAGACTTTTTTGTGTGTGTCTCTTCCAATTGGAGTGTGAACTCCTTTCGAATAAGGGTTCGTTCTCTCTCTCTCTCTCTCTCTCTCTCTCTCTCTCTCTCTCTCTCTCTCTCTCTCTCCTATTTAGCACTGTGCTTGACATATAGTGAGTATTTAACAATTGCATTCTCATTTATTAGTCATTCAATCAGATATTGAGAGATTCAGGTACACCAATTTACCACAATCCACCTAAACTGAATAGTGAGTTGTGGAACTGGGTGAGCTGCTATCGTTGCCTCCTCACTAAGAGAAAACCTACAGATGGAAGCCATTTAAGTCTTCTGCTATGGAAGGGCCTAGGACTCCTGCAAGCTACATGATACAATTGAAAAAAAAAGTTATTGATGCGAATGGGGGCATTTATGGATAATCCTGCTTGGCCCCAGAAAGCAAAAATAGCAATGGATAGACATTGTAAGGAAACATTGAGGCGTACTACATAGGAAATCTTCCCAAAGGCATTAGGACAGGTACTGGATTTCTCTTCGTTAGAGACCTTCAAAGAAAGGTTGTATAGAATGACCAGTCTGGAATATTGTAGAAGGAATTTCTGTGTAAATACAAGTTGGATTTGATTGGTCTTGAGGTCCCATCAAACTTTGAGAGTCTTTAATATTTTGCTTCTGTCTGTTTTTTTTTCTCAAGATCATATAAATATATTCTTAGGAACTTTAAATAATCTATTCTGAGCCACCAGACTCTTCTCCTTAAGGATTGCTTCTTCCAGCTGTAGGGGCAAGGGTGATTGGAAGGAGCCCTCAAGGCACAGTAGATAGTCAGCATTCAGAACATGAGAGAAGGAGCTGTCATTTCTTCTCTTGAGTGATGAAATTAAAAAAAATTGTTCCTTTTACCTTTTATCTATTAATTTTTAAAAATATCACTGTCACTTCCCACTTCTCCTGGGTCCACAATAATCCCCTTGTACAAATAAGTATGTTCAACCAAAGCAAATTGGTCCATTGGCCTTTCTCTTCATACCTCTTGTCCCTCCTCTTATTGGAGGTGGAAAATATTTTTCACTAATATTTTTCTGATGTCTGATCAATAAACCAGCCAAATCCACTTTGCTGGATCTGGAATCAGGAAACTTGAGTTCAAATCTGGATTCAGACTTTTCCTAGCTTTATTACCCTGGGCAGCTAGGTGGCCTAGTAGATAGAGAGCTGGCCCTGGAATCATAAAGACTCATCTTCCTAAACTGAAATCTGATCTCAGACACTTAGTAATTGTGTGATCCTAGACAAGCTACTTAACCCTGTTTGCCTCAGTTTCCTCACCTGTAAAATAAACTGGAAAATGAAACGACAAACCATAGTATCCCTGCCACAAAAACTCCAAATGAGATCACAGAGAGTAGGACATGGCTGAAAAATGACTTAACAAGATATGTGCTTTAGTTTCTTCATCAGTAAAATGGGGATAATAATAGCACCTATCTCCCAGGATTGTTAATGGAATCAAAGGAAACAATGTTTGTTTTTTATTTTTTTTTTCTTTTTGGAGGGGGGAAGGCAGGGCAATTGGGGTTAAGTGACTTGCCCAAGGTCACACAGCTAGTAAGTGTTAAGTGTCAGAGGCCGGATTTGAATTCAGGTCATCCTGACTCCAGGGCTGGTGCTCTATTCACTGAGCCACCTAGTCGCCCCTTGAAACAATATTTGTAAAATACATGCAAACTTTAAAGCCCTCCATACGGGCTGGCTATTGTGATGATGGTGCTCTAAAATTTTTCATTAAGGTCTTCCTTCACACGCTTGTTTTCTATGATATAAACTGTTCCGGTTCTGCTTTCTTAGCTCTGTGCCAATTCATATAAGCCTTGCCAAGCTTCTCTGAGTTCTCAATATTCATCATTTGTTCAGGTGCAGTACTATCCCATTTCAGGTGAAGTTTCTAACTCTACCCTTTCATTGGGGAACCCATAGAGGGTCACACAGCTAATAAGTGTTTGAGACCAGACCAGAACCCAGGATGATGGAGTCTATCTGCCTTCAGGCCCGGCATTTTATCCACTGTGCCATCTGCCTGCTTGTTTTGTGAAATATCCCTTTATAAAGGAAGTAATAACTTATGAATTTGTCTGATTTATAAACCTAGATTCTTGTATGTTAATTTTTCTTAAACCAATTTAGGTTATAGTAGCCATTATGACTTGTGCAATTTTACCATCCTATAAGTGAGGTATTGGCAATGTAAGGGAATCTGGGAGAGGAGACATGACATTAGGGGAATTTTACACATTTGTTTTTCATCTTACTTCTGTCACTAACCTTTGGGTAAACCACTCAACTGCTCTGGCTTCAGTTACCTTATATATAAAAGGAGAGAATTGGTCTAGATGCCCTCTGGAGTCCCTTTTGGTTTTAAATATATGGTCCTCTGAACTTTGGATAGTATGGTCCATTTTGGACATCAACCACCTGGGAGCTAGTAGTTCTGGACTTCTGTTGGCGTTTGTATAAAGATTCCCCTCTCCCTTTAGCACCTCATAATTTCAAAATCTGAAGTGGGCATAATACCAGGAAGATTCATAAATTAATTGGAGTTCTCAAACTGAAAAAAAGATGTGCAGACACCACATAAAACAAACCATGTCTTATTTCTCTCTGCCTGTTGAACAGATTTGTAACAATTGCCAAGTAGAAATTATTTTCTAGGACGATTCAGGTTTTTAGGAAACAGGGAAGCAAGCAAGTGGATAAGTGATTTTTAAATGAAGTTTTTAAAAGGAGATAATATAAAAAAGTTTAGAAATCTGTGCTGACTTGCTTCTTTCCTTTGAAAAACAGCAGCTGAAGGAGATGATTCTGAACATAGGTAGAGAAACAGAAGACCAATATTGGCTCTTTTTCCTTCTAAACATGTGGTCAGCAAAACCTCTCACTTCAGGACACCTTGAATCCTTCCCTCTTAGAGGGTAGCTTACAGTGTAAAGTTTCTCCTTCCTCTGTTAAAATATTTATGACTTTTTACTACTGGGTGGCATGTATGGAAGCCAGAATCATCTTTGTCCAGCAAAACTTGCAACCCCTAATTAACCACATGGCATTTCCAAAAACAGCTTTCTAAGATTCTTTTTTTTAACTTTACCTGACTTCTTAGGTGTGTGTGTGTGTGTGTGTGTGTGTGTGTGTGTGTATGTGTAAACTATGAATGAATGAGCTATTCCATCATTTCTCTGCTTTTCTGGAAGAAGATAAGAACCAGAGGCAACCTTTCCTAAAAGGCATTATTTATATGTCCAATCATTCAGTCAATCAATTCTAAAACCCTTATTAATTTAAGTGTGGATTTCCAGGTAGGGAGGCCAAGTAGACAAAATCTCACTTCTAGGGGACCAAGGTCATTGATGCATGTTGTATAATAGAATATTTGACAAGATAAACTCCAAATATGAGACAGGATGGTACAGTGGACAGAATATTAGACTTGTAGTCAAGAAACACCTGGGTTCAAATTATGCTGCTGGCACTCAGATGCTTGACTGAGGGCAAATCACTTAAGCTCACTGTGACTCAGGCAACCAGCTTCTTGTAATTTGCCCAAATCATACAGAAGTTTTGATCTTCAACCTGATTTGGTGGAGGGAATTCCCACACAGTAAGTTTCATAAATTAATGCAATCACAGACCCTTCTTAGGCACTGAACAATTAAATAGAAATGAATAAAAACATTTAACATCTTCAATAACCAAAGTGGTAAGTGCAGGTGGGATGGTATGGAGGGATGATCATGATTGTATACTATCTGTCTAAACAGGGAGGGCCTAAAGTGAATTTAATACTTATCTTTTCATTAATTAAGAGTAGATATAAGGGAGGGATCATTACTGAGTTCAGCAAAGAGATCAACTCAGAACAGAATGGAGGTATGAAAAGAACTGGAAATGGGAGTAGAATGGATGGAAGTATTCTTATTTGGGAATTGTTGAGAGGTAACAGGGAAGATAAAGGGAAGAAGACCTGGTAGGAGGATTTTAAAGGATATTTCTGAGTGGTTTTGTAGTATCACTGCGTATATGGTATTGATTAGTCTGAGTCTATAAACTCCTAACTGACCCTTGCCTTTGGAAATTAGAAAGTGAAAATCCTCCCATACAACTTTTCTCTTCCATGGCGAAAAACAGCCAAAGGTGAAAAAGTCTATGTTTCAATGAAAAGAAGGGAATGGAATATGAGGAGAGAAGGAGCAAGTATTTTGCCAGTTTAGAAAAGTGTGTGTGTGTGTGTGTGTGTGTGTGTGTGTGTGTGTGTGTGTATGGGTATGTGTGTGTATAGAAATCCAGGGAATCAGGAGAAATAATAGAAAGGAACTCTAGCTAAAACTCTCTCCTCCCTCCCCTCTTCCCCCCCCCCATTATCCAATAAAACTGTTTCAGGATGAATGCAATGGATGGGGGTAAATTCAGGGTTAAGAGTGTTCTCCTTCCAATAGACCCATGCAAATGACACCCTTGAGCAGGTGGCTTGGTGTTTGCAGATGGTACATACAGACTGCACATCTGGCAATCATTATTCAGTGGACAGGATGTGTTATTACACAGCCCTAATGAAATTTGGGGCTGCTACAGTTTTATAAACCTTCCAAAACATGCAAAGAAAGCAAAACTCCTGGCATTTTGTTGGCAATGAAGGAATGTGTGGAAGAAATAGAAAAATTTCTATCATCTTGATGCATTAGGTTATTTTCATCTGCAGAGGTCCTGTCAGTTTGAAAGTTAGACAAGATAGATCTTGATTAAATGAAAATTGCCTCTGACTACTGAATAAATTAGGAGGCATGCCAGAAGAAAGGTCCAGGAGCACTTTCATGAGACTATGCTCTATAATATTTTAACTCAAATTATTAACATTTTTCTCCTGTCCTGGCAAATATGTCACAGTTAAGCTTCTAGAACTTTTCCTTGCCATAATAATATGTAGTTGCAATCTCTCCCCTGAGTGTACCTTGAAGCCCCTACCTATGCAGTAATTCCACTTTCTGATTAAAATGGTGATCATGAAATAGACCCTATTAATTTTATTACATAATCTGCCTTCTGGCATTTGGCAACACTGGCATCATTTTCTTTTTCTTTCATGTGTTAGCTTATAGCTCACCTCTTTTATTTAGGGTCAGGAAACAATTGCTCCTTCTACTTGGTTTGATAAATCCCGTGAAACCATATTATAACATTCAGACCACAAAACCATGTAGGAATGCTACTGCTAAAATGTTATTCCTGGCTAAAGCACTAGAGTATTTAAAATTTTTTATTCTTTCTGCATAAGCATTAATTTGTAGGTCATCATTTTGTCAGTTTCATGACAAATTACTGGTTTCTCTGGACCAATACAATTTAATTAGTATTTATTAAGCACCTACTACATGCACAATGCTGGGCGCATGACAAAAATGATATAAACCATCCTCAAGAAGCTAGAGCATCTGTCTTTAATGACCAAGAGAGATTGCTGACCATCAATTTATTATTTGCTAGCCTAATTAATCAATTGATTATTAATTACCCAGAAAAAAATAAGCTAGAGTATCATTATATATCAGTAGTGGATTCATTAGGACCAATTGACTACATTGGATTACCAGTGGGTTACATTAGGACCAATTAGATTGTAGAACTTCCCTCCTCTCCTCTTCCCTCTCTCTCCTTCCCCTCTCCCTTCCTCTCCCGTTTTGTTTTCTCCTCTCCTCTCCTGCTTTTGGGTAACAATGCATGGCTCACAGAGAAGGTACCTGTTATTTTGGGGCTCACTCTCCTTAGGAATTGATTAATTAACATCAAGCCATAGAAAACGTGAAGACAAACCTTGACCCACTTTACTGAGGTAGTAATTGATCTTTAGCTTCCTAGGTAGGAGGAATTAAGATTAGTTAAGGAGTTTCCTTTCATGATAAATGACTATATATAGAATGTGTATGTAATGATCTCTAAGTTGTAAAATCCAGTGACTTTTTCTCAGTTCTCGTTCTCCTTGACCTCTTTGTAGCTTTTAACACTGTTGATTGTTTTCTCCAGCTTGATATTCTGGTTTTTCAAGGCCACTCTCTCCTGGTTCTCTTCCTATCTCTCTGACAGCTTCTTCTCTGTCTCCTTTGTTGCATCCTCCTCCAGATCACACCCTCCAAGTGTAGGTGACCCTTGGGACCCTATCCTGGACCCCCTTCTCCTTCTCTAATACTTCACTTGGTGATTTAATTACCATCTTTATGCTGATGATTGTCAAATCTTCCTTTCCTGCCCCAATCTCTCTGCTGACCTCTGATCTCGAATCTCCAACTGCCTTTCACACATTGTGAAATGAATGTTCAGTAGACATCTTAGACTTAATATATCCAAAAAAGAAGTTATCTTTCCTACTGAACCCTACCTCTCTACTTCCTTTCCTATTACTGTGGAGGGCAACAGCATCCTCCCAGTCCCTCAGGCTTGCGCCTCCTCACTCCAATCCATCCTCTATTCAGGTCTCTGTGTCTGTCTGTCACGCTCACACCCACAACCCCCTCTCACACCCACACCCCGCCCCCCTCCAGTGACTTCCTATTGCCTCCAGGATCAAATACAAAATCCTCTGACATTCAAAATCCTTCATACCCTACCCCACTCCTTCCTCCTCATTCTTTTTACACCTCACTGCCCAGCATGTACTCTTAGATCTGGTGTCACTGGGCTCTTTCCTGCTCCAGAAATAAGACATTCCATGCTTCAGCTTTGGGCATTTTTTGGGGGGGTTGTTTTCCATGCCTGGAATGCCCTGTCTCTTCCACTTTGTTGACCTCTTTGGCATTCTCTGTTGTTTTTGTTTGGTTCTTTGTTTGGTCCAACTCTTCATGACCCCATTTTTTTTTTTGGCAAAGATACTGGAGTGGTTTGCCATTTCCTTCTCTTTTCCTTAATCTTCAGAAGAGATTGAGGAAGGGGAACTCTACTGAGTTGGGCAAAGAGAGCATTCTAGGAACAGAAAGGAGGTGGGAGAACTGGAAATGGGAGTAGAATGGTGGGAAGTATTCTCATTTGGGAATTCATAAAAAGTAGGAGGAAGGCAAAGGGAGGAAGACCTGGTAGAAGTTCATTTTATAGCTAAGGAACCTGGGGCAGAGTTAAGTGACCTGTCCAGGGTCACACAGCTAGTAAGTGTCTGAACTCAGGAAGATGAGTACTTTCTTCATCTACTGCCCAAAGCTGGCATCTTTTTTTTT
>CM053598.1:104097611-104167722 GCA_028646575.1 Pseudocheirus occidentalis | reverse complement strand
GAGGAATCGGTCCCGGGAGGCCCGCAAGGACCGCACACCCCCACCCCGCTTCAGGCCCGCGGGTGCTGCCCCCAGACCCCCTCCAAAGCCCATGTAAAGAGCTATCTGTCCATCAACATTCCTGAATCTATCAGAGGAAAATAAAATGGTTGGTCTATCTTAAAAAAAAAAAAAATTAAATTACCTCTTTGCCTGTGTTTACCCTTTATTAATGTGAATTAATGTCACTTAGTAATCATTCAGGTCACAAATGTGCCTTGCAGATTAAGTGAACAATGACCTGAACTAAAACTTTTACAACATTTGGGGTGGGGGGAGACAATAATACATGTACAATCAAAACCTCACTCAAATCCCACAATTCCTAGGTCAGCAGGTCCAAAAAGGAGGACAATGAAAACAGACATCAACCACCATGGGCTAAAAAGTAGATGGGCAAGAAACAAGAGTTATTTTCCCCCTCCAATTTTCTAAGCTGGTTCTTGGATTGGTGAGCTGTTTTCTTAGGATATCCAACAGCAGAATCATAACTAGAATGAAGCAATTGAACTTTATTCCTGTTCACCAAAATTTAGATAGTACTAATAACTTGGACATTTATTTAGCATCTTAGAAAAAAATTGAGTTTTGGAGAAGTTAGCAAGAACAATTAATTAAAACAGGACATATACTCCTCGACCTGATTCCAAGATAAACTTTTCTCCACCCCTACTAACCTATCACCCCTCCAATACATCAGCCTTCCAGCAAAGCTGTCAAGGTATCCTGCCATCTCTCCATGTGAACAGTTGAATATTTTTTCAAGTTTGATCAAATGGCATGTCCCATGGTATTTGCCCTACCTATAGCTTTGTTTAGTAGTGCCATTTAGCACCACTAGAAACTTTAAGGCTACAATAGATTAACAGATCAAGATTCAGTAAATCAATTTTTAAAAAAATTATTAAGTACCTATGTGCCATCAACTGAGCAAACAAACAAAAAAATGAAACAATCCCTGCTCTCGAGGAGTTTATAATGTGTTAGGGAAGAATATACATACATACATACACACACACACACACATAGATATATAGATATAGATATCTATATATATCTATATGTAGATAGATATAGATATAGATATATAACTTGTTTTATTGCCCTTTGCAGATACTATGGCATTGGGTTTTTTACAAGCTGGAGGTTTGTGGCAACCCTGTGCTGAGCAAGTCTATTGGTGCCATGTGCTCACATCATGTCTCTGTATCACATTTGGTTAAATCTCACAATATTTCAAACTTTTTCATTATTATATCTGTTACGGTGATCAGTATTCTTTGACATTATTATTGTGATTGTTTGGGGGTGCCATGAATCATGCCCATATAAGATGGCAAATAATTGATAAATGTGGGTGTGTTCTGACTGTTCCACCAGCCAACCATTCCTATGTCTGTTGCTCTGGCGAGAGTCGCTCTCGTTCTCGCTCTCGCTCTTTCTTTTGGCCTCCCTATTCCCCAAGTAACAACAATATTTAAATTACACCAATTAATAACCCTATAATAACTTCTAAGTGTTCGAGTGAAAGGAAGAGTCAACTGATGGGACAAACTTCATTGTTATCTTATCTTAAGAAATTGCCACAGCCACCCCAGCCTTTAGCAACCACCATCCTAATCAGTCAGCAGCCATCAACATCAAGGCAAGACCTTCTACCAACAAAAAGATGAATACTCAGATGATGGTTAGCATATTTTTTAGCAATAAAGTATTTTTTAAATTAAGATATGTCCATTTTCTTAGACATGACACCATCATACACTTAATAGGCTACAGAATAGTGTAAATTTAACTTTTATATTGTAAGAAACAAGTACCTTATCAAGAACTTCACAAAGCCATTAGTGAATTCAGGAAAAAATTTTAATGTTTTTTCCAATGGGTGACCCATAAGTAGACACAGCCTTGCATTGCAAAAACATAATCTTTTATCTTCTTGTCCAGAATGCAAATCCATTCTCTAGTTCCCCATTGGTTGAGTATTACAGAGCTTACAGCTTAGCCAGAGCACCTAAACTATCCATGTGAGTCTCTACCAATGCTTACATCTCCCATCCCACATTTCAGCTCCCCCCCATTTTCTTTTGACCTTATCTGATCAAAGTTCCCCATAGTTTGTAAGCATAAGCGTACATGCTGGACCTCAAAAACAGTTTCAATCAGTTTTAACCAGACTAGTCCCAGTCTCAGTTGAGGTCTCCCCAGTGTGGTAAGGGGGGGGGGGGTTTGAAGGAATTTCCAACTGTCTAACTGCCATGTAAGCTCTTACACCCTATTGAGCAATATGCAGGAGCAACATCCTAATGGTGTTTTTCCATAGTTACATCCCCCAGTACATTTACATGATTTCTGTGAAAACAAAAATCCAATCATTCCTTATAATATGTACCAGGAAACCAAAAATTTCATGTGACTTGCCTTATTGCAACATTCAGTTGGGGTGGTCTGGAACCAAACTTACAACATCTCTGAGGTATTCCTGTATCTATAATAGATATATTTTATGTATTTTATATATGATATACTATTTATCATATGTTTGTTCTATATCTATATAAAATAATGTATGTATATGTGCACATGTGTGTGTGGATAGATGAATAGATACAGATATACACATATAGAAGCAATACAAGGTGAAACACAATGTCATTATATACAACACAGGGAAAGTCAGCACTAGTACTTGAGGATATTCTGACTAGCTTCATATAGAAGGTCACATTCAAGCTATATCTTGGAGAAATTCTAGAAGGGGATGAAAGGAAGGGAGGCATTCCAGGAATGGGCATAAAGAAGGAAGGCTTATCTAGTGTAAGGAATGGGAAAGAAGGCCCAGTTTGTCTGGACCATAATACATGGGAAACATCAATTTATAATGAAACTGGAAAGTAAGTTGGCATCAGGTTGCAATGGGCAAAAAAGTTAGAATTTAGGAATACAGGAACCCAATTAACTGGAAGACTATAAGAGGAAACATCGATCTATCGTTAGCTATATACAGGTGAATATCATTAGTGCTTAAAGAGCTAAAAATGTATACAGGATAATAACAAAGTGTTTGGTGTGGGGGCGGGGAGAACATACAAAGGAAGTCTATACAAAATAATCTATTTATCCAGATATAAGTTCTCTAGTGTTGTTCTCAAGTTGTTCTCAAACTTTCCCAGAAGTTTGGTTAATAGTTGAAACAATGAAAAATATGTGCTCCATAAACAGAAATATCAAGAAACTGCAGTGTGGAGCAGTAGGAAAGAAAAATTTCCTCATTTAGGGGAGGGGATAGCTTTAAAAAATATTTACTGGCTGAGTTTACTTATTGTTGATTTAATGCTATTACATCTGAAACAAACAAGTGATGCACTGTGAAAGACTTGGAAATTCTGACCAATACAAGGATCCACAATGCTAAAAGACTTATGAATGTTATCCACCTTTAGAGAGAAAACTAATGAATTCAAAGTGGTGTTTTGTTTTTTGTCTGGTTTATTTTAAGTCAAACAGAGGAATTTATGGTTGTTTCTAGATGTAATGAGGAACCCAAGGTTGTCGGGTGGGGCAGTGATATGATCAGATACCTGCTTAAGGAAAGTCATTTTGATAATCTGTGTTGTGTGAAGGTCAGACCAAAGTGAGGAGTGACTTGAGGGAGGAAGAACAATTAGAAAACTACTGTGAAAGTCCAAACCAGAGGCTAGGAGGGACTAAACTGAACTAGAGTAGTAGCTGTATGAGTAGAGAGAAATGTTAGACTGAAAGATGTAGAGAGGAAAAAAGTCTGGCAACTAAATATATATGTGAGGTAAGAGAAAGTGAGAAGTTGAGGCTAGCCTTGGATTGAGTAAAGGTAGCTGTCCTAGCCAGCCTCATTCTTATTCTAGTTGCCCATATCTTCCCATAATAGTCTGTATAAGTTGTCATATATATAACAGTTGTTCCTAGAAATCCATATTCTAAAATTCTGATCCTAACTTGTTCAATAATTTGCCAGGTTAACATTTTTTAATTTTTTTATTCATCTTAAATGCAAAAAGACACACACACAAAAAAAACATCTCCATCTACACAGAACTTCATAAAAAGAAGATTCAATCTGAAACCACGAATTTTCATTTTTAAAAACTGTAATAAATACTACTCATAATTTTTTAAATTGTAATAAATACTACTCATCACTTTCAAAGCTACCCTGTTTTTCTATGTTTCCTTCTAAGATTTCTTTTGTTTTCGGATTCATACTTTGTTTTTTTTCTCCCAGGTTAATTTTTTTTCTGTTGCTGTTTTTAGGTGGGGAGGAGGTTGAGGAGGGAAGGCAGGGTAATTGGGCTTAAATGACTTG
Source organism: Pseudocheirus occidentalis (assembly GCA_028646575.1). Classification (NCBI taxonomy): domain Eukaryota; kingdom Metazoa; phylum Chordata; class Mammalia; order Diprotodontia; family Pseudocheiridae; genus Pseudocheirus; species Pseudocheirus occidentalis. Next base: position 104,163,341 of record CM053598.1, on the reverse strand, counting down.
CCCAAAGTCAAACAGCTAGTAAGTGTCAAGTGTCTGAGGCTGAATGTGGAATCAGGTCCTCCTGACTCCAGCCAGGGCTGGTGCTCTATTCACTGTGCCACCTAGCTGCCCCTCCCAGGTTAACTTTTGCAAGTAATTTATTCTGTGTGCCTTATTGCATTATAACATATTTTCTTGTTCTAGACAAAAAAACTTAATATAGGTGAGAATAGGTTTGATTTAGTGGATAGAGAGTTAGCATCAGAACCAGAAAGATTTGCCTCTATTATATATACTGATTGAATGACTTTGGGCAAATCACATAACCTAACAGTGCTCTCAGCAGACTCTCTAAAACTAAATTGCATAGAAAAGTGCCTATCTGAGTTGGTAGAGGGTATTTCCTTATCTGGGAGTTCTCAATACCAATGAAATCACAATTCTTCTCAGTCAGGCAATAAGCACTTATTGCTTGGTGTGTACCAAGACCTGTACAAGAAAAGGAAAAATAAACTGCACCTCAAAAAAATAGTTTCACTTTTCTAGGCCTATACCTGAAAGGGGAAGAAAAGCAAAAGGATAAAAAAAAAGGAAGTTGACTGGGGAAGGGTAGGATGTGGGATCTGGAGAGTCCCTTCAATTCTAATATTCTAAATGTGCTTTTAAAAAGAATGAGGGGGCGGTTAGGTGGCACAGTGAATAGAGCACCAGCCCTGGAGTTAGAATGACCTGAGTACAAATCCAGCCTCAGACACTTAACACTTACTAGAGATGTGACCTTGGGCAAGTCAGCCCCAATTGTCCTGCCTTGCACCCTCCAAAAAGCAAAATAAATAAATGAATGAATGAATGAATGAATGAATGAATGAATGAAAGAACGAACGGACAGACGGATGGACGGACGGACAGACAGATAGATAGGTAGATAGAAGAATGAGACAGAATCTTCAAAATGCTTAGTTTCTTACACATAGGCACTGATAGACACTATGCAAGGTGTTTTCCACATAAAGCCCTCTTGTATATATTGTATATATTTGTATATAAATGTTATTACCGAGATGTTAACATAATATATTTAATAGAGACATCATGTGGTAGTAGAGTGCTAGACTCTGAATCACAAAGACCTGGGTTCAAATCCCACCTCTAATTATTACCTATATGACCATAGGCTACTCTCTTAACATATATGAGCCTCCATCACTCCCCAGGACTTATTTATTAATGTATAGATGAGTCAAAATTGCATTAATGGAATCACCATATAAAAACTTCCTCGACTTATTAAAAAATCAGTTACTTTTTCACATATTTGAATAGATGAGTATAATACTAAAATGTCAAAACATAAATGCTACATTATTTATATTAATAATCAATTAATAAATATAAATACTTATATTAAATTTCTGCCTTTGGTCCCACTGAGACTTGAGAAGATGGTTTGTAACTCAACAGAAAATAGGGGAATGAACTCCCCCATAAGAAACCTAGCACTGGAAATTAAAAAGCCTCTCTAAACTAACGTCTACCTATATCAGCTTAGCCAATATTATGTAGACAAATGCTATTTCTACTATATGGCTGACACAAGGCAAGTCATTTCCTGTGCCTGTAGGATGGGTTATGGTGACTCAGGATAGAATCCATTGAATTTTCAAGTCCATAATAAAAGAAAACCTGATTAAATGATAGGTGTAGGCAACTAGCCAAACAATTAAATATAATTGTAGGGTGCTGTACCTTGGCTGTTAAAACACACATAATAATGTTGGTAAGATTATAAAACCTTCAACATGTGATGATAAAAGAATTGACACAGCATTCTTATTTAGACGAGTTCTAAGGTGATTTTTCCCACCTGGAAACTCTGGCTGTGAGAATTATCTACAGATAAAAAACTATCTCCGTAGTTTTAAGAATTTGCCCATGGTAACACAACTTAGATAGGTATCAAAGACAGAATCTGAACTCATGTCTTCCTAACTCTGAACCCAGTACTCTATTCACAAGGCTAGTGGTAGACTGGCTCAAAAATGTGGAAATGTTCTGAGAAATAACAATAAATATTTATGTAGTACTTTCAAGTAAACAAATTTTGTATATGGCATCTTATTCCAACTTTACAATATGACCTTGTAAAAGTATTTTCATTCTAATTTTAGAGATGAGGAAATGGAGGTTCCAAGACACTCTGACTTGCACATGGTCTCACAGCTAAAAAAGTATCAAAGGTTGGATTAGAATCAATCTTCCTGATGCCATGTCCAGCACAGTATATACTGCCTGCCATGTGATATTCTGACATAGAACCAAACAATAAATTAACCAATCTGGCCAAAGAAAAGGGTATTTTTTTAGGTTTATAATTTATTTTTATTTCAACAAGACATTTGAAAAAGTCTCTCAATATATCCATCCTTGTGAAAGACAGGGACATGTGGGTTACATGATATTACCATGGATTACCATATTACCATAAATTGATAATTTGCTGAATGACTGTAGCCCAAATGAGATGATTAAAGAATTAATGTTAAATTCATGAGAGGATTCTTATAATATGTTGTAGTACTATATCTTGAAAATATTTATGTTCCTCAAATTTTAGGATGACACAGACTTGAAGGGTTAGGGATAACTTATATATGTGATAATAGGCTAAGCATCCCTAATTCCTTCAATGAATTCGTATATGTCATTTATTTAAGACCATTCATCATCCTGGCTATTTTTCTATGGATAATTTGCTGGTTATTAATGTTCTTCTTAAACAGTAACACCCAGAATAAAGGCATCCTTTCCTTTGAAACTAATAAAGTTCATTAACTTATTAATTAACTTATTGTTGTAAACTTATCAGTATAACTTATTAGTTAACTATTACTTAGCTGTCCCATTTACAAGGAACACTCAAAACTCCTGCAGCACTCAACATAAATGAATTTCTAAAGAAGAGATCTATAAAGTCCTTTCTTCACAACAAGACTATGAAGTAGGTAAAGCAAAGAAAACTGGGGCACAGTGTGGGGGAAAAGATTTGCTTAGGGTCACACAGTCAACATATCAGCCAGGATTCCTCAGGACTCCTCATTCTCCACTGCAGCATACTATTTAATTTTTTTTTAAGTATGTAGTTCTTGGGAGGAGTAATAACAAATATGCAAATTAAGGACAACCAATGTAAAGACAATTAGCATGTCAATCAAATAATAGTTGGTCCCAGTAATATGGCATTTTACAGTTTTGCATTGTGCTTTCCTTACCATAGTACAGGTGATATCATTATACCCATTTTTCATACATGAGGAAAGTGAGGTTCAAGGAGTTTAAGTGTCTTGCAGATCACATAGAAAACAGCAGAACTAGCATTTGAACTCAAACCCTTAAACTCCTAGTCCAATGCTCCTTCCATCACATCAAGTCATTTAACCCATATGTCCTGATCTCCCTACAGAAATGAAGGTCTATCATATTTGAGCATCCTAGACACTTGCCGTTTCATTAAAATACTGATGTCCCAACTTACCCTTAATGCAAAAGCACAAGCATTGAAGCTGAAATAAGAGGATGAAAGGAATGGGTCTATTTGTTCTAGGTCTAGGAAGTTTCCCAGTGACAATCAACCAGCATAGCTCAGCCTCCAGGAAGCAACTCACATTGCTAAAGTTGAAACTCCAATCTTGAGGTCAGCCTCAAAATTTTGCCACTCTTGAAGAGTGTTTATAGCTTTCATAGCAAGATGAGGACCTAGATGTGACTACAATGTATTGAGAACTCAGGGCAAGGTGGCCAAGGAATTCCACAAATGCTTTCCCTTTTTTTCTTCACGCTGTGCCCTGTCTACAATTTTTCTGGGGCAACGTCCATGAGGTCTACAGTACATATGTTTCCTCTATATATGTATGGCCCCTATAAACATCCACTGGTCAAGTTACTCAGAGATTTGGGCATAAAGAATACCTCGTGGAAATTGACCCTAATGAATCGGTGCCTAAAGGTCAGCAAAAGCTATGTCCTTGATAGAACAGTATGAGCCACTCCCTCCATTTTTAGATGTTTTGATAGGGACAGGGACCATGATAGCTTTCTATTCCATGGAACATCTGGGGATCTTAAAAACATCCTAGGGTGTTGGGGCAGAGAATTAGATAGTCAGTGTGGGCTATAAGCCCCAGGCTATACATGCACTATCTTACAAACACAGACTTCAGATAAAATAACTCCCTCCAGGGAGATCCCAACCACAGTTACTATGCACAAGGCCTGAAACAGGGAGACATAAATTCAACTGTACCCCTCCCCTGACTCTGTCTTCCCATAGCTCAGTGAAAGGGGCAGGGTATAGAGAAAAGCACCCTCATAAGGGAAACTCCCAGGGAGACACAGACAATAGAAGCTCTTCCTGAGCTCTGGAGACTTACTTGAATCTAACACTCCCTGCTGACCACCAAATTTACACAAAGAACACCATGATTTTAACATTTCCTGGCTGTGTTAAGCTCAACAAGAGGATTGTCCTTCCTAAGCCTGTTTCCTCATCTGTAAAATAATGTGTGGTGCCTTCCTCAAAGGGTAGTTGTGAAGATCAAATGAAATCATTTTGAATGTAAAGTGACTTGTAAACTTTTAAGTCCTAAATGTTTCAAATATTCTTATTGTTGTTATAGGGAGTCAATAGTGGGTAGAGAGCTGGCCTCAAAGTTTGAAGACTAGGGGTTCTGATATATATATATATCTGAGAGAGATATAGATATATTAGCTGTGTGACCCTAGGCAAGTCACTTAACCTCTAAATGCTCTAGCCAGTTCTCTAAGATTTTGAGTTACAGAGAAGATGCCAACAAGCCTTGGTAGAGAGAGTTTCCTCATCCGGTTGCCTTCATCAGTGGAATCACAGCTCCAGTCCCTGTCTCTCTATGTATAATTATTATTATATTTACATAGTGTGTTACAATGGGGTTCACTGGAGCTAGATGAGTGTACTTCTGATCCTAATTGATGGGTTTCCAAAAAGCTGTTAAATTGGATTTTTACAATTCACTTTCTATTTTAAATATACTGTCAAATTCAAATAGAAACACTAAGCCATACACAAGGATCCCTGAGGCAACATTTTGACTTAGTTTTTAAATGTAATATTATGTTTTATTATATTTTTATTTATTTTGTTAAATATTGCTCAATTACATTTTACTCTGGTTTAAGTCAAAATTGCAAGTGTTGCAATGTGCCCGGGGCTGGCATATTTGACACCTCTGTAGCAAAGGACCTGACTATTTAAAAGAGCATTGTAGCAAATCATTTAGCAAGCCAAATCATCACTCTTTCATTTAGGCATAGAGGAAGGCAGGATCATCGGATCCTGATCAATTGTTCCCCTTCTCCCTCACTTGAAATTCAAAGGAGAGAAAGCACTGAATGTATCTCAAAAGAGTCCAAGTTCTTTCTTCTGTGTTCCTTTTGTAGTCCTAGAATGGAAAGCTCCTCCTGATCCAGTTGCCATTCATCTTTGAGTAGCCCCACTCTCCCAGTCATAGGATCATAGGGAGCCAATAGAGAGTTTCTGCTTAAACCCCAAAGAACATGATCTTTAGTGCTAAGATCCCCGAGAAATGTCTTTTTGGAAAAATGTCTACAACCTACAATTTCATCAAGTTGATTGGTGATTATTCAATTGATCTGGAGTCTTCCTACTGATAAACATCCCCCCCCAAATCTATCATTAATCTCCAGCTATATGTTTATATAACTCTATTGTCTTTATATCAGCAAGTAATTAATAAGAAGCAGTACCATATATTGGAAATCCAGCAAAACACTGCAGTTAAAAGTCAAAGAATTGAGCCCAAATTCCACTTCTGCCATTTACTGCCCCTGTGACCTGGGCAAGTCCCTTGACCTCTCTGAGATCCACTCTCTTCATCTGTAAAATATGGACAAAATGACCACTCAAATGTTTTCTAACTCCAAATCTATGAGCCAGAGGACCTTAGATTTAGAGCAGGAAATAACTTTACAGATTTTGTCAAATGCCTCTCATACACAAGGCAACTGAGAAATGAGAAGATTAAGTGATTTGCCCAGGGGCAAGCCAATCTGTGTCTGAGATATGGTTTAAACCCAGGTCTTCCTAACTCCAGACTCTCCAGCTGCATATAGTCTCCTACTATCTGTAAAATGTTGGGTGGGGAGGAGAGAGAGGGGAAGGGATGGGACGGAGTTGAACTGAAAGGCCTGTAAGATCCATTCCAACACTAAATCAACACTAAAAACCTTATGTATTGGGTGAAATCAGGATAGAGCTAGAAAATAATAGGTTCTTTTCAGCTGATGGTTCATTGTTCCTAAGAGATCACTTACACTCAATCCAATAGTTGAGCCATTTTGTCAGAAAAATCTCCAACGAACAACTCCTTCTAACCACTCTGAACATACCCAGTGGCCAGATGCCTGTGCAATTATTAGATGCTAGGGAATATATGTTATTTGGTGGTGAGCCTCATCCTTGCATGTTGATCCATCAAGCACAGTTAATGTTTTGTCTACAAAAACTGCCAGTTCAGTCTGCTGGGGAAACCAGACAATCAGCATACAACTTTTGGACTCCAATAAAAATAAGTGCAGGGAATAGAGTGTTGGACATTTAGACAAAGACATTTGAAAATGGGGCATTATATTTGAAAAGACTTAGTAACTAGTCAATCAAAATGAATTTACTAAGTTTCCTCCAGGATATGAAGCACCAGATTAAGGTCTTTGGTCATGTATTAAAGAAGAAAAACTGTCTTTGTCCTCAGATCTCACAGTCAAGCTAATGTTGAGGCCTGCTAGAGTATCCTGGCAGTTCATTTGACCTCCCCCTGGAACAATTGAAATTCAGGTTCCAGACACTCAGGACTGTTCCCAAGGACCAAACTCAGCTCTACAAGTTCAGCGTGAAGGCCTGAGTTAAGGTTCCACAGTTCCTGTAAGCAAGCAGCCAGGAAGCCCCACAAAGGCAGCCAACTTGGCACCTGGCTAGGGGAAGCAGTTCACCCTGCTCTCAAGGGTCCCTCTGCAGTCTGCAACACATACTGAGTTGAGGTCACCCCAGGCTAATACCATGACTGTTCATGCTCCATCTGTGCATTTCTTAATGGGGCTACTTATGGGTTTGTCCCACAGATCAAGCAGTCAGAGGATTAACTGACTTCCTGAGGTCCCTTCCAACCTTATGATTCATTCAAAGGTGATGATAATTAAGAGTCATAGAGTTACTCACTGTAGGATGAATCCAAACTGACCTCATAGGAGTTATACTCACCTTGTATGTGTAAGTCTGCACGTGTGTACATTTCTATGTGTGTGTACACCTTCACTAATCTGACAACTCTTGGAATATAAGAACACCAAAATCCAACAATCATTATTCACATGATTGTTCCTCAAAGCCAAAACAGACTCATGAAATGATAGAATTTGCTAATGTAAAAAAATTTTTGATAACTTTGGCTTTTATATCACTTCCATTCCTGAATATATCCATTCTCTTCTCCCATGGGGAGCCATTCTATAAAGCAAATAAATGAAGAGAAGAAAAAAGAACAGTTAAACAAAATGAAGTCAGTACGTTAACTGACTCTGAGAGTATCTGCAGTATTCTTTATCCACAGTACCCACCTCTGTAAAGAAGGAGGGAGGTGCATTTTCTTGCCTCTTCTTTGGTGCCAAACTTGGTTATTTAATTTCAAAATTATCAGGTCCCCTGTTGTTGTTGTCATTGTTCTTTGTTCTTATATGGTTAGAGTCATTGTGTCCATTATTTTCCTAGCTTTGGTTACTTCATTCTGCATCAGTTCATAGGAGTCTTTCCATACTTCTCTGAATTCTTCATATTCAGCATTTCTTACAGAATATTAATATTCCATTACATTCATGCACCACAATTTATTTACCATTCCCCAGTCCATGGGCGTCTACTTTGTTTTCAGTTCTTTGCTACCACAAAAGGTGCTGCTAAAAGTATCAGAAACTGATAGCTTAGAATATGAGAACCAAAACGCACAAGTTCAACTAGTCCATAGCCCTCATTCTGCAGATAAGTGACTTGTCCAAAATCACAGAGCAAGTTAGAGCAGAGGCATCTAGGTGGCACAGTGCTGAGCCTGGAGTCAGGAAGAACTGAGTTCAAATCTGACCTCAGATACTTACTAGTTGTGTCACCCTGGACAAGTTGCTTAATTTCTATTTGCCTCAGCTTCCTCAACTGTAAAATGGGAGAAAAAAATAATAATAAGACCTATGAGGGTCGTTGTGAGAATCAAATGAAATAATATTTGTAAAGCAACTAGCATACAGTAGGTGACATAAATATTAGTTATTACTATTGTTATTATTAATGACAAATTGGGGACTAGAAGCTTCAATAACTGAACTACCTCAACTGCCTCGACAAGTTACTGTAAGGACAAAATGAAAGGACTTTGTAAAGTTCTATAAAGAGATAAACTGATACTATTATTATGATTATTAACTGAATAAACATCAAATGCCACAAGAGAGTCTTTCTGAGAAATGGAGGCTGTTGAAACTGAATTTCAAGGTACTAGAATCATTAGAGAGATGATTATTGAGTTCCGAAATCTAGCTCTTAACAATAGACTTAATAAATGACTGTTAATTGATTCAGATCTAAGAAATCTGCCCCCCCACTTAACGTCTCTAATGCCTCTCAGGGCCTCCTAGTTTCTAAAGTGGGGGGGGGGGGAATTTTTTTTCTACAGAGGATTATATAGAGAATTTATATTTATATAGTGACTACTCTGTGCCAGGAACTGTGCTAAGCACTTGACAAACATTATCTTATTTCATCTGTACAGCAGTACAAGGCAGGTACTGTTAGCATTTTATAGTCAAGGAAACTGAGGTAGAGGTGAACTTATCTGCCCCGGGTTTAATAGCTAGTTAGGCATCTGAGGCCGATTTTGAACTTGGGTCCTCCTAACTAGGTGACCCTAACTGGGTCATCTAGCTACCTCTATGGAAAGTAGAAAGTTGTCTGATTTAAAGATGCCACTCTCCTAACCCTGAGCTCGCCTCTCCCAGTCCCTCCATCCTTGTTTATTTGTTCCTTAAGTGAGTCAACTATGTCAAGAGTGACATATTTGGAACAGCACAGAAAAGAAGGCCTGTTGGGAAGTATGTCTAGGCACTGTGCTGGTAACCACTGAAGAAAGTAGGAATGCTTGCACAAATATCCCATCTTGTGGGAAATGAGTTGAGTCTGGGGCTAACCAAAATCACTTACCCAAGCCTGTTGAGAGAACAGTTCATCTTCTGACTCAAACTTTAACCCTTCCTGCACATCGTCTCTACTGAAATAATAAAGAAGGGCCAATAAGGAGGGCTTTGTCTGAACCTCCAACTGTCTGGAATGTTGACAAAGGAATGCAATAACAGAGATACAGTCCACCAAATTGTTGGTTCCCCCCTCCCACAACAAGAGAGAGAGACAGAGACAGAGACAGAGGGACAGAGACAGAGACAGAGAGATAGAGACACAGAAAGAGACAGAGGGATAGACACAGAGAGACAGAGACAGAGAGACAGAGAGGGACAGAGACAGAGAGAGACACAGACAGAGAGATACAGAGACAGACAGAGAGACAGACACAGAGAGAGACAGAGACAGAGTGAGTGAGACAGAGAGACAGAGAGAGAGAGAGAGAGAAACACTTTCTCCATCCAATCTATTACATAGCTGTTGGAATCAAATTCCAAAAACAAGGCACTATCAGATCAAACTCCGGTTCTGGCCCCTAGGACCATTTCACCAGTGGCCTACACACAAAGTACTTTTGGCTGATGCAAAGGAACTCGTGTTCACCTTTGGCACACCTCTGTCTGCAGCTGCAGAGGATCAAGTCATGTTCAGGTCTGTTCCCTAATCACTCCCTACCACACCCCACCTCCCTCTGTCCAGTCAAACCCAGCCAGGTTTTCCTAGCAATGTTGTCCCTGTGGAAACACCATTTATTTTCCATCCTTCTTGTATATACACACTCGTGTGAGTTCTCTGGGATCAAAGTAACAAGCCAGCTAATGGCATTCTTTGCAAAGCATTCAGCAGGACACTTCCAACTTCATATTTGAAAGGATATAGATCCCAGTGTTGAAAGAAAGCAAAGGGAATTAACTTTGTCTGCCTTGTTTCTGTAACTTTAAAATAATCCTGTGTGCTGATGAAAAGCTAGTTTCTGGAGTCACACTAGTTGACTTCTGGAAAGCATGCTAAGTGCAAACTGAATGGTGTCATGGCAGATGTGACTTGAAGTCAGATGACCTGAGTGTGAGTTCCCAGCTGTAGCTCTTCCTGTGTGATCCCTGGTAGAGTTATCTCTCTGAGGTTCCACTGTTTGGTGGTGGTGGTGTGCAGTTATTTCAGTTGTGTCTGACCCTTTGTTGACCCCATTTGGCATTTTCTTGGCAAAGATACTGAAGTAATTTGACATTTCCTCCTCTAACTCATTTTATAGACAAGGAAACTGAGGCAAACAGGGTCAAGTGACTTACTCAGGGTCATACAGCTAGTGTCTGAGGTTGAATTTGAACTCAGTGCTCCCTGATTCCAAGCCCGGCACTCTCTCCAGCTTCATATTATCATCTATTTAAACAAGAAATGAGGCTAGATGATCTCTAAAGTAACTTCCCTACTTGGAATAGTGTCAAAGTGTTGAACTTGGATTCAGGAAATGTAGGGTTCAAATCTCTGGCTCAGACACTTACTAGCTCTATGAGCATAAGCAAGTCACTCAGTCCACAATCACTAATCCTGAGCCTACAATGTGCATCATGCTGAATGCTGGGGATACAAATCAAGTCCAAAAAAGTCCCTGCTCTCACTTAACCTTGTCAGCATCAGTTTTCTCGTCTGTAAAATGGGGATAATAATAACATCTATTTCACAGGGTTATTGCAGGAATTAAGTCAGATAACATGTTAAGGGCTTTGCAAATATTACAATACTGTATAATTATTATTAAAAATTCTGTGGTTTTGATTCTACTTTTTGTTTCTTTTTGGAGGGGGGAAGGCAGGGCAATTGGGATTCAGTGACTTTCTCAAGGTCACACAGTTAGTTTTGTGTTAAGTATCTGAGGTCAGATTTGAATTCGGGTCCTCCTGACTCCAGGGCTGGTGCTCTATTTGCTGCAACACCTAGCTGCCACTTGATCCTACTTCTATTGCCCAAAATGTTCACCTCTAAACCTAAAATGAAGATGATACACTATTTCATACTGCTATAGCCTTTCCATTGTCTCCTTACCTCTGGTCTCTCTCCTACTCCAACCCATTCTCCACCCAGCTGCCCAAGTAATTTTCCTAAAGTCCAGTTCTGATCGTGTCACCACCCCTACTCCATAAACTCCAGTGCTTCCTTATTATTTCTAAGATGACATAAAAAGAACTCCATTTGTCAAGCATAGCTCCTCAGTTCTATCTTTCCAGACTGATTACACACTTTCTCTTCTACTCACTCTACAACCTGGTCAAAATGAACTTCTTGTTGAGATTGGTTCTCTGTGTCCTTGTGCTGGGTCACGCCTTGAATTCCCCCCTTGCCACTTGGTAGATCTGATTTTCCTCATGACTCAACTCAAGGACCACATTTTATAAGAGGCCTTTCTTGGTCCTCCAAGCTAATAGTCCCACTCAACAACCCATCACTAATACCATGTTACCTTGTGCCTGTCTTGCATGTGTTTGCATGTATTTACATATGTGCATGTTGTCTATCCCATAAGAAGTTTCTTGAAAGCAAGGACTCTTTCACTTGTCTTTTTATCACCAATATCTGACACACAGTAGGCACTTAATAAATGCTTATTGATCAGTTAGTTGATTGATATCAGGGATCTATATGACCCAATATTGTGTCTTTGAAAACTACAAAGGGATTGGCTCCCTCTTCTAGCTTTATTATTTCACAGAATCATGGATTGGTAGAACAGGAATTTATTCCAGAAATTATCTGTTAACAGAGGAATTAGTCCCTGTAGGCCTGTCCACAGTGCCAGGACACATGGAAAAGACTGAGGAGCCTGTTTCCATAGAGGCATGATGACACGTAACAGAAGAGCCTTGTTGCCTGATTCAGGGCATGTGGAGGAATTCTGACTGTTTCTAGTCTGCTTATATCATGCTGAAGTGAGGCCTTTAAGGTTAGTTGGCTGTTGAAATGAAATTGGGTGTACTAGCCATGTGACTTTGGGCAAGTCACTTACCCTCAAAAAAAAAAAAGAAATGGAACTGGGTGACAAACAAAAACAGTTGCCCACAGGGTCAACTGCTTTTCTTTCTGTCCTGGCTGCTGTTCAAGGGAAGGAATGGGATAAACCTGTAGGTGGGGAGGGAAGTCTCAGGCCCTCAGTTTGCAGGGCTTAGCAAATTTCATGGAGGAGTTGGCACCTGGGCTAAATCTTGAAGTAAAAGGAGTTCAAACAAGTGGAGATGGGACATTGAGAATGACTTACATCAATGCATGGAATTAGGAGAGATATCAGGACTTTAGGAAATAGCTAGGAATCTATTTAGCTAGAATATAGTATACATGAAAGAGAATAATAAACTGCCAGAAACACAGGTTGGGACATTATTCTAGGGGACCTTGAAAGACAGGCTTTCTATTTTGATCTTGTAGGTAGCAGGGATCTACTGAAAGCTTGTGAGTAGAAGGGTTACATAATCCTGCAGATTAAGATTAATTTTGACAGCTGTAAAGTGAATTAGAGAAAAGGAAGACTAAGGTATTCAATTTAGGAGGGCATTCAATTAAAAGGCTACAGGAACAGGCAAGTAAGAGGTGATAAGTGCTTGAATGAGGGTGGTAAAGAGAAGGGGTGGGTACAAAGGCTTTTGTGGAAGTCAAATCATCAGGATTTGGCCACTGGTTATATCCTGGGATGGGGATGAGGAAGAGTAAAGTGATAATGATAACACTAATCTCTAAGCAAGTGATTATGCAGATAATAGAAGGAGCAAGTAGTGATGGGAACAGAACAAAGGAGGTGACCCACAGGAGGAGACTGCACAAAAGAAGCAAGTAGCTGCTTAGAGAGAGTGTGGCTTTAGAATTGATGGGACTTGGCAATCAGTTGGTGAGTGAATGAATGAATGAATGAATGAATGAATGAATGAATGAATGAATGAATGGATGGATGAGTTCTAAAGCATTTTTAAGTATTTACTCTATGCCAGGTATTGTGCTAAACACTTGGGCTGTATACACAAAAGGGAAGTTATCCTCTGACCTCAAGGAGCTTATATATAGAAGGGAATGGTAGTCAGGGAGGAATTAAGTAGTCAGGTTGGTTTGTAAAGTTACAGGGATGGTAAATGAAGTTACAGGAGGTTCCCAGCCACATTGATTTGATTATCATTCCAGAACTCAAAAAGAGTAGGAAGTGGAAAACACATCGAGAGCCTTCTGTATATGCTGCTCTGTAATAGGCACTATGGGGAGTGGAAAGTATAAAACTTGATCCTAGCTATTAAAGGGCTTACTCTCTAATTGGCAAGATAAGACATAAACACATGAAACTTCAAATGACAACCCAGAAGATTAATACGAAGACAGTCTTAGGGGAAGGCAGTCCAGGTGGGTTATTGGGCCTGAGGGCACCAGGCACTTAGTTTATATACAAAGTCATGATGACTACCCACTTGATTCATTCTGTTATTGGAAGGGTCCCAAGAGAGCAGGATTTAAGTATATTTTTCTGCCTTTGCTAACAGTTGGTCTAGAATCAGCCTTGAAGAAAAACAAATATAAGAAGGGAGTAATAGAGACAATAAGCTCTATGAGTTCACTCTCCATGCCTCAGGGTAGCTAACCCTACCTTGCTCTGCATTGCTTCCTATTTTTATAGTCACACAATAGGCTTGGTGCCAAACATATAATTTCATTCATTGCCAATTAATTCTCTCTTGCATTAGTGACTTTGCTAAGAGCCTCCAAATGTCTTTTCTGAGGACTTTTTGGTTTAATCTCATGTCTCCCTTTCCTTAATTTTATTTCTAATACCATGTGTTGACAATTTCTTTCAAATGAAATTTGGGAGGGTCATAAATTCAGAAAAGGTCTTCACCAAAGGGCCAATCACAGGCCACTTACTGGAACATGGAGAACCAGGAAACGAACAAAAATACAGCACTTGGTCTGGTATGGCCCCTTTTTTATTTCTGTAATGACAAGAGGAAAAGTGGCAGAAAAGAAGGTAGAAGGTGTCAGGAATTACAAAGATCTTCAGCCACCTACAAATAATTTAATTTTGTTTTGTTTTTTTGGGGGGAGGGGTTTGGTCTTTAAAATAATTTAATTATTGATATGCAATATATGTAATTTTCCAATAGTTTACAAGGATACACATTACTGGAAGAACTGAATTATATCCATATTGACATCATTCCTATACATAAATCCAGAAGACATAAAATTTGCAGTTAAATTAAAGAATCATTTATAAGCACATCCAAGAAAGAGGAATATAGAATTTGGCAGGGGTAGATTTATCTTGCAGTCAAAGACAACATCATTACACAGGGTCCTTGGTCATCTCACCTACAACAATCATTAGTAAACAGACCACCAGAAAGATAATTGTACCTTAGTTCACAATAACAAAGGACGGAAAATGGCCGATGTATCCAATAAGCAGGGGAAAATCTAAACAAGCTGTAGCGTATCAATGGCATGGGATAATGTTGTGCGTCAAGTAATAACAATATAGGGAGCAATGAAGAGACTCGCATCACAGCTTGGGGAAAAAGTAAAATCAGTGACAACAATAACTGCAACCAGTAATCATAAAAGCAAGAAAATCTAGGAGAACATGGTAGGGAACGGAAAGAACCGTGCAGTTCCTGCCTTGTGAAAGACGCAGCTGAGGATCTGAAGTGTGATTTCATTGGCATAGAGACCTCCTGGTGAGCAGACTTCCTCTATTAATGCACCATGGTACCTTCTCTGCATCTTATAACCATAGAGTTGCCAAGAGCAGTGAGAGGTCATACAGGCCAGGGTCATACAACCCATTTATGTCAGAGATGGGACTTTGAACCAGGTTTTCCTGACTTTCTCTTCCTTAAAAAAATAAAATATATCCTGAAGAAGAAAAATTTTATGAAGTACTTAACAGCATCTTCCAAGGTACGTCAATATACATATTACTGGTCAGTTGCTTCATTGTTAATGTAAACATAGGAGAGGATAGTGAAAAGAAAAAAAAAAAATATATATATATATACACACACATATATATATATAGGAAAGTGTGATTCAAAATTAATCAATAAAAAGAAACCAACAGTTTATAGGCTATTTAAAACTTCAAGGCTCTGCATTATCAATATTTTCACCAAGAGAGGAAATACAGAATAATTGCTGGAAAGGAACTTGAAGTTCTTCTAGTCCAGTGGTTCTCAACCGTCCTAACGCCACAACCCTTTAACACTCATATGTGGGCATATCTGCATGTGGGCAGACTCACATGGAAATGGATAGAGGAGCCATGTCTCGGTTCCTAAGACCATTGGAAATATATGTTTTCAGATGGTCTTAGGTGACCCCTGTGACCCCTGTGAAAGGGTTGTTCAACCCCCAAAGGGGTCGCGACCCACAGGTTGAGAACCACTGCTCTAGTCAAACCCTTCATTATACAAATGAGTAAACTAAGGCTCAGAGAGGTTTAATGACTCACTCAAAGCCACATAGTCACACAGATGTATTACAGGTGTCAGAAACAGGACTTGAATCCAGGTCATCTTAACCTCCACCACCTCTCTAATCATTATGCACACTGTCACTACATTCATGTCAAAATCTGGATATGTGTTTTTCATCCACTTGTTTTCTAGTGTTGATGGCAAGCAATATTTTGCCATGGGTAGTGCTGCTAGACAATAAGCTGGGATCTTATTTGTATAAAGGGGAAGAGATGGGTCAGATTTGGGAAACTACATAATCCTTTCAATGATCTCAAACTGTCCCCATATGCTATAACCTTGCCTTTTAAAACTGCTATCTTCCTGGTGATACTATATGACTGCAGATACTAAAATGCTATGACCTCAGAAGAATCAAAATGTTGGCTGACCCAATGGCCAATAGAAAGTCTCATGGTGATTGTAAGCAGTCTACAGCTTATTACCAGTAATGATTCATTTGCAAGAAAAAAAAAATTTTTTTTAAGCATCAAAGATCTAAATGACCAGAAAAGGAAACTGGCTGCTCAAAAAGCAAGAATACTACATCAGTACATTCATCATATTAAAAAAACCAGAGGGAGTTCTATAGTACAATGGGTGGATCCTCTTTCAAGAATTTACAGAACATCACAGTCAAGTATTATAAAGCGCATGAAGGCACTGAGGGGCAGCTCTCTAGAGAATTGGCGTTTCCCACACCTCATGAAACAGTAAATCCATCAAAACATTACCCTGTTTTAAAAATATCTTCTTTCTGCATACCTAATTTCTCTTGACATTACAGGATGGCGAGCAGACTTTTCAGAGGGAACTTTTATGCTTTATGCTGGCAGTTTTTAAGAGCTGCGAAGAAAGTCAAGTCAACATATAATTTGAGTTACTGCCACATAGACTGCCAAGTACACTTCATGTATACTTGGAGCAAGTAGTAAGAATGAAGATGCTTGATTATGCATATTTGCACAAGGGTTTGGCTTTGTTTGGTTTTTTTAATGATTGGGAAGATGGAGAGAAAATCATTTTGGTAATAGAAAAATATTTGTTAAGAATTAAGATGCAGGACAAACTTCTAGAACAGTCAGTGAGCTAACAAGCATCTCTTAAGGGGTTCCTATGACTTGGGCACTGAGCTAAGCACTGGTTAGCATGTACTAACTAAGCACATATTAACAAATCCAAAACAAGTCCCTGATAGCAAGGAGCTTATATTCTTAGGGGAGATAGTTTGTCTGTAACAAAGTACTAAATAGAGATACAGATAAACACATAATTATTATATTAATTGAATTTTATGTTATCTATTAACTCCTACATTTATATATCTTGAGCATATGTAAATATATACATGCATTTATACATATATGTATATAGATGCAAATATACATTCTTCAATATCTGTAGCAAAGAAAGAGAAATTCTATGAAGTATTTATCATATCCTCCAAGCTAAGTCTCATATGTATATAATAGATAGAAGATAATCTGAGAAGTTACCGGGAAGGTACTAGAAACTAAAAGATCAGGAAAAATCTCATGCAGAAGATGATGCTCAAGCTGAATCTTAAAGGAAGTAAGAGATTCAAAAAGGTGGAAATGAGAAGAATAAGCATTCCAAGCATGGGGAAAAGAATATAAAGACACGGAGATGGGAAATGGGGGGCCATGTAAGAAGAACATGGATAAGGCCATTATGACTGGATTGCAGAGTATGTGGAGGGTACTAAAATATAACAAGGCTGGAAAAGTAGGATGAGACCAGGTTATGAGGAATTTGAAAGCTAAACAGAGTTTATATTTGATCCTAGAAATATGAGAAAGCCACTTGAGTTTACTGAGTAAAGGACATGAGATGGTCAGTCTTGTCTTTAGGAAAAGTCCCTATAGCAGCTTTATGGAAGGTGATTAGAAGCTTGGAGAGATGTGAGGCAGTGAGACCAATTAGGAATAGTGAAGAAAAGAGATGGTGAGGGCCTGAACTAGCATGGTGGCTATGAGATCAGAGGGAAAGAGATGCATGCAAGAGATAGTGTGAAGACAGAAATTAAAAGATTTGACGACAAAGTGGGTAGATGGGATTAGTCATTTATTATTAGTGCTTCAAGATCTTTACCGCATAGAAGTATAATACCAATTAGTCTAAAATTCTAAATCAATATTCTATTCATGATACTGCAGAGTTTAAGTCTGTAAAAACTTGAGCTTTTAAAAAGGTTAAGAAGATAACGACATTTAGCTATAAAATGAACAAATATAGCAATGTCTTATATGATTTGCTATTTTTAAAAACTCCACATAATATTTCCTTCAGTTAAGGTTAGGCAAGTTAGTAGGTAATCTGAAGTCTTTCATGACTGTTGTATTTGTCCTTTGTTTTTGAAGAAGACCGTGACATCCGGGAAATGACAGCATGACTTGCAGTTGACTTTGGTCTGAGTGAGGAAAGACTGTGCAAGGCCACCAGCCTTACTTTCTCCTCCAGAGAGGCTGGGCCCAGTGGCCAGATATTCATCAGGAGGACTGGAGATGGCCTAGAATGCAGTGGGAGATCCCAACCCTTTTAGGCTAAGGCCTTTCCAGTTTCTCACCTCGAGCAAGGTAATGCCCATTCATGAAGAGGTAGCTAGGAGGTACAGTCTAGGAACTGAGAGTTCAGAGGCTGCGGGGGAAATAGCTTCCCATCTGTGACATGGAATCCAGAACAGAAGTAAATTGATTTAAAGTAGACAAGCCAGGCTGAGATAACTAGGGGAATCCAACAACTAGGGGATAAAACATGCAGGACACAGTCAGATTTCAGCAATCCAAAAGAGAGTAGAAGGGCAGTACCTATGAAATGGGCAATTTGTGTTGCTTATCTGCCCAACCACAATATCTACATGCGATTAGCCAATCAGTCTTGTGTCTTTTATGGGAGCACAGATATACAGCTATATACCTGAGGCAGGGAGCTTACCCAAGTGCTATAGGACCACCATTTTGTAGATAAAGAAATGAGGCTCAGAAAGTCAAAGTGACTGTGCTGAGGTCCTATTACCACTGGCCCAAATGTTCCAGGTCAAATAAGGAAAGGCTGGGAAGATATTGCCGAGGACACAGCTGTCACCAGTCTTGAAACACAAAATCTGGTTTTGAGAAAATAATATGCAAGAGAATCTTATACAAAGGATCATAGCCTCTACTGACATAGAATAAGTATAAAAGAAAGAATTTACCAACCATGCAAATTATTAAATTCTTCATTTTGAAACTCAAGGAAATCCAGCTTCACCTTCCTACCTTTGCAGCTTCAACTCACATTGTCCTTCACACTAGATTATTGGGTGCCCCGTTCTCATCCGTGACATACTGTCCACCATCCCTGAAAGACTCCAAACTGGAATCCTCATCTGTATCTGTTGAAGGCCTTCCCTTACTTCAAGGATTAATCCGGCTGCCTCTTCCTCCACAAAACTTTCCTCCTCTGCCCTTGCTGGGAATGTTCTGTCTGTCCTCAAATGTTTTGTGGCATTTTGCTCAGAACACCTCCCTCCTAAGCACTCATTATATTCTCCTGGGCATTACTATTATTTATGCACGTATCTTTTCCCACTACTAGATTACAAATTGTTTCCTTTTTGTATCTCCAGAATTTAGTGTAGTGTTTTACACATAACAGGTTAACAAATATTCATCAACCTGGACATGGTAAATTGAGTAAGTTGCTGAAACAATTATTGAACGTGGGAGAGTCCTTCTGGAAGGTAGGGGAATTGACCCAGAGACCTTTCTAAGTATCTTCCAAACCTGAAGTTCTAATTTTCATTCATTTATTAAAGTATATGATTCAAATAAGAAATTTTTGTTTCAATAATTTGTGTTTGTTGTAATTTAAATTAATTATACCCTACAGACACTCAGGAAGATCATCTATATGGATAGTTTGGGGTTTGTTTGTTTGGGTTTTTTTTTTTGGTGGGTTTTTTGCAGTTCAGTTGAATAGCATATGAAAAGGAAGATCCTCAATTGAGGTTTGCAGCCCTGGGCTAGCTTAATAGCTTTTCCAAAGTGAGCTCAAGACTTTGGCTTTCCCAATCTTATTGCCAGTAGCATTAAGGTAATAAGCTCTACTTACTCTGTTAGACACTTTCTATTATTAGTCCATTTCAAGCAGTATTTGCTATAGCAGAGTTATTAACATCAGGGCACGGTGTAAAGAAAGTATGTTATTGATGGCAATAATCCCAGACCTGCCTTTTGTCTTTATTACCTCTTCTTACAGCTGATGAAGTGCGAGCCATCAGGTAAATCACACTGTCTGTTCATTAGTGCAAATTCAGCAAGTTCACTCCATGGTTTGAGGTCGGGTATTTTCTTGCTATGGACTATTTTCTATGGGCGTCTTTTCCCTACCTCTTGAAAGGCAAAAGAACAATCAGATCAGATTAGTATTACACCTTGTAATCATGTGCTACCGACATGTACTAAAATTAGACTAAACTCTATATGGCTATTACGTGAATCAAATAAGTAAGGAACAGAGAAAATGAGACCAGTCAATGAGCTCCTTGAACTTAACCCAAAATATGCATCCAAAAGATTCTCACTAATTGAAAAGAGGTGTGTGTGTGTGTGTGTGTGTGTGTGTGAAGTTTCACTCCAATATACGGTAGATAAGTCACGGCACTGTGTTTGATCTTTTACTCTTTATAGTCTAAGGATTTCAGTCTTTCACAGTTGAGTCTGGAGATGGAGATACACATATACAGCACTTGAAACTGATCAGAACAGTGAAGATCTGGTATGGTATTTCCCATTCATTATTTCAGCAGAAGGACAGATTGGTGACACAGTGGATAGAGCTCTAGGCCTTAGCAAGACCTGAGTTCAAAATCAACCTCAGACTCTTATAAGTTGTGCAACAGACTCTGGGCAGTCACTTAACCCTGTTTGCCTCAGTTTCCTCATCTGTAAAATGAGCCAGAAAAGGAAATGGCAAACCATTCCAGTATCTCTGCCAAGGTCTTGGATGTGACTAAAACAACTGAGCAACAAAAAGTCTGGCAGAAGCAAACCTGAGGTCCCAGTCTACCTTTTGATTTTCTCTAAAGTTGTCTCACCAGATTTTTCTTGGCTATAGTGTCTTCTTTAAGAGAACATGTTAGTTTAGGTGGGCAATCAGCTTGAGGTATATTAATTTACTTGGTTAGGTCATTAATGGGGCCAAAGTCATGGACTATTCAACTTTTTCCAGAGTCATATACTGCAGACCAAAACCTTTTGAGTGGCATAAAGAAGACTGGAAGAGAAGGTGAGAGCAGGGATAGAATTGATACTTGTCTCCGAGACCAGAAAGGAATCGTTGCATTCTGCGCTCCTCAGAGCACACCTATTTAGTTCTGACTGCCACCTTCTAGGAAAGTTCTTGATAAACTATAGAGCATCCAAGACCATGAAGGGCCTTCAATGCAATAGGTGAGGACTGGTTGAATGAACTAGGAGTGTGTAAATTAGAGGAGACATAGGTGGGACATAATAGCTATCTTCAAAATCTGAAGGGCTACAAAAGAGAGAGAAATATTAGGTCTGTTCTGACGAGCCTCAAAGGACAGAACCAGGAACAGTGGATGGAAATTTCAAAAAAGCAAATTTGTTTCAATGTAAGGGAAAATTTCCTAATAATTAGAGCTATCCAATAATAGAATGAACTTTTTCCATGATAGAAGGCATCCTCTTACTGAAAGTCATCATATAAAGCCTGGGTGTCCACTTGCTGACTATATTATAGAGAAGATTCTTCTTTGATGTTAGTTGGACTAAGTAGCATCTGAGGCACCTTACAACACTTAGCACAGGGTCTAGCATACACTAGGTGTTTAATAAGTGTTTGTTGATTGAGATTCTGTGACTGTGATTTCACTAGATTTGGTCACCAAGTCCTGCCAAGCCTTCCTTTGTAACACCTCATGTATATTCAACTTCTTTAAATTTTACACTGCTATCAACTTAGGTCAGGCACCTCTCCTTTCCAGTCTTCTTAGAATTTATCCCCCTCTCTGTATTCTGTGATGCATTAACTTTGGCTTCCTTGCTGTTACTCATGAAAGACACTTCATCTCACAACTCCAGGCTTTATCACTGGCTGTCCCTCATGCCTGTAACACCCTTCCTTCTGAATTCAGCCTCCCTTGACATCCTTTGTGTCTCAGCTAAAGTCCTACATTCTGCTAAAAACGTCCCCCAGTCCTCCTTAATTTTAGTGACTACCCTCTAAGACCACCCCCACTTTATCCTATTTCTTTTTTGTACATAGTTTGCACACACATATATACATTATACATATGTGTGTATATATGTGTGTATGTGTGTATATGAAGATATATAGTATATGTGTGTGTGTGTATGTGTGTGTGTGTGTGTATATATATATATATATATATATGAAACTTACTCAAGATACATTTGTCTATGAATCTCTGTACATCTAAAGCCTTCTGATTAGTCTTTTCTTCTCTGGTCCTCTTGCAGACCCATTACCATCACCATCTTCACTACCATTAAAGCTTTACTCGTTTGATCTGGGTTGAAGGCCAAATCAGAGAGCTCCCCTACTATGAAACCTCCCCTTTATTTTCATGTCTGGTAGGACAATTTGGAGACTAGGGGAAATAGGCAGGAAAAGATGGTACAGTACTGTGTCAGGGTGGGTCTGAACACATGCATTGTTCCTTTTCATAAGGAATAAAGGCTTTCAGTATCATCAGCCACAGCTTCCTACTGAACTAACACACATGGCAATTCAATTCAGTCCCACCTCTCCTATCTTGTGGCCCAGCATGGTTCCCTTTCAACAAATTAGGGTTTGATGCATCTGTGTTTCCTCCATGACCTGTGGCTGAGACCTATTTTCCCTCCCTAGGATCTGGTTCCACCTCCCAGGATGCCTGCCATGTGTCTGTTTATTTTTCTCCTTCCTGCTCTCTGATATTTTCTGCCCTTTCTCCATCTGCAAATGGCATTTCACAGGGTGTGGGAGAAGTCCAAGACCACAGGTATGTTTCCTGTTACTACAGGAACGATTTCTGGCCCCGATAAAAAGTAGAACCCTGTGGTGTGTCCAGAGTTCAGTCTCTAAAAGACAGAAGACTCTACCTACAGGTGTGGTCATGGGAAAAGTTCACTGTTCCCCATTCTCCTTGTGTGATGATGGCTAAGGAGACCCTTCATTTTCTATTTTTTTTCAATCAACAATCACAAAAATTTCTTCCCACTAACTCTATGCAAGGCACTGCACCCAGAAAAAGAATGAAGATGAACCCCAGTGTGGCAAATAAGTATCCTCACCACCCCTGACTCAATTCCCACAATTTCTAAATGAATTGCTACCTCCATTAAAAGGACTCCAGTTATCTTAGACTTTTCTCCCCTCCACCTATTCTATGGTCCAGCAACACTGGCTTCCTTTTTGTTCCTCAAACACAACATTCCATCTCCTGACTCAGGACCTTTGCAATGGCTGTCCCTCATCCCTAGAATGTGCTTCCTTGCCATTTTCACCTCCTAGCTCCCTTTAAGTCTCATCTCCAATCCCACCCTCTGTAGGAAGCTTTGCCTGATCCTCAAAGCTGCTGGAGCTTTCTCCTCTCAGATTCCCTTCCATTTGCATTGCATACATCCTATATATAGTTATTTCATGTTGTCTCCTCCACTAGGAAGTGAGCTCCTTGAGGGTAGCATCTATATTTTATCCTCTCTTTATATACCCAGAACTTAACATGGTGCCTAGCATATGGTAAGGGCTTAATAAATATTTGTTGCTGACTACTTAGTTTCCCAAAGGCCATCTAGCCCACTGGCCTCCTTCAGCTCAACTCTGGGTGGAACAGGTTATCGATTCATAGTGTCTGCCCAAAACTAATGGACCAATAGAGTAGCTATGAGGATTGTCTATCCAACTGTATATCTATATCTAAGCATTCAGAATCAGTGGCAATTCATTTTAATTTATCATTACAAAAGAACTTAGAGGCTCCATGGATTTCGTGCTCTTTCCAACTTGCAAATCAGAAGACGATTTCCTCCTTAGAGTTGTCATGGGTGGCGCCAGGTGATTATTCCTCACCCACAAAGTCTCCCTCCCTTCTTCTACCCCACCTACTGCAGCTCCTTCTCCAGTTCTCTTATGACAGAGGATTATTCTGCATGGTATTTCATCCCTTTCATAAGGAGAAATGTTATTTGTAATTGCAAGAGAGGATAAAGGATGTCATTCTGTGTCAAAGGTTTGAATAAAAATCTACACCAAATATTGAATAACTCCTCCTAGCCTACTAAATCAGCTGCATCCATAGCTGAGAGGAGCAGGGGAGGATTCCAAGGGAGGCCGATGGCTTTGAAGATGGTTGACACACTCAGGTGTAAGCATGTTATTGCTGACATTCTTGGGAACGAAGCAATAAGAAGTTTATTCTCTAAAGAGGACTGGGCCCTGACGAGTGATGTCTTCACTGAGCTGTCCAAGGGAAGGGTTTTCCTGCAGGCAAATGCTGCTATCAGGCCAACACTGCAAGCCAGACACTCAAGTTACCACAATTCTCTACCAGATAGTGGTAGGGGGTGGATATGAGAGTATGGGGTGGGGATAGAAGGGATAGGGATGAAAGAGAATGAGGTTTAAAAGTGGGGGAGGCCAGCATTTCTTCTCCTGAAAAGCATACTACTTAACACCCTTTTGTCATGAAATATGCACCTCCCTTCTTGGCAGTAAGCAGTGGCACCTTTCATGTAACTGGAGTGGGAGACATGTAGGGACCTGTTCTGCCTTAGAAAAAGAACTTAGTGTAAACCTGGGAAATGGTAGCAGCCTGAAGGAAGAGGAAATAAACCAAAGAAGAGACAGGCTAAGGCAAAGCAGATGGAGACAGTATGGTGGAGTGTATAGAGCACGAGACAGCAACAAAGTGTTAAGTTCAAATCCTGACTCTACTATTTTCTATCTATAGGGACCCCTATAGGGTCTCCATTTCTTTATTTGTAAAATGAGAGTGTTTCATGAGGCAACAAGTTTTTAACTTTGGTTTGTGTCATGTCACCCTTTGGCAGTCTGGTGAAGGCTATGAATCTCTTTTCAGAATTTTTAATTTTTTTTTTGGAGGTAATCAGGTTAAGTGACCTGCCCAGGGTCACACAGCTACTAAACATTAAACTCACACTTGAACTCAGGTTCTCCTGACTCCCAGGTCAATGTTCTATCCACCTAGGTGTCCCCCTTTTCAGAGCATTTTTAAATAATTAAAAGAAATACTCATTTTCAGTTAGAGGTTAGGAAAAATAAAGATATACTTTTTTCCCCACCTAAGTAAACAGAACTGCTGAAATCTATCCACAAGCCCTTTAGGGGGTACATGGATGCTAGATTAAGAAAAGCTTTTAGAATAAATAGTTTCTAAGGTCCCTTCTAGCCCTAAGTCTTGTGATTATGCGAGATATAAGATCCTTTGGAGATGAGGACATGAAGAACAGAATGTTGAAAAAATTTGGGGGAATGTTGCAAGGAGAAGGTGGGGAGAGAGGATGGAAGGGATGGTAAACAGTCAAATACTGAGCTGAAGTGAAGCCATGTGGGAAGATACACAAGACTGGCCTGGGAATCAGGAGCACCTGAGGCCTCTGACACTACCCATAGGAATGGAGGTAAGTCATTTAACCTTTAACCACCCTCCAGAAAACTCAGATTTTGGACAGATTTTGGAGAGAGAAAACCTGGACTTAAGAACTTTCAATGTTTTCACAAATATATTTCAATATGATCATTTTCCTTTGCATTCTATATATTTTGGTTATTGCATTTAAAATATGATTCTGAGTCCATAACACAAAAAAGGTAAAGAATTCTTGCTCTAAGACTATAAATTGTAAACAAGTTGCTGGTGATCTGTATCAGTGGAGGGAATTTCCATATCCATACCCTGGCAAAATCATAGATCTGGAACAACATAAAAAACAAACTGAGCTAAAACTGAGGAATGGAAGCCAAAAATAGCATGTTTACCTGTAGATAGAAAGACAGCCTGATCTACACAAACATGCTTTTCTCATACCTCAAATCTTATTAAATGTCAACATTTAATCCATATGTTGTCGTTCAGTCATATTTTTTCTCAGTCATGTCTGGCTCTTTACGTCCCCATCTTCACAAAGATACTGGAGTGGTTTGCATTTCTTTCTCCAGCTCATTTTACAGATAAGGAACTGAGGCAAACAAGATTAAGTGACTTGACTCCGGTCACACAACTAGTGTCTGAGGCCAAATTTGAACTCATGAACATGAGTCTTCCTGACTCCAGACCCAGCCCTCTATCTACTGTAGTGCCACCTACCATATTAATCCATATGACCACCACATAAAGAGTTGATCTAAATTTATAAGCAGAATTAAAAACTCCTTGAGGACAGAAACTATTTCATTGTGATCTTTATATTCATAATACCTAGCTAAATAGTGTATTAGGCATAGTAACCACTTTGTAAAAGTTTGTCCATTGAATCACCAATTCAAACACAACGTGGTCCATTAACTGTATATGCTAACAACCAATCCACTATTACCTTCCTCATCAGATATATGTATAGTGATGATGCTACTGACCTAGTATCATTGGCCTACCACTTCCTTTCCTGCAGTCATACTAGATTTGCACTGATCCAACCACACTCTCTCATCCCTATCCTTTGTGCCCAGTGGCATCCATTCCCAAGACAGATGGTCAGAGTTAGTAAAACATAGTAAAGTTAATTGCCCTAGTTGAGCCACTGGAATATCAAACTACAACACTGATCTTATTAGCACTCTGCTTTATTGAATTTATCTAACTATCCGTTCACCCAATAGCAACCACGTACATATGGGAGAGCAAAATCAGACGTAGGTAAAATTATTGGAACCAAGCAACAGTGTAAAGCATACAACAAAAATTCAAACCCATATCCTTCTTTGAAGGTCCACGACCCCTCTCACCTCACTGGGATCTCTCCTTCCTTTTAAATCCCATAGCACACATGGCATTTATTACACACTGCTTTAGATTGCTAAATTTATTTTAATTTTATATGTCATATTTCCCTGAATAGATTATAAGTTCCTTGGAAACAGGGGACATCTCTCATGCTTTTTCACATTCCTTGGCCATAACAGACATTTGACAAATACTTACTGATTGATGACCCAATAGTAATTTTTAAAAATAAAAGTTTAGGCATTTTCATTATATATAATACATTGAAATCAAGTACAAGAGAAGGTACTGACAGAATAATGGCATTTCCAAGCCTCATTTGCCCTCAGCTAGGAAAGTCTTTGGAATCTAGATAGGATTTCAGGCATAATCCAAAGAGTTCATGGTGGACTTTGGGTGGGCAGACTATTCCGTGGGTGATGAGCATCTAACAAAAAAGCACAGAATCCCAAAAAGGAAAGGCGTACAAATGTATGATGGAGAGAAAGGGTAGCTACATCCCAAAAAAATGACTTGAAATAAGTTGTGTGATGTCAGGCTGCTGAGCAAAATTCTCTGGAAAATCAAATTCCTAAAGGTAGAACTTCTGGGAGTAAATGACCTGGTGTCACTAAGGATGACGGGAGAGCTTGACAGCTAGCTGCTCCTGTTCTCTCTCATCTCTGGAAAACTGGGTAAATGCCAATTGGCCCATAGCTTAGTTCACAATGTCTCAATGGTATAGTCAAATCTTGGCATCAGTGCAAATGTAAAATTAGGATGAAGTGTATGGCAAAGTGAAAGAGATTTGTGAATACTCAGTTCCCACAGAGGAACTCCAGACATAGGTAAAGAAACTGATTTCAATGCATGTGGAAATGGGTTAAGGAGAAACAGTGAAAAGTATTAAAATGGGAGGTCTCTACAATGGTTTAAAAAGAAATTCCTTCAGCCTCCATATGACTCTTAATGACATTTTCCCTTACCAGAATATAGTTTACTTAGACATCAAAGTTGATTCATTCAAATTTTTTATGCTCCTTGCATCAAAATTCTTAAATAGACTCTAGGCTACTTAACACTGGGTTTGTGAAAATCAAGAAAAACAAACAGATTAACCCTTCTCCCACTTTATAAATATTCGATGTGAAAGATCCATTTATATCGTATTGTTTCATTTAGGGTTACTCTTTGTGTATTCAGATAAGGTTGCTTTCTGTGTATTCAGTATATAATCTCAATTGCACTCCTGACTTACTTTGAATGCATTACTAATTTTGGTAATACTGACAAGCACTTAGAGCTTCCTTTGGAAAAAGTTAACTTTGAAATTGAAAGTACAACATTACTTTTGAAACAACACATATATTCCTAGGACTTAAACGGTTTTAAAACATCCAAATTATCATGAAATTAAAATTAATTGGGCAGAAATTCAGGTTGATTAATATTAAGGGCTTATCACGTATAAAGTGGTACGTATCTGCTGGCCTGCCTGGCTTCATCTCCAGAGAACAAGATAAGCCCCTCCCAAGACAAGTTCTTCACTTCTAAACTGGCCATGCTGCTAACTCAAGCCTTGGTTGACACTGCCTCCTCAGTCTCCCCTCCCTTCTGACTGGAGGGCTGGAGGATGAGTACCAGCTTCCTCCCTTTATATGGGGCAGAAGCTGGACTTCTGGGTTCCCTCCACTCTGCATCTGCTATTCTAGCTGGTTTCAACCCCATGGTTTCCCCCACTCCTTTATAGCCTCCTCTTGTGCATTATCTCTCCCTCCCTGGTTATATTGGAAGCTCCTTAAGTACAGGGACTATCTTTTTATTAATTGGAAGCTCCTTAAGTACAGGGACTATCTTTTTATTAATTACATCCCGGCCCTTAGCACAATGCTTGTCATGCACTTAATAAATACTTATTGGTTTGGATTAAACTGGCTAGATAACTGAGGCAGGGATACACAAAGGTGCATTAAGCATAGTCACTTTAGTCAGATAATCATTCATTCATTCAACAACCATTTATTGAGTTCCAACAATATAGGACGGCATTAGACTCTAATTGTGTGTGTGTGTGTGTGTGTGTGCATACATATGTATGTGGAATGGGGCAGCTAGGTGGTGCAATAAATAGAGCACCGGTCCTGGAGTCAGGAGGGCCTGAGTTCAAATCGGGCTTCAGACACTTAACACCAAAAAAACCACTAGCCATGTGACCTTGGGCAAGTCACTTAACCCCAATTGCCCTCCAAAAAGAAAAAAATTAAAACATATGTATGTGGAAGGGGGCAGCGGCTAGGTGGTACAGTGAATACAGCACTGGCCCTGGAGTCAGGAGGACCTGAGTTCAAATCCAGCCTCAGACACTTAACGTAAAACTAGCCATGTGACCTTGAGCAAGTCACTTAACTTCAATTACCCTGCATTCCACCCTCCAAAAAGCAAAAAAAAAAAAAGCAAAAGTATGTGTGTGTGTGACTGTGTGTGTGTTTTAAAAAGATAGCGTAACATAATGTATAAAAGACCTAATTTGGAGTCAGTTAAACCTCATTTCAAATCTTGTCTTTGCCCTCCACTGGCTGTATAAACATGTGAAAGTTACCTAACCTACACGACTTAGGAAACTCTCTAAGACAATAAAATTATAGATGGATTTCTCATCTGCAGCTGTTGAAGAACTTCCCACAAGTATAAAAGCATAAGCCCTTGTAGTTGACATAATATAATTTTTATGATGCAAATTGGAATGTGATGAGTACCTGCGGGTATAAAAATGATGTTTTCATAGTTCTGAGAAAGTAGAGATCATTTTAGATAATAAGGATTAGAGGTGTGAAAAAGCTAGCAATTTTTTTTATATTCTCTAAGTTATCTAGCACCTTGATAACTCTTGATGGTAGAAATTTTGAAGCATTAATATTCCTAACAATTGGGACAAAGGAAGATGATGAGCCTTCTGCACGTGCTAGAGCAGGAGCTCCTTGTCTTTCTTTTGTCATAGACCTCTTTGGTTGTCTGATTGAGTTAAACCAACGGACCCCTTCTCAGAATCATGTCCTTAGATGCATAAAAGAAACTATTCAGAATGAAAAGGAAGCCAATAATACTGAGAGACAGTTATTAAAATATTTTTTAAGTTCACAAAATCCAGGTTAAAAACTCCTGTAGGAAAGCTATGCTGAACATGGGTTGGTTGCTCAGAAGTGATAAGGATCCACTGCTCCTGCCTTCACACATCCCTAAGAAATTCCATTGTCACCAAAAGGAAATTACATCAGACTTTAGGTCAGGATTGGACCACTGCAACCACCAGAAGACACGGAACCTAGCAGACAACCAGGGTGTGACTTCATACATGTATGGTTCCAAGTGTGTGCACACATAAGCACCTTTCTGGTAATGAGGAATGGTGTGATGCTGACCTCCCCACCTCACATTGAGGAATCTCTGGAATTTTTGCCATGTGACTGAGCCCTAAGATACACCACTAATCAAAACAAAGAATAAGAATTTAAGAAACCTGAGACCCTGGTCCTAGCTATTGTCTGGTATTCAAGATACATGTGTGTAATGACTGGCTGACTAAATTTATATATCTCTTAAATATAGGCCAAATGGGTTGCACTGTTTTTGCCTCAGTCATAACATCTCAATAGCTTAAATAAGAGAGCCTTAAACTGGGGTCCTTGAACCTGTTTTTTTAATGTTTTGATATAATTGGCTTTCCTTCTAGTCCTTGCATTTTATTTTGTGCTGTTAAAAACATCATTCAAAGAACAGGTTCATAAACTTTGCCAGATTTCCAAAAGAATCTATGATGCAATAAAAAAAAGCATCTAAAAGGAATTACTGTAAAATGTCACTTGTTCTATACCATGCCTATCTAGAAAGAGGGAAATGAGGAATTGATTTGCATAAAGGGAAAAGTATTTGCTGAAAATCACACAGCATTTTGGTAGCCAATGCCGTCATCTCTTGATAAGACTCAGCATTTCCCTCCAGGTTTCCTTGTACCAATCCCTCTATCCACAGATGGACGGATGGATGGATGGATGGATGGATGGATGGATGGATGGATGGGTGGATGAGTGGGTAGGTGGATGGGTGGATGGGTGTGTGTGTGGGTGGGTAGATGGGTGGATGGATGGACGGAAGGATGGATGGATGGATGGATGGATGGATGGATGGATGGATGGATGGATGGATGGATGGAGAGGAGTAAACCAGAAGTCCTGCTTCCTACTACTTCCAACAGGATGATATAAACTCTGATTTTTTTAAGGCCACCAGTAGGGAGGAAGCAGAATGCTTCAGGGAAGCACTCACTGACATAACAAACTAGTTCAGGCCCTCATCACCTAAGCAACTAACTTCCAAAGTGGACTTCCTCTTTTCAACCTCTCCTTCTCTCCAAGTTGTTCTTCACATAGCTGCTAAGTTAACATTCCTAAAATACAGACATGAGTATGTCACTCACTCGTAAAAAAAAATCAGTGACCCCTTATTGCCTCTAGAAAAAAGATAGAAAGTCTTCAGAATGGTAGCTAAAACCTTCAAACACTAGGTTCCCTCTGACACTGCCAATGTTACTCCTTACCACACACTCTTTATCCCAAATCAAACTGACCTAGTAAGTATTCCCCACATATGACATTACATCTCCTGATTCCAGTTCTTCCAACAGGATATTTACCACGTCTGGAATACTCTGCTTCCCAGCTCTTTCTCTAACTAATAATAATAGCTGGCACTTATATGTTATATCATTTGATGCTCACAGCCACCTTGGGTGTTAAGTACTACTATTTGTACCCATTTTATATGCAAGAAAATTAGCATTGAAAGAGGTTAAATGAGTTGCCAATACTCACACAGTTAGTGTTTGAGGTAAGATTTTAATTCAGGTCCTCCTGACTCCATGTCCAGCATTCTACCCATTGTGCCACTTGACTGTCAAAATTCCCAACTTCCTTCAAAATCCAATTCAGGTTCTAGATAATAAAGAGGCCTTTCCTAATTTCTTCCCCCCAAAAAAATTGTTAGCTATCTCTATCTCTTGAAATGACTTTTTAAATAGACCTTGTATATACCTGTCTGTATAACTGTTATATATTCCTCAAAAGAATGTAAGCTTCTTAGAATACTTTCCATTTATATCTCATGTCTTCATCCATGTACTTTGTATATAGTAGGTACTCCAAAAATATTTATGGAACTTAATTGAAACTATAGGCAAACTTACAGTATGCTATTGCAAGCACTGACAAATTTAAGATCAATGTATTGACATCTTTCAATTTCTAAACCTACCTGTATTGCTAGAGGAGACAGGAAGTCACTCTACCAAAAGAAAAATGCCTCTGTAACTCCCAACCTCTGGAGGATGCAGAAATGAGCAGAAAACCAAGGTATAAACACAGAGAGTATATGTGTGCACACGTGTACAAACACACACACATACACACACACACCATCTGTCTTCTTCCCTCACTTATTGTAACCTAGTTGGAAAATGCAAAGGACTCCCTCTGAAACTGATCGGGGCATTTTAGTAACTGTCTAGAAGTGTGGGTATCCACCACTTCTTGAGGCTAGATAGACCATTGGCATAGTCTTTGTTCTTTGTTTTAATGGGTCAGATTGCTGTTAGGATGAACTCTTGACACAATAAACCCTGAGTTTCTAGAAGGCACAGGAACACTTTTACTATGGCCTGCTTCATACCCAGAGGTCCCCTAGGTTTAGAGAATGTTTGCACCACATGGATATCTTCACCAAGTTTTAAAGACTGAATAATTATTTCTGATTCTTTCAGTATCCATCTGCTTTAAGAATGGTGTGCAACAGTTATACAAAGCTAGGGTGGAGGAGGAGAGAGAAAGAGGAACTGGGACATTGTTATGAATTTTTCAAACCAGAAAAGCCAGATGGTTTGGAATATATGAGAGAAAAAACAAAGAAAGGCATGAACAATGGATATCCCCTTTCCAAACTGCCCATCTCCAACATTTATAAAAAGCCAATACATACTATTGAGCACTGAGAAATAAATGCTTCCAAGTTCTCAGAATCTCTGACGAAATTCGATCATCAATTGCTTCCCAAAGGTCAGATAAATCCACTGGTGGAAAATGCATTTGCAATCCAGGGGAAAAGAGAAAGAGAAGTAATCAGGAATAGGATCAATAGAGTAATTTCTTCCAAGAAAAACTGCTTCCTACCTTGTCTTTCCACCATATTAATAGCTTTCAGGAAAGACAATCAGGTAAGTGACAAAGCACTATTACCTTACAAATGTACATTTTACCTTTGATCATTTTCAGAGTTGTAACTATGTCTTCTGTCTTTATGTGCAATTAAGAAAATGATTGAGTATGGGTATACGAATTTAAAGCACCACAGAGAAGTTACTGGTACCGTTTTTCCACTCCTTTTCCAACGTGAGAGGATTCAGTCTTGTCATTATCAGCTCTTCTTTCCTCCCCTTCTACTCCAATTATCAAGCTTTTTTGGTGGTTGATTTATATTTGATTTATATTATTTGAGAAATTCAAAATGAATAAGGAAACTATCTTGCCTGGACAAATTTTTCCTCTTGACACTAGCCTGAGAAAAGATTTACACTTGCTAAACTCCTCCCCCTTTCTCCTAGGTTCAGTAAAGCAATTCCTCCCCATTCAGAGGCCCAAATATAGAAAGGAAGAATCACCACATAAGCTATGAACCTGATGAATTTGTAACACAGGGAGTCTAAGGTTGGGTGAGGAATATGAAAACTAACATTAATCAAAAAACTTAATCATCAAGATGAGCTAAAACTGGCAGAAAAATAAAGATATTTCATTCCATCTAATTCTGAGGGAAATGTCAACCAGAGTCCTGCTGCAAACCTTGGCATATGTGTCATCTGAAGAACTATCTGGCCAAAACAAGGGATGTTATCAGAGAAATCTGGGAAGACTTGTACGAAGTGATGAAAAGTGAAGTTAGCAAAACAAAGAGAACAAAATATATACAATAACAACACTGAAAAATCAAAGATTTAAAAACCCTTGTCAATGCAGTGATGAACCATAATTCCCGAGGAGTAATGATGAAGAATGCAACCAACTTTCTGGCAGAGAAGTGACAGACACAAGACACAGCCTGACATACATTGTTGGATGTGGCCAATGGGAGAATTTGTTTTACTTGATTATGCGAGTTTGTGAGAAGTGGGGGAGGGTTTCTGTTGTTGATTGTTTTGTTTTGTTTTTAATTGGAGGTGGATGGCAGGGAAAGAAAATGCTTGTTAATTAAAAATAAAATAAAACATTTTTCAAAAAGAGCTATCTATGACCGAGACAATGACTGTCCCCTATAGCCAGGATACTGTGTCCTCCTAAAAAGACTTTAGGTGCAGAGATATGGATGATGTCCAAGCATATAAAAAGTCCTAAATGTTCTCCCTACAATTTTGTCTTCCACAGGGACTGGCTTCTTCTCCGTAGTTAGTAATTCTATCACAAGTACCATGATAGTTGGGAAGCCCACAATTACATTTAGATTTTGATTTACTAACCCGTACAATGCATGTATCTTCACAAAGTGCACAATTCATTCTTGGGAAACTTTCAAGTGAAAAGATTCCCATTGCTATCCTCAACATTGACACTCTTTAATTTGTGGGGCACATTCTGGAGAGGAGTCAAGGCTTAAGATAGTATCAAACTACATACAGGGTCCCTGGTAGGTACTGATGGATGGGTTGACAGACTCATTTAATAGGTTCCAAGTGCCTACAGAGACCTCATTCTCTGAATTCTGATTCTAAGTCACTAGAAATGTTGATAAATACCAATAAAGATGGATATAAAAACTGTGCCCAGAGTTCACAAGTCCAATTTCAGACATCAATAGCAACAAAGCTGGGAGACAATAAAAGAATTCCACGCCCCCATGATTATATTTAGCACAGCTAAGTATCTATTTGAAAGGAAAAGGTCCTTTTTAAAATGCGGTTATAGGTGCTTCATGAGCAAAAGGATCTATTAGCTAGTATCCTTTATATCAGAACTTCTTTCAATACTCTGAATAACCTTCGTCATGTAATTGTGCATCACATGACCTCAGCTCTAAAATAAAAATACTAGTCTTCAACCCTTAACTAAGGCCTATTGTATAGATTGATTTGGAGCTTTTAAAACCCAGGGATATATAATCCATGTTGCTCAGATACAAGTACTGTATAAGTACATGATACTATAATTCCCATACTGACATCCAGCCATATGCCTGTCACCATTCCTGTTAAGGGATCTAGAGTGGTTTGGAGACAAGCAATCCCTCTGAGTCACAAAAAAAAAAAAAAACCCAACATGCTAATGAAGGTTCATTTCAGCATTTCCACTGACATATTTCCGATTGCAGTGCCTAGCTGATTAAGCAACTAGAGCTGTGATCTCTTGCTAAAAAGCAGATGGCAATCTGCTGATTGAAAGGGGAAAAGTCATTAAAATTGCAGAACAGATTAACATGGTTATAGGAATTTGATTTGGTTTGGCTTCTGCCACAGATAAAGCTGGAGAGCTAGGTTCAATAGTAAAAGAGTTTGTTTTGCATCAACCTTGCAAATAGCTACTCTGACCATTGGCAGAGACTTTGCTTACCAAAGACAAAGGATAAAGATCCACAGAGTAAAGTCATGGATTTTAGTGGACAAATAACTTTAGGATACAGTATTTATTATTTATTTGGGACGTTGATTTCCATAATATATCTAATCCAAGGATTCAAAATCCTTCTATAAATATTACACAACAGCAAACATTATTGTCTCTCCTTTGCCCTTTAATCAGGCTCTTTTCAAGCCCTACCTTCTCCCTGAAGCTTTCCCAGACCGCTCAAATTCTCTGGTACATTTATAGAATTCCAGTATCCACACTCTTAATTAAACTATATTTCTCTTCATCTATATACATACAGAATCATAGAACTTTGGGACTGGAAACAAGCTAATTATGTTTCATTTTATTGTAATTACTTTGGTTTGATATATATTCCTACACACACACACACACACACATACACATACACATATACACCATGCCTCACACTCCTATATTCCACACAATATCTAATGTAGTAGTGATGACAGAGTATTCTCAAGAAGTATTTGTTGATTGATTCTTTTTGTTCCTATCACATCCCTAGGGGGCTACAGTCCCTAGTTAAACCAGGAAGAAAATCGAACCTTTAAAATCTGTAAAAAACGGAGATAAGCGTCTACCTCCCAGGGTTGTTATGAAGCTCCACCCCTTCCTGCTACATCAGCAAGTTCAAGGGGCATGAAAGATCTTCAGATCTCAGTATCATTACAAGCTCAAATGAGATAATAATTGTAAAGCATTTAGCACACATGTAGTAAGCGTCATATAAACGTTAAACTAATACTATTATTATTATTGTGATTGATTACATCCTTATTATTATCGGTAAAATATGAGTCAACCTGGGACAGTTAACTGAACATTTATATTACTTTAAATGGCAAAACCCTAATAATTTTAGAAATTAAGTACAAATTTCCTTTCCTTCAAGAATCTGTCCCTTTATGTAGTATAGCTCTTTATTAGGCATCACAAGAGAAGGAATGTGGACAGATATTAAGTGGCCAAATGCAAAGCATACAAAAGCGTAGAGCAGGGCATAATACTGAATGTTACAATGCAATGGGGGACTGATAATTCTTACTTCACGACTAAATAATTAGCTACCCAGCTTCTAAATGACTACCCAGCTTTCAGTGTGCTTCTCTTCCAGCAATCAGCTCACTACCACCAGATTATCTTGTAAGATGAGATGCCTGCCCACAAAGACTTTACAATCTTATTAAGATAAATTGGATGAGTCTATTGAATGTGCCCCTGTCTCTATCACTTCTTAAAGTCCATGGGAATTCTGGCTTCAACATACTCTTTTACACACACACAGCCCTCATAGAATAAGAATGAACAGAATCCTTAGGTATAATGGTTTTCTTTGCTTCTTTCAATCTCAATTTATGAGATAGGCATCAGACATATTTTGTTGTATGTTGTTTTAATTCTGTTTGTCTTTCAGCCTTTTTTACTGGGCAAACTTTATCTGTCTATCAATATCCAGGGAAATGCTAGCTGGAATACCAAACGTTTGGGAAGCTAACTCAAGGAGCAGCATCTCATTAGCAACAGTTCCTAGGAAAAGATGGTGAGAGTAGCCTTGTTGTTTGGAAAGGTGGAAGTCTGAGAAACAGTCAACTTCTGCCTGAATATGAGAAAAAGTCTTACCTCTCTGGATGACAGATTATAGGTCACTACTGCCCAATGTTCCAATATTTAAATTCCTCTGGATAGTTTCTTGGATATCAAATGGGATGATATACAGAATAATGATGCAAAAATTTTAAAATGTTACTTATTGCTGTTATTGACATTGTCCGGTCTATGTTGTTGTTGCTCAGTCATTTTTCAGTTATGCCCAACTTTTCATGATCCCATTTGGAGGTTTGGTTTGTTGGGTTTTTTGGCAAAGATACTGGAGTGCTCTGCCATTTCCTTCTCCAACTCATTTTACTGATGAGGAAACTGAGGCAAACAGGGTTAAGTGATACAGCTAGTAAGTGTCTGAGGACAGATTTGAAATCACAGAAACGAGTCTTCCTAACTCTATGCCTAACCCTCTGTCCTTCTTTTGTCTTGACAGTACTCTGTTCATACCCTTCTTATTAAACCATCTCCCACTAAATCCTGGGCTATTTTAAAACTCTCAGTTTGTCGGAGAAAAGCACAATCCACTGGAAGTGATGTAATTTCATCTGCTCTTTATTCCAGCCAAGGTAACTCATTAACAAGGTCAGAGTCTTTCCAAACTGATATAATATTTCTCTGTTGCTCTTGGAGTCATGATAAAGACACAGATCTTAGATACACTTCACACCATCCTTTCTAGTTTCCAAAACTCACGACCTCCCCTGCTTACCTTTCCAGTATTTCCTGCCCTTTGACATCATCCCCAAGCCATTCCCTCCTTTCTTCTGTCTCACATCCCCAATTCTGTATTCACTTTTCTCTCTTGTCACCTACCTTAGACTCCTTTTTTGGTTTCTTCTTTTTTCTATCTCCCAGAACCAGGTGCACAAGCAGGTCCTTCTGCTTCAGTTTCCATGAGCATATATTTACTCTTACTCTCTTATCATCACTGCCATCATTTATACGAGTCAAGAGGTCAGCGATTTCTGGTTATTGTCTTATAATATAACCTTTAGAAGAGCACTATAATATTAATATTTATTTAACTGACTATTAAAATTTAAAATGTGAATTAAATATTAATGTTTTCAGCCAAGACTAGAAAGATTTCACACCAACAGCATCTGTACTTTCTTTTACACATGTTTATTTTGTGAAAACTACCCCTTTAACGACGGCTCCCACACCAATCTCTACTTCCTTTCCCACCAGCACATTCTTTTGGACTAGACCATTATGATTATGCCCCAGGAAACCTCATCACCAGAAAATTCATCAGCCTGGAGATCACAAAGCCTTGGTACTCACTCCTCATCAGCGCCCCAGTACCCTTTGACCCTCTGACTGGAGGGCAAAGCAAAGAACCCTTCCTAAAACTTCCATTTAAAGAGGTCTCCCAGGCCAGGGAATTCTTCATTTCCAACTAGTTTCATTCCTTGGACTGGACTCCACCATGCCCATCCCCATGGATATTATTTCTCTGACCTCCTTCCACTTCTCTGCTTCCTCTTGTGTGCTGTCTTCCCCATTAGATTTAAGTTGCATCAGGGCTAGGAATATCTTTAATTTTCTTACTTGAACCACTTAGCACAGAACTTGGTACAGAGTAGGTGCTTAATAAGTGCTTATTGACCAATTAATTGTGAGAATCAGTATAGACTGGCGGAGAGGGGGCTAGATTTGGAGCCAGAAGACCTGGGTTCGAATCCTGATTTTTTTTTTGTTATTTACTGCCTGTATAACCTAAGGCAAGTCATTTTTACCATTATGAGTCTTAGTTTCCTCATCTACGAAGTTAACCATTTGGACTAGATGACCTCTAAAATGCCTCCCTAAAGTGACAATTTTATTTAAATTACTATGCATTTTTTTGTTGTTGTACTAGTTTAGTGTATGCAAGTTAATACATTCAGTAAAAAGACCAAGTAGTAAATTTATTGTTTCCAGGACATTGTTATAATGCAATTGCAGGACCTAGGAATTAAAGGAAAAGATCCAAGTTGCCCCATACACTTCTCCCATTCCCACATTAGTTATTAAATTATTCTTGGGTAGAGTGCAGTCCCCTAGAGGGCAGAGACCTCTGCTTACCTGTTTCTTCACTGATAAATAGGGGTAGTAAAAGCATCTAATAACCAGAGTTGTTTTGAGGATAAATTGAGACAAATTTTGTAAAACACTTTGCAATTCTTGAAGTGCTATATAAATGTTAGCATTATTATTATTAATAATAATTATTATTATATGTCATATGGTAGAATATTTGATAAGAATATTTTATTCTACATTATAGTTATTTGCATACATTATCTTCACTACTAAATTCAAACTTCCTTGAGGGTAGGAATGACTTACTATTTTACTTTTAATCATAATATCTAACATCTAGTGTTTT
Source organism: Pseudocheirus occidentalis (assembly GCA_028646575.1). Taxonomy (NCBI): domain Eukaryota; kingdom Metazoa; phylum Chordata; class Mammalia; order Diprotodontia; family Pseudocheiridae; genus Pseudocheirus; species Pseudocheirus occidentalis. Next base: position 104,123,983 of record CM053598.1, on the reverse strand, counting down.
TACATACTTAATAAGTATTTTGATTTAAGTTGACTTGAAATATAATTTCTCACCCACACTGATTTCCCCGTCTGTATGTCCTTTTTTTACGCAGTGATGCTACAATGATTCCAGTTACCTAGACCTGACATTTCTAAGTTATATCTGGCTCTTTCCTTTCCTCCACACTGTCCCCAATTCCTGTCAATGATTCCTTAATCATATTTGTCACATCAATCCTTCCTTTTCCATTTCAACCTCTACTATCCTTAGTTCATTCATTCATTCATTCATTCATTCATTTAACAACTAGTTATTACACAACTTACATATGTCAGTCACGGTGGTGATCCCCCAGATGCAGAGTTCTACTAGATATGAGCTCTGCCTTCAAAGATGTTACAATTCAAGAAGGGGCTAAGACCATTATTACCTCAAGACTAAATTATCATAACTGCTTCTAGCTGGTCACTCACACTTCGGGCTGCTTCTATTTCAATGGAGCATGCTCATTATTACCCAATTATCTGTGAACCAACAGAACTCATCAACTTGACTACTTACTTCGAAGATGCAGATCTCAATTTATCCATCTTTCATAGTTGAGGAAACTAAACCCAGAGAGGGTGACTTGTTCAGGATCATAGATGCAGCAAATGGAAGACTCAGGATTTTAAACTCAGATGTTCTGACTCAAAATCCAGCACTCTTTGCATTCTAACATACTATTCCTTTAAGGATTTCTCAAATTTTGGCATGAATGGTGTGTTGAAATAGATCACATTGGAGTGCTGTTGAGTACATGCCATCTCTTCTCATTTTTATTCTTTCATCTGATTCAGTGCTGATTTCAACTTTTGTTCTAACAAGTTAATGGTCTGTCTGTACATATACAGCTGATTTGTAAATGACTCCCACATCAGTAACCTAGTTGTTTTCTGTCTATAGACGTATAGTTAATTTCATTTTTGTGATGTTATTTGGTAATCACCATATCCAATGCCTCCTGACTCTCCTTGAAGAAAATGTGTTATGTTCATGATATACATACAGGTGCAAGGCTTCTACATAGCCTTGCATAGACACTTGGGAGTCTTGTTTAGTGATCTTTAGTCATATTTTCCTGCTTATTTTTCACCCCTCCATTTAAACCACTGAATATTAAAGTATATGTTGATTTAATTTATAGGACTATCTGGAGTTCTTGATAGAGTTTCTCTACATTCACATTTTCTGCAACAGATGTTAGCACATAAGCCCCAATTAGTATCACAGCAGTCTTTTTGTAATTGCTCATCATGAGTACACTAATATGAAATGATCAAGTGTCCCATGAAATGATGTTTCTTGTTGCCTTTGGACACATAATTAAGCAACTCTATCCATTCCTTTATTTGCCTCTCCAAAGAAAACCTGTGAGCCATCCTTCCATTTAGCAATAACTTCTTTAGACCTTCTGTTTTTATTTACAGCTAAAATGTCAATAATGATATGCTTCCGTTCCTCCAGGAGTATGTAAGCTCTTTGGTCATTGGACAAGGATCTCACATTTACAGTACCAACAGTTGAATTCATGAAAAAGATGGTCTAAAAAGCTGTGATTCTTAGTCCTCCCTCCCCATCTTTCCACAGCTCTGCCACTGTTGCTTCAGAAGTGGAAAGGGACCACACACTAGTAAGGAGCCTCTCACTAGGTTGGGCTTCAGAAAGCAGACATCATCCATTGACAGAACTGCATTCAAAGTCTTTTCAGCTTGAGTAGAGCTTGCCATAACCTGTGTTTTCCAGTCATGCCTTCAAAAAACCAGGGTCACCTCCATACCACAATGATTCAATGAATCAATCAAGAAGTATTTATTAAGCTCTTATGTGCCAGACACTATTTAAGGTGCTGAGGAGACCATTACAGAAGTGAGATTGTCCATTCTGTCAAGCAGCTTTCCTTTTCCCTGGGATAAGAAGACAAAACTAGGATATAAAATAAATGCAAAGTGACTGGAGGCATTTTGTTGTTTTTCAGTCATTCAGGGCCCCCATTTTGAAGTCTTCTTGGTGAAGATACTGGAATGGTTTACCATTTCCTTCTCCAGCTCATTTTATAGATGAGGAACTGAAGTAAACAAGGGTTAAATTAAATGACTTACCTGGAGTCACACAGCTATTTGAACTCATGAAGATGAGTCTTTCTGATTCCAAGTCCCATGCTCTATCCACTGCACCACCTAGCTTTTCTTTGATTAGAGGGGAAGAGCACTAAAAAAAGAGTTAATCAAGAAAGAACTCTTAAGGGAGATTGCATTTAAATTGAGCTTTGAAGGAAGTTTGGTATTCTACAAGGGAGAGGTAAGAAGAGAGAGCATTCTAGGAACTGGGGAGGCGGAGGGGGAACAGCCTATCAAGGTCAAGGAAGAGAGAGGTGAGATACTGTGTGTGAAGAGCAGTAAGCCAGTATGACTAAGTATATGAGGGGTAATCATATGAAATTAGCCTAGAAAAAATAGAGTGAAATCATACTGTGATGGACTTCAGATGACAGAGTTATTTGAATTTTATCCAGAGGCAATCCAAAGCCACGGGAGTTTCCTGAGTTGGTAAATGCCATGGTCAGATCTAAATTTTAGAAATATCAATTTGACAGCTGTGTGGAAAATGGACTGCAGGCTGGAGGATCAGTTAAGAGATTATCTCAGTAATCTCTGAGAAAAAGGATTACGGTAGTTGTGGTATTAGTGGAGAGAAGGGAATGGAAAAAAGGAAGTAGAACTGACAAGACTTGGTTACTGATTGGATATGGGAGTGAGTAAGAGTAAAAAGGTAAGTATGGCTCATATGTTACAACCTTGATATCTAGAAGGATGCTGGTATCAAGGAATTGAGGAGAAGATGTTTTATTGTATGCCCTTAAATCTCAAAGAAGACCAATGACATAAGGAGGATGAGGTCTTGATTTGCAAGTAAATTGGACTTAACTGAGGCAGACCTGTGCAAAGCCATCAGCCTCACTCTCTCCTCCAAGGTCATCTGAGTCCACTGGCAAAACATAGGTCAGAATGACTGGTGAAGACCCCAGATGCATTGGAAGACCTTGTCCTGGGAGACAGGTGGGTTTAGAAGAAAAGAAAACGAGTTTGGATTGTGATATACTAAATGTAGTAGATAAAGAGTTCCAGTAGGTCACTGGAGATGTAGGACTGGGAGACAAAATGATATCTGGGTTAGGAAACATATGCATAAAAACCATAGTTGAAAACATAGGAGCTGATGAAATCACCAAGAGAAAAAGTTCATTCCATGCTTTAAATATCTTCTCTTCTAATGATTCCCAAATCTATTCATCTAGCCCTTGTCCTTCTCCTTAGTTACAGTCACACATCACCAACTGAACATTTCTAATTGATTGTCCCATAGGCATATCAAACTTGACATGTGAAAAACAGGACTCAACTTGCTCAGATATCCTTCTGAATTTCATCAATAATGTACAGTGTGCTACTACACTTCTAATCACCCGGATCTAAAGCCTTGGTATCATCCTTAACTACTCTCTCATATTCATCTCACATATCCAATCTGTTGCCAAATCTTTTAAGTTCTTTCTCTACAAAATCTCTTGTACATATTCCCTTCTCTCCATGCACATAGGAAGAACCTAGTTCAGGTCTTCATCACCTCTCACTAAACAGGTCTCCCTCTCTCAGCAATCTCCCTATTCAAATCCCTCCTAAATACTGGATACTCCATCTCCTATCTCCATGCCTTTGGCCTGTCCCATTCTCCATGATTAGAATCCCTCTCCCTCACAACTTCTGACTCTTAGAATCCCTGGTTTTCTTTAAGACTAAGATTGAATACCACCTCCTCTAGTAAGCCTTGCCTGGTCCCCGTAGCTGCAGATGCCAGCTCCTCTAAGGTTACCTTTCATCTACTCTGTAGTTATTGCATATGCTTTGATTTATACTATATTGTGTATTATCATGTATAATTGTGGATTTATATTGTGTATGCTCTGATTTGTCTCTCTGATTAGAATGTAAGCTCCTTAAGGGCAGGGATTGCTATTGCTTTTTCTTTGCATCCCCAGCACTTAGCATATAGTACTTGGCACATAATAAATGTGCCATAGTAAATAGTATGAGGCACATAGTTGATGAAACTTTCATAAATACTTGATTCATGACAATTTCTCCATCTAAATATTCACTAATCATTCCTTTAATCATGCATTCAATAATTTTGCCAAAAACTGAAGTCAAGTTCAACATTCTATAAAGTACAGCCTCCATTCTCTTTCTTTTTTAAAAAAACCTAGACAATGTAAAACAATCTTCAAAAACCCAAGAGCCTCTCTACATCATGATGTAGCATCAAAGTCAATCTTTATGGGTGGAATCAGTTAATTAGGTATTAAAATCAGTTGTCAATGATACTGGTAAATTCTGGCTACCTAAGCAATTTGCTATTGTCTCTCTTCTTATCTAAAAGTTGGTTAGGAATCATTGGTGATTGCAATATTGGTGACGGGGGGAGGGGACTGCCAGTCGAACCAACCTATGTCTTGCCATTGGACTCCAAAAACTCTGGAGAAGAAAGTAAGACTGATGACTTTGCATAGCTCTTCCTTCACTCAAATGAAATTATCTTGCAAGTCAAGACATCACCTTCCTGCTGTCATTGGTCCCTTCGAGACTGAAGGATGAACAACAATTGGTGATTGTGTTCCTCTGAGAGAAAAAGATTCAATCATGACCCGTTCTACCTAAGCTACCCTAACATTAACTTAAATGGATTTCTAAAATTCTGAACAAAGCCATCTCTAAGCAACAGTGAATCAGGAAAAGCACCCCCAAGTTCGGCAAAATGCTTTGCTTTGAGACTTGGTACTTGAACAGTGATTCGGGGAGAAAAAGTTCTTTTTTTTAAGTTCAACATCATTTCCATACAATTAGGCTATAAGCCCCACCCTTCAATGAGGTAAATGGGGTGGGACTGCCCCTCCTCCCCTCCTACACATACCCCTTAGGCTCTAAATCCCTGGCTGGTAACTTCTTTTCCCTTTTAATGAGACCTTTTATGTTCATTTTAAGCTGACTTCACCTATACAAAAAAAAAAATGAACTGTATGCATATGTATGTATACATACAGTATGATTTGGATCTTAGAATCTAAAGGGACCCTACAGATGATCTAGGTTGAATACCGCCCCACTTTAGAGGAACAGATGACAGTATAAATGTTGTGCCCGCCTTTATTTGATGCCATTTTCTCCCCTGAAGTTCACAGAATTATATCATGGAGCAGGAAGGGATTTCAAAGGTCACTGAGTTCAGCCCTCTCATTTTAGAGTCAAAGAAACTGAGATCCAGAAAATGGAAATATCTTACCCAAAGTCATGGAGGTAGAAAGTAGCAGAGACAGGATTTGGATCCATGTCTTTTGACTATAAATCCAGTATTCTCTCTACCATACCAGAGTTCTCCTCACTAATGATCATGATAAAAACCAATGCTGTAATCTAATAGAAGGACTAAATTAGATTTCTTCAAATTTAAACCTGAATCTATAGCTCTGCCCTTGAAATTTCATTCTGCTGCTCTTTCTGTTTCCTTTCTACCAGTCAGGAGTCTTTCTAGTCAAAATTCCCTACACCTAGAATGGGGAACATTTGCTCCAGAAGTTATTGTGGTAGTATTTAGGATAGGCATTTAGGGAGCGGCAAGGTGGCCTAGAGGAAAGAGTGCTGGGCTTGAAGTCAGGAAGACTCATCTTCGTGAGTTCAGATCTGGCCTGAAACACTTACTAACTTTGTGACTCTGGGTAAATCACTTAACCCTGTTTGCTTCAGTTTCTTCATCTGTGAAATGAGCTGGAGAATGAAATGGCAAACCACTCCAATATCTTTGCCAAGAAAACCCCAAAATGGGGTCATGAGGAGTCAGACATGACTGAAAAAATGACTGAACAACACTTAAGATGGATGAATAATTTGTGTCCTATTACATTAAATGCATACTAGCTGAGCCAAATATATCCAGGTTATAAGCTGTTTCAGTCCCTTGCCTCTGAATTGGCAATTGCTCTGTGTACCATGTTGACTGGTTTTCTTCAGAAGACAAATAAAGTGAATAGAGCACTGGACATGGAGTCAGGAAGACCTGGGGTTAAATTCTACCTTGGACACTTACTGGCTGTGTGTCTATGGGCAAGTCACTTAACCTCTCCACCTTTGCCTCAGTTTTTTTCATCTATAAAATGAGAAGACTGGACTCAACGACCTCTGAAATCCCTTCCTGCTCCATGATATGATTCTATGAACTTTCAGGGGAGTCTGGGGGGGAGGGAAATAGCATCAAATAAAGGCAGGCACAACATTCTACACTGTGTCATCTATTCCTCTAAAGAACTAACCAGAAGACATCCAGACCAATGGTTGTTTGGGGACATAGTCAAAGAGCAAAGTCATGTCTCTTTTACCCTCATTTTCTATGTCAAGATTTTTTGGAGACTCAAAGATTTTCCTTTTTTAGGTATCCTGTGACAGTTCTATTTACTTAGGACAACAGTCCAGTAAAACTCGACTCTTTGGCAATTTACTAATCCTGTAATTCTAATGCAAAACAGTGGTCTCCCTCATTTCTCAGCCAAGATTTGCTACAATTCAATCTCCAATTACTCATACTTCCCAGCTCTTACCCAGAATACACCCCATATTGGCTTATGTGCCACACAATGAATATTTATCAGATGTCATAAAAATTCAGCTACAACTTGATGAAACAGGCATAAACAAAGTACATGGCAGGGCTACAGATCATTGGGCTTGATGCCATCACTAGGCTTTTTTATCCACATCAACCGTGATTTTGAGTCTGTCTCCATTCTGCATGCTCTCATTAACTCCACAAAAATTAGTTAAGCACTATCAGGAACAAAGTCACGCTGTAGTAGGAGCTGAGAAACCAAAGACAAAAATGAGAGTCCTTGCCCTCCAGGGTTAACTTGGCACTTAGAACACCCTACTGTCTCCTGTTCGCCTTTACATCAGTAGCCTGACACAATCCCTACCAAGTAGTAGTTGCTTAATTAAATGCATATTTGTTAATTGAGGTTAAAAACAAAGACTATTCATAATGCCTCAGATATCCTCCTAATATTCCTGGATCTACTACACTAGGTCAGCAACTTTTGTCCCATAGTCTTCTATTTCCAAAAGCACTGAGTTTGGTGCTCCTGTTTTCCTTAGTATTCACTGTCACCACCCTCTTCTTTCTTCCTGGATTCCCCCTACAAGTCTCCTGCAGAATTATGCATATTTCCTTATCTCCCTTACTATCTTATAAAATAATCCTACACCTAAATTTTGTAAAGAGTTTTCACTGGAACTATTTTCATGCTTCTACTGATCTGTGACCTCACTAATGTGAGTATTCCCTCCTTCCCAGTTTCCATTCTAGTCAAACTAGCCTACAAGTCAAAATTGTAGCCCCCAATTACAGTACTTACTATAACTCTATGAAACAGACACCTTTGGAAAGGCACAGAAAGCAAAACCATTTTTTTGTAGTTTGTTTTTCCATTTATTTCCATTCTACTTTGGTAAATACTAAGGGTTTATGTAAGAGTTTGTGTTTCCTTGTTTCTGTATGTTTGTTTAATTATTTGTTTTTGTATATGGTTATTAGGAACATAATTTTTTTAAGCCATGAACTAGAATTCTGATTCCCAGCTTGACCACTAGCTAGCTGCATGACATTAAGGAAGTAGAAATTCTCACAGGATCATAGATCTAGAGTTGGAATGGACCTGAGAGGCCAGCCCTCTGGATCCATTTTACAGATAAGGAAATTGCGATCCCATGGCACTAAAGTGATATTTCCAGGATTACAGTTAACAAGAGCCAAAGGCAGACCAAACACAGAGGCACATGTTGCTAGGGAGGTATAGAAAGTTACAATAGATTCTTATCCCAACTTCACCGTAAGTTTAACTGTGTGATCTTGTGAAAGTCATACAACCTCCTCAAATCTTATTATCTCATTGATAAACTAAAGTTGCTGAATGAACTGAACCCCAATTTTGCTTCCACCACCTTTTTTAAAGTGCTACAAACCAATGTGGAATCAGTAAAGGAGAAAGACAATAATTTGCTCTTTGTGAGCCATCACTGGAAAGACAACAATGGGAGAAATAAATGACATTTACAATGTGCTTTAAATTTTGCAAAGCATGTTAAACATTTTATCTCGTTTGAGTCTCACAAAAACCCTAGGAGGTAGTTTACTACAGTTGTTGCTGCAGACCTAATGATTCCACTGGTATGAGGATCTCCCAATGTAGAAGCTCCCTACCACAGAGAGCCACTGCCAATTCTTCTTCAACTTTTAATGTTAGAGAGTCATGCTAGAGATGTCCCCTCTCCATCTGGAGCTATCTAGAGCTCTGAAAGGTTAAATGACTTGCCCACAGCTGCATCAGAGGGAGAAGTTGAACTCAGTTCTTCCTGGCTCCAAAGGTGACCTTCTAAAACCATGTTGCCCCACTCCAGGTAGTATTTTCCCCATTTTCCAAAGTAGGAAACTGAGGAACAAATCAATGAAGTGACTTATCTATGGTCACACAGCTCGTATATGTCATAGGCAGAAGTTGAACCCAGGTTTTCCAAATTCCAGGTCGTTCACTCTATTATGTCACATTGTCAATCAACTTGAAATTTGAAGTGGACGGTGGGGAAGCCTACAGTATGTTCCATGTGAAAGGTATTTGATAGAAACTGATTTGTAAAGAATGTTGTAGACATTCTATGGTGTAAACCAAAAGTAAATAAATAATTTTTTTTTAAAAAAGAAAGAAATCTACAAGCTTCCTTCCTTGTTCTTGAAGATGAATTCCCTGAGACAGAGGTTTAGAGGATGGCCTGTAACAATCTTTTATTTCTCTAATTCTTTTTTGACTCAAAACAGACTTAAGAAACTATAGCCTAGCATTAGAAGCCTCTCCTTCCTTCATGGGAACATCACCTCCAAGTGAAGGTTATACAGCAGGTGTGCAAATCCACTACAGAAAGACTGCTCTCTCCCTACTTTTCCAATGAGAATATAAGGGAGTGAACTCAGCCAATTACCAAGAAGCCCATGTACAATCTCCCATCTGGTCTAAAGAATAACCCATTCCCTGTCCCAAAGCCTTTTCTGTTCCTTTATAGAGCACAGTCAGTGCTGAAGCCAGCAGCCTTCAAACCTAAAGTATTATTGGCTTGATTTAATGACTGCCGGAAAAACCAACCTACTTCATGTCCAGCCAGGGTTTTCGAGTGGATCACAAGAAAGAAAGTAAAAGGCTGGGGAGAGAGGAGAGAAGAAACAGGAAAGTGGGGGGAGGGATTAAAGACATTATGCAACCTGCTGGGTTTTATATCCACCCCCATCATCCCCTAATGTCTGCGTTCCCCCTCTGCCTCTCTTCCTTTGTGGACTACCCTCATTCTCTTCAATAGTAAAAGGCAAATGACAGTGTACGCCTTTCTTGTCCCCTCTCCATATTGTGTTTGCTCGCTCTCAAAGTGCCTTCCATTGAAACTGGGTCCAAAGGGAAGCTGCTTTGTTCCCCCAAGAACACATTGTGCCGGGGCAAGCTGTGCAGGTGCGGAGGGTTTTGTCTGAGTCGATGTGGCCGCTAATTAGTTGGGGGTGGGAGGATGCAACAAGGAGGAGGTGCTGGACACAGAGCTGAAGTCCTGCTCAGCTTTCAGGCATTGTGTGATTCCCCACTTTGGGCAAAAGCTGGAAAGGTTTTTCTTCCCAAGTTTGAGAGTAGAAAAGCGATTTTGTTTTCCCTTCCGCGTCCAAAGCCCCTCGGGTTGTGAATGGCAGGCAATATAATGCAGCCTCAATTTAAAAGGCTTTTCTCTCCAAAATCCACCTTCCCCCTAGTATCAATTTACTTGAACAGGGACTTCCTGGAATGCCATTTCCAATTTTAAAGTAATGTACATTTTGACTTTAAAAATCTCCCCACCTTCTCTCATCTGCGTTTAGCCTCCAGCTCTTTTGCTATATTATATGTACATATATAGAGACATATATGTGTATATTTATACATACATATATGTGTATATACATACGTACAAAAAGGATGTCCCAAAAGTCTTAGTGCAACTTTATATCTTAATAGCCATTAGAAGATAACACTATGCATTAAGCTTTAATAATTATAAAATTATTAAATAGTACCTCCGGGGCTTTTGAGGTATCCTGTATTAAACACTATCTCCTTACAAGGAGGACCGAGATCTTCGAAAGAGTGCAAAGTGGAGAAAAAAAACTACTGGATTAGTTTTTTCCTTTGATCAACCAACTGATCAATCAACACCACTTACCAAGCCCTTAACTACATGCGGGGTACAGGAGGCAATGTGGTCTAATAGATAGAGACTCAGGTGAAGCTTGGGTTTTAAGCTGTCTCTGATACCTGCTGGCTTCATGGCCCCTGAGCAAGTCACTTAACTTCCAGTGCCCCCAAGCAATAACCTAAGACTTCAGGTAGAAGGAAGAGTTGCAAATCTGAACTGATAGGAGTTTGGTACATCAATGACATTACACATTCATGTCTCACTCCCCCACAAAAATAGTTCGAAGCACTGAGCTAGAAAATTAAATAGTCCCTGCCCTCAAGGAGCTTTCCTCCCCATGAGGAGGGAACATGTACATACACATATAAACATATATGTGTATATACATGTGTACACTTGTATGTATATAAATCATGTGTGTATAAATTGCAGGAGGGAGTGCCAACTGCGAAGATCAGGAAGCCGTTCAGGTAAGGAGCTAGTGCTTGAGCTGAACTTTGAGGTGAACTAGGGGATTCATATGGGCAGCTAGGTGGCCCAGTGTATAAGGTGCTGGACTTGGAATCAGGAAGACTCATCTTCATGAGTGCAAATCTGGCCTCAGACACTAATTGGGTGACCCTAGGCAAGTCATTTAACCCTGTTTGCTTCAGTTTCCTTATCTGTAAAATGAGCTATAGAAGGAAATGTAAAACTCCTCCAGGATCTCTGACAAGAAAACCCTAAATGAGGTTATGAAGAGACAGACACAACTGAAACAAGCCCTGCTCTATCTGAAAAACATCAAGAAAGAAAATATAAGTGGATCATGAAGTGTTTAAAGGGAAGTAACGCGTTATAAGACTGGATGGGTAGTTTGGAACCAGGGTGCAAAGCATTTTAAATCCAAAGGGTTTGTATTTTATTCTATTTTATTGCATTTACTCATTCTCCTTATCTCCCCCAGGCTGGAAGTTCACTGGGCACTCCTGGGTCAATCCCACTACTGATCCAGCTTGAGAGCTTTGATCTCCATTTTCAGTGTGTTGGATTATTCCTCAGCCTGGTTCCACACCCCACCCCATCTCAAGAAGGCTTACCAAATTGGTACTGGATTTAGTGCAGGTAGTCTGTCGGCTTACCCTACCACAGCTCAGGATGCCTGGGCTCAAGTGATCCACCAGCCACAGCAGCCCCATCATCAAGGAATACAGGTAGGCACCACTACCCCTCAGTCTGCATTTGATTCTAGATATGATAGAGAAGCACTGAAGACTATTGGGGAAGGAGTAGGAAGGTCAGGCTTCCGTTTAATGATAGCATTTTGTCAAGAGTGCAGAAAAATAACATTGGAGAAGAAAGTAACAACAGTAAGGGACAGAAGGCAAACAGAAGACAGCCCTGCCCCCATATTTCCTATCTACTTCACACTAGACTCAAAGCAGGAAGACCAATTAGCAGGCACCTACAGTACCCCAGGCAAGAGGCGATGGAGGTTTGACCTAATACAATGACCAGCACAACACAACAACGACAGAACTGCAATTACGAAGCTCCAGTCTCCTCACACAATTTTTACCTGTGTCAAAGACGATGGGACAGGGTATTGCTCCTCTGGAAGTTGCCATGGGTTTAGATATCAATCCAGGCCAAGCCTCGGCAGAACCTGCAGTGGGCCTGCAATTTAGACAAAAAGCTTAGCAAAGCCGACTAACCTGAACAGTTTTCGGCAACTCTTACATCCGTGTGGCCAAATATGCCACACAGAAAGCCTTTCTTTGAGAGTAAATTTCAATATTCCAGACAGAATAAGGAATTTCTTTAAAAAAAGAAAGCAAAAACATTCATAGAAAACAATGTGGCATAATGAAGAATGAAATTACTCCAAAATGTGTGTTTTTTCTTTTTCTTTCCAAACCCAAAGCAATATTCTTTAAGTGGAGATGGTTGAGGAGTGGGATGGGAAGGGTGTTTTATCCAAACCAGAGGGTCCATCCCTGCCAAACAAAAAAACTTCATAGTGTGTTTCAGTGGGAGTTTTTATTCAGTGTTTGCCAGTCTTTGGGGTTATGTGTCCTAGAGCCACTTAACTCTGCACTTAATTTGGGTTTAATAGGCAGCTATTATGTTAAATAAAGACCAGCTGAACTGATTATTTAAGACATAGTTATGGTTGTTTAACAACTCTGTGGTTTCACTGTTACATCTCAATAAATGTTTTCCAGTAACTGTCTGCTATTATATTTTCACATTCAGTAACTGTCTCCATCCAAGGGCTGCCCCTATCTGCCTAACCACTACCTGAGGCCTCTGGGTTTGCTTCTTCCCCCAATCTCCACACTGATCTTGTGGGACAGCTATTATTACAACCAGAGAACTGCCTAGAGGTCTGGATCGCTGGAGTTTCCACACACAAAAACCCATGAAACTGCAGTTCTAACCACTTGTGGCTATACAAGGATGGCCCTGGTTCATTTGGCAGGAGTTGGGTGAGCTGGCTCCCTTCCAGCTCCATTCTGCCTGCAGCTGTCTTCCTTATCATCTGAGCTTATCCTCACCTTCAGAATATTAACTGGACAGTGGTTTTATTGGGAAATCATAAAACAGTTGCCACATTCAGGAGCTGGTTGATAAGCTCCAGATGACCACTGAACCAAAGAATGTCAGAGTGGTAAGAGAGCTTCATGTTCATTCATGCTAACTTCATTTTGCAGATGTGGAAACTGAGGCCCAAAGAGGACAAAGGAATAATAACAATAATAGAAATAAAGCCTAGCTCTACTCAGCTCTCCATTGACTGCAATGGGTCAGAAGCACCCTTTAAATCTTTGACATCCTGACCTTAGCCCTTTTCAAAAGTAAATTTTTGAAAATCCCAGGAAAAGTAGCCAAAAGATTTGTGAAGAGATTTCTTGACTTTGGGGCCGATATTGACATAGTACACTATGAAAACAACCTAGAGTCAAGGGTTTGGGTCTTCCAGTCAAAAGACTTAAGTATGAGCTCCTACATTTAAGAGTTGTGTGATCATGGGTTTATTTTATGGATTTCCATAACCAAAGATTTCACTATCAGATAACCAGCTAATTAATGATAAACCTCTCTATAATTACTAGGCTGGTACTTGGAAAACAGGCATGGTTTGTTTCTGGGACTATACTCAAAGTCTTTCCAGCATGGTAGAAGTTGCCAGAGTTTGACCACCATTACTGACCATTTGACCATTGACCACAGCCCTCAAGTTTCCAGGGTCACCTCTACTGGCTTTCAAAGATTGTGGACCAAGTAGGCTGATACACCTGGGTTGAGCATTATCATCTGTCCTACTTCATGCTGACTTTCAGGCCCCTTTCATTGTTCTCATGCCAAGCTGTAAGCATTGGCACCTGAATTATAAAGCTCACTACCACTCTCTCTCACTCTGAAATCTCATACAAACTCACTCCTAGAACACAGTCGCCACATAGTGACTTCACCACACAGTCACTTCCATGCTATTATGTTCACTACTCAGATTTTCGACCATATTGCTAATCAACAATCAGTCAAAAAGCTTTCAGTAGGCACTATCAACCAGGCACATCCTAATAAGCCTAAATATTAGTCACCCCTACACTCTCCCTAACATCTCACTCTCTCCCCATGGCATTGCCCACTCTTGCTTTCCCCTGCAGCTGCCCCTTAGTGGCAGGAGACAGGAAGCAATTCTTCCACATGGGACACGTGTATATCTCCTTTTTACCCTCTCAGCTTTATAGTAGACTTGACTTTTGATTCAAGGGCATTTAGCTACCCAGAACTAATGGGTAACTTCAATATTAAATGCAAAACGTCTTTGGATAGAAGAAGAGCAAAAGGGCTATTTACCTATTCTAGCTGATGGAAAAGAAATATTTCCTTCTAATTGCTGCTTACCACCAGAAGCAAGAGGTCCCTGAGAGGTCATTTCACCAAGCCTCCTCTCTTGACTATAGATTTGCTAGATTATAAATCAAGACAATGGGAATTTTATTCACTTTTCATTCATGTCACTAATCAGTACCAAGTCAACCTTAATCTTGCTACTTTAAGAGAGATATACTTACTCTTGCCCTTTACCTGAACTTTAATGAAATCTTTTTTGACTTTCAGAGTCAGAGACAGAAATTATATCAGCACCAACCTACACTACAATCCTTCACAGGGTTTAAACTACTACAGTCCCAGTCCTGTGAAAGAATGATTCGGCTGGTTCTTCTTGGCCTCAGAAGTCATAACACAGAGCAATACATAGAAGATGTAGAAGAATAGCATTAGCCTCAACATAAGAAAAAAATTCCCAATAGTTACAGTCAACAGTGTCCTTGAGTCAGGCATTCACATGTGCTTTCTGGAGAGCTGATTGTAAAAATTTTACCATAAGAATTTATCTCAAAAATCAGTGAACTAGAAAGCAGGGTTTGATTACCATTTTGTTGAGTGTCTAAAATGAAGAAAGTGATGGAGATTATGGTAATAATGCAGATTTAACTTAAAAGTGCATTGCATATGAAGAGTCAGTTGTTAAACATTTACCAACATATAACTGATTGGCACTACCCAGAAATGGCAGAAGCTGCCTTGTTGGCGATGCTATAGTAGGAGTTATAGTTCAGCTATATTTTGGATTATATGACTTCTAGGATCTCTTCTGACTCCAAATCTATGATCCTGTGATCTTACAATTCCTTTGGTCCACATTAGTAGGAATCAGATCCTAGGCCTACTTGAACAAAGTCGTAGACTTAGAACTGAATTCATTTAACTCAAACCTTTCATTTTACAGGTGTAAGACTCTTTCTTCTAGAGAAGTTAAGTGATTAGACCAAGGTCTCACTGTTATGTGCTGAGAAAAAAAATTAAAGAGATGGGGATATTTAAATGCTCCAACACCAAATAGAATATAAGCTCCTTAAGGCAGGGACTATTTTCTTTTTCATTTTGTCTTTACCGCTAGGGCCACATGACTTTGCACATTGCACATGTTTAATAAAAACTTGCTGAATTGAAATGAGATGAAATGAAATGAATTGATTGACCCATGTTGGACTGCCATTTAAATGGAAGCCTTTTCCATGGTTCTCATTTAAATGTTTACTATTACCAAAAAGGTTTGCATATGAGGTATCCCACACTCTAGTTACCAACACGTATGAAAGGAGCCTGCTGCTTGACATGGTATAGCTTTAATAAATGTGTCTCCATCTCAAACATTCTCAATGCCTGCAACAACCATTGAGGAGCCTAGAACTCCAGCACCATCCATTTGCTAAACTAGCTAATCTGTCAGGTGAGTTATTATATGTTCTTTAATGGTTTCTTATTTCATATTCAGGACTAACCACTGTCTTGCTCTTATGTCAACTAGTGATTTTTTCTAAAGCCCTTTCTAGCATCAGGTCAGTGGCAAAATCATGTACTTAGCTTCTGTTTCATTCTACAGCATTACTGCTACTTATAAAAAGTAACCCACAAAGACTAAGAATCAGCCAGGCTTCCTACTCATTTAAATTGTGAAAACAGGTTGAGATTGTTTCAACCCCAAGACCTTTAACAATTTGTGTTACCCTGTGAAACTGAGTCTGGTGGGCCAACAGAAGGCAGAAGGAACAGGAAATAGAGGAAGATTACCTTAGGTTCTGTGTCTAATGAAGAATAATAGCAAAGACTATCTTGAATAAAATTTCAGTGGGAACCAGCTAAACTTAATCTTCCACTCATATACCTGGGTCATGTGCATGTCAGGACCAGTTGGCATCTCAACCAGAGAGGACTCTGACATTGGTCTAAACAGGCATAGAGTTCATCATCTTTTGTGCTCTTATGCATATACCTGTCTGGTACAGAGTGCAGGAAAATGGTACAGTCTTGGCAGAGAGGAAATCCTTAGGAGCTCATATCCATAGACAGGACATTAGCCTTAAATGTCATTGTTTTATGGGTAACTTTCATACAAGTCATTGATTTATGCACTTGAGAGACAGCTTGGTATATATTTTAAGAAAGATCGAGTGGGTAGATGATGTGAAAGAAGAAATTATAGATTCAGACTACAATGAGTCACAGGTTTCCAGGTCTGGGGGAAAGGATAAGGCACACTGAGAGCAGTCCATCCCTGTGGGTCCAATCATGCCAGAGGGAAGCTAATCCAGTCCTAAGAAAGTCCAACACTCTCACAGTACAAACAAAAGCTCCACTGTCTAGGGGAGCGGCAAGAGGACAGACTGAGAAAGGGAGAGTTGAGGAAGGAATAGTAACTGTTAGGAGTATTGCCTTTCCTTTAACCCCTAGATTGTGGCAAGAGCTGCAATAGCTGGGGGGGCTGTAACATTTCGATAACAATAATCTGGTAGTGACTCACCAATTGCTCCACCAAAGCCACCTACTAAAGCTTGATTTTCCAGCTGTTCCAGAGCTAGAGTGTATTGCATTACTCCAGTGGAAATGTACCCAATGCCATCAAAGGTCTATATGTTCTCCAGTTACCCTACTTAAATCTAACAATGAAGGGGCAGAGGAGGAGTCAAAAGAATGAGGAGCAGGAAGATTTGCTTTGCAACTGCCAAGAGGTTTTACTTGGGTCAGCTAGGAAGTCCTGAGTTCAAATCTAACTTCAGACACTTGACATTTATTAACTGTGTGACTCTGGGAAAGTCACATAAACACAAACAAAAAAAGAAACATCCAAGAGGGTTAACCAGAGATTGCCAATTTGATTCCTCCAGGTAGACTATAGGGCCTCCCATTTCCCTCTCAGCAATGACATGCACTCTTGTTCTCACTGTTCAGTGTTTCTTGTTCTTGTGTTCCTTCTGATACTTGTTGACTAAGATTCACAGAGGTTTTAGGGCATCTATAAACATTAACTGTTCATGCATCAGAATATTAACAGTTAATAATACTCTGATGTATAAGGTATTTGTCCAGTGACTAATGAGTGGATATATTACTGAAGGAAAGTAATCATATAAATCTTGATATTCCTGTTATAAATGACATGTGACAAAAAGGAAGTTATTCCTTTGTCCTCAGAGAAGCAAATGAAAAAATGATATTATCATGAACCCCAAAACAACAAGCAATATCATTTTGTGGGATATCCAGTTATTTCATACTGAAGTCCTCGTGATAAGGATTTGCAAAAAGACTGAGAAGAAAATTAACTTATGGGTTGTGAAGACTTAAGAAAGGGAGATGCTCTATAGAGAACTCAATGAAACTCTTCAGATTAAACCAACATGTGTTCATTCTAAGTAACGTCAGCGTAGAAGAGGGTCCAAGTAGAATGTAAGCTCCTTGAGGATTTTGTTTTTCCCTTTGTATCCTTAGGTCCTAGCAGTATATTACACATAATTATTGCCTAATAAATGTGTTGAATGGGAAAGAGGGTTACAAAAACCTGCTTCAGAAGAAAAATATTATGAAGGTCAAAAGCGTGTGGACTCCACAATCTCAGAACTATATGTCATGAATGCTTTCTTCAATAACAGGATCAAGATCAGAAACAGACAGCACCAAGTACCACAACAAAACAAAAATTAAATCAATTCTATTTTAACAGACAAGAAACAACTGGTTACCAATATGGAAGTCTTTTCCAAATAACGCCTATGCATAATCAGAATATCTACTTTTAAAATCAAATATCAAATTTTCCACATATTACAAGGACAAAAATAAGACAAAAATGTTATACAACTCAGTCAGCTGCAGCTTTGGACATCAAAAGTGGCTGTTTACATTGAAAAATGAGAACTGGGTAAAGAACAGACATCAACACAGACTATTGCACATTTCTAAGGAGGTTTATTCAATCACCACGGTAAGGAGACCAAAAAAAAAGCCTAGAAACCCCTGTGGCCAGAATGTACTTTTAATTCACCGTCAAATAGTGACAGATGACAATTATAATATGCAATATAATATCTTAAGAGGAGAAAAGTGAAAGATTATAAACAATATTGCCTCACAAAACAGAGACAATCAATCATGGGAAAAACAAATTTAGAAATTTCAAATTCATAGAAAGCTAGACAAGAGATTAATTTAAGTCAGATCAATTTCCAAGGTAGAAATAAATTAAATTAAATTAAAAGACAAAATATAGAAAAGAACTATAAATATTCTTTATTGAACAGTGGCAATGTAGCACCACTGTTCTCTAATATTGTATATGTATATACACAAGTGTATTGCATTGTGTGTATGTAAATATTGTGTGCATGATAGATAGATGATAGATAGATAGATAGATAGATAGATAGATAGATAGATAGATAGATAGATAGATAGATTAACATTGGAGATAGACAAAGACTTGAGCACAGAATTAAATAGGGGAGGGCACATAGACTAATCTAGTCAATTTGGGAAACTGAATATCATATTCAAAAAACCCAAGTTTGTGACTGAAACAATCTCAGTATTTCCAACACTAGTAACCTTAAGATAATGTTATTTGGTTGATAGTTATAGTAATACCACAATCTTTGAAGAATAAAAGTTATAGGTCACTTGAAGCAATGGAGAGATATGGGGTAGGCAGCAGAGACTATAGCATATTAATAAAGAATTACACAAGAGAAGCAGAGTAAAGTATATTTTTAGGGACAAATGACTGGAAAAGAAGGTAAACAAAAAGTTTAGATAACCAATGATTAGCTAAAGTATTCCACTTTAATATATACAACATTAAGAGATCTAGAAAAATCTGCTTCCCCAAATATGGTGATTGTACCATATGGAAAAGGTATGGGAGGACATGGGAAAGAGTTACAGATGATAAAAAGGCATAAAAAAGTTTCAATATGAAATGCTGAGAGGGGTCTCTAAGAACCAATCCTAGCATGCCAGAGGCACCTATTGGTTTCTCACCACCCATGGACTTGACCAAATGGATTCGGGCCTCCCATAAGCAGTCCTATATGTTAAACCTTACCCTAATCTTATTTTTTTTTTTTTGCTTTTTGGAGAGGGGAGGGCAGGGCAATTACGGTTAAGTGACTTGCCCAAGGTCACACAGCTAGGAAGTGCTAAGTGTCTGAGGCTGGATTTAAACTCAGGTCCTCCTAACTCCAGGGCCAGCACTCCATTCACTGTGTCACCCAGCCCCACTCCCAACCCTAATCTTACCCAATTCCAGGAAAAAGAAAAAGGAAAGGGAAAGAGAAGGGAACAAGGTTTTCCTCATAATAATTAGCCTATTCTACAAACCTCAAAGAATTACTATGGGACAAGAATTCAGTGCTGGACTCTTACCTATTTACTTTTTGGAACTAAGGGAATCCTGATGCAACAACATAATTAAATTCAGCAGACCATCTAAACTGGTCGGCAGGTTTTATCTTCAAGAAAGGAAGGAGCCAGCTCTGATCATGCCCTCATTCACACTATCACCCATAAGAAGCCCCAGGCACTTCCTCAGAGTGAGGCTTGAGGAAGTGCAAGGGAGGGCCGTGAATCCTCAGGAAAGCTACATATGCCAGTCACTGCTGGTGCCTTTGAAAAACAGGAAGGAGAGAGATATAGTTTAAAAAGCAAGGGCTGCAAGGCAGACTAGGTCACAGAGAAGGCTTAGAGGGCAACCAAGCAGAGAAAGTGCCAATAGGATCCTGTGGACGTCAACAAATGTGGTGAGCAGCCCCCAGCAGGGTAAATATAAGGGGAGGAGTGCAGATAGTGGCTTAGGGACTAGGAACAGTAGAGTCACGCCCATGTTAGATGTGAGAAGATGGAGGCAAACAGATCATAACCCCCAAAGACAGAAGACAAAATCACCATCTCACCAAGTAGCCACGAAACATACTACCATGCAACATGGTCCACAGATGGTATCACATACCAAATCAAAACAGACTAGAATCTACCAAGAACAACCTTTTGCTAGCCCAGATCACACCACACTATGCTGCTACTACATCTAAACAAACTGGGAGGTGGAATTGAACCCATGTTGGACCCTGGGTTACATTGCTACAATAGACAGTAGTGCATGGGCCTAAAGTCACTGAGCACATACAAGGGAAATAGGGTTCTATTTCTGCCTCCTCCATTCCCAGGAGGTGAACTTGAAAGTGAAAGTAGTGACAAAAGGCACAGACTTCCTCCACATGCATGGAGATTTGTCAGTACAAAATTCCCAGGTGTCACAAGTGTCTACCATGATTCAATGCAAATTCCCCAGAACTGCAACTCCTAAACAAGATAAGCAGCAGGTTCCCTGATGCCCCCAATCATTTCCTCTCCCAGAATACCAAGACATATCTACCATTATGAAACTAAGGGCTCCCATCATTGCCATTGCCTTACATTCAAAAATGGTATACTGCAAGGTTTGGGGAGGGGAAAAAGTTGCATACCCACTAAAATCTCAGACCTTAAAGTCCTTACTTCAGGAAACTGATCATCAAGCAATCCTGAGACAGCCATAGCCCCAGTGGGAACCTAGAATACAACTGTGTTTGAAACATCAGTGATCAATATGATCTGCAAGGCACATTAATTCTTATCTCTAACTGCCTTCTTCATCAATACATAAGTGGAGTGATCCACTCCTAAGACTTCTTCAATTTTCTAGCAACAAATCAGACTGCCAACAGAGCCCATGACACACACATAAACAGTTAAGAACCCTATAGATGAGGAGGTCCTTCAGATATTCCTTTTGGCTAAGGAAAGAAAACTATAGTATTCCTTTCCCTTCAGGAGGAGCTCCCTTTGGAGTCACTCAAAAAGGATATGCTTCACCAACAACTGTTGGCACATAAAAGACAATTATCTTCAAGTTATCTTTTGTCCATTCTTCTTAGGAACCTTGCCAGGAGAGAAAACCAAGCATCCCATGAAGTCATTCTTATTGCTTTTGGGAAAAAAAAATGAAAACAATGAAGCTATTACCTATACCTGCCTCTCCAAGAGAATCCATTTAGCTCCAACTACCTTGTTTTTAAATTTTCAATTATAATGAGAATACCAAGACTGATTTCCTTTAGTGGCATATCAATCTTCTGCTCCTGGGCAAGTATCTTACATTTAGAGTACCAACAATCTCCTATAATGAATATTTGCAAATGGTGTAAAAAGGCAATGATTCTTAGTGCCTTCTGCCCCCTTTTATAGCTCTCAGTCACTATCATAGCAAAAGCAAATGAGGACCACACTGAACTGATGATCATTATGTAATTTTTATTGTTAAATGGATGGCCATGGCCAAAGAATTTATCACTTAGTTACTTACCTACTAATGGTGAGCTTCCCTATATCAAGCCAAGCCGGTCTTCAGGCAACAGACACAATCTGCCCCTAGGAGTATAAAGTCTTTCTAGATTAGCATGAACTAGTAAAGTTGACTCTCTGTTAGTATACCCTTTAAGAACTTAAGGTCAACTCCAGGTCATCATGAAGCACTGAGGTGGCACTTTGAGGAACACTGCAATCCCCTTCCAAAAAAAGGTAAAAAAAAAAAAGTGAGAAGCAGGAGTGACATATTGTAAAAGCTGAAGGTCAGTCTCCATAGTGTGAAGAATGGACCACACTCATAAACTTCTATTGGTTGCTGGGTAAGGCTTAAAAGGTACCATACTTGGAGGAGGGAAGAGGGAAAGGTCAGTTGAGGTGTGGGAGAAAAGACAATAGTTGCTGCCAGTATAGATATAGAGGGCATCTGCCACTATAGGGTTGCCCATAGGTACTTTATAAAAGAGACGGGGCTTTGAGCATTGGCTGGCACTTAACACACATTTGTTGATTGATGGATTGAGATAGCCCAGTAGAATAAAATGTGTTCACAAGAAGATAAAACAAGAGTCTTTGTCTCTTTGCTCAAAAAGGATATATGTCTCATTATGACAAAAAAAAATAGAGCTCTAGGGGTGTGGTTTATATAATTGTAACTCTAGAACTGAGGTCATCTGTTTCAACTCCCTCATTTTACATATGAGGAAACTGAGGCCTTAAATCCCCACAGTAACCAGTAGCAAAACTGGGATGTGAACTCAGGTTAAGTAGAAATTTCACTGTTCCATCCAATGAACCACACTACCTCCCATTACACCTAAGTGTCTTTATCTGTGTGTCTATGTTGATATTCACCTGGATTATGTATGTGTTCCTGGAGAAAGTCACTGTCTCTAAAGTAAACCACTTAAAGTCTTCGGTATAGAATACACCAAAGGGCTAGACAATACTTATTCTATGCCACTATCAATCATTACAAAATTTTGTCAATAATATTCTTCAAACAATGGAAGATTAATCAACGCTACTGACTGACATATGCACAGTTATGCTTATATCTACTTTTTTAATGTCATTTTAGCAAATTGCGGAATGAACAAGAGTAACAATAACAACTGATATTATGTAACAGTCCAAGGATTGAAAGGCACTTTGCTTATGTTAATTGATTTTATCCTTACAACAAACCTGTAAGGTAGGTGTTATTGCATTTTGCAGATGAGGCAACTGAGGCACATAGTGGTTAAGTGACTTGCACGGGGTCACACAACTAGTAAGAGTTTGAGGCAAGATTCAAATTCAGGTCTTCCTGACTCATTATGTTTTGCACATCTCCCTCACACTTGCAAACAGAGCACTATTCACTTGAAATATGGGACTCTTCATCCAGTCTTTGATTATTAACTCTGGGAGAACCTATATATCTACCTCAGTCTTGACTGTTTTCTAGAAAAAAACTCAACTCAAGCTGAGTTTACTGAAGTTTTACAGAAAATTTCCATGCATTTCATTTTGTGTCTTCTTCATGATTTTCCCAAAAGAGTCAGTACTACAGCCCTGCCAACATCTGAAAGTTATCAGCAGGACAGTGTGGGGTGGAAAGGGAGAAAAGACAAGGAATCCAAGCCTAACAACGATTCAAATGCAATGTGTTTTTAAAAAAGAAAAGAAAAGCTCTCTGACAAAAATTTGTTCTTGTGCTTAAAAAAAAATCTGTCACCAATGAATTTGATGAGGTGAATCTAGAGGTTCAGTACTATACCCTTCTGGAACGTTCTTTCAAAGACAATAATCCTCTGGAAAGCAATTCTGATGTTGGGTTGTTGGAAAAACAGGTCCAGTCATCCAGGTCTAATGGTTGATGTGGCACTGCTCAAACACCTCCAAAGGAGCCATGAGCTCAAGTGAAAATGGGCAGTGGTTGGAAGTTATGGACACCGTGGTTCATGGAATTTAGTGTTGGAAAGGACCTAATCTTCATGTTTTGTAAATGAGGAAACTAGAGCTCAAGAAGGGTAAGTAAGTTTCCCATTCAAATTACTCCTATGTATTCTGGTACTGGAATCCACTGCTACTTTTTCCAAGTTCATCGCGTCTGTTTGGAGTCACCAAAATTTGCCTAAGCAAGTACCAGTCCTAGTTCTCACTTCATCTTCTTCATTCCTGGGTCACGCAGGAATCACAACAGCAAAAGTAACTAAGACATAAGAATAAGGTGAGTAACTCTAATTATCAATTATTATTCTCCCTAAATTAACTAAGTCTTTGACTACCCTAATTTATCCTCCATATAACTACCCAAAATGATTTTTCTAAATCACAATCTGACCATGTCACTCTCCTACTCAATAAAATCCAATGAGTCTTTATTACTGATAAGATCAAATACAAACTCCTCTGTTTGACATGGAAATCTCTCATGAACTGAGGCTCCAACCTACTTCTTCTGTCTTACTATATAATGTTTCTCTTTATGTATTCTATGACCCAACCAAAATGGCGTTCTTGTTTCTCACATAAGATACTCCATCTCCCATCTCTGTGTCTTTGTATAGACTGTGTCCACTGTGCCTAGAATGCATGTCCTTTTCACATCTAATTCTAGAATCCCTGGTTTCTTTCTATGTTCAGTTTAAGCACCACTTCCCAAATGAGGCCCTTCCTGATTTCCCCAGGAGCTAGTACCTACACACGTACATACACATACACACACACTAATAAAATATGAGGTTAAGGACATTATTGTTTATTATTTTATCCCTATTGTCTAGAATAATGGCACCTAGTAGACACTAAAAACATACTTATTTGGTTGGTGGACTGAATAAAGTAAAATAAAGTAGAATCATTCTCTGCCTCCATATACAAATGGAAGTAAATCTTTACAGGTTGAAGGGGGATCATAATCTGTCTCCTTTATCCCAAATAATCCCCTCCATAATTTGTGACAGTTACCACAAATTCAAGGTCTAATGAAGTCTAATGAATTTTTCCCTTACTACTACCACTTTTTCCCTTACTACTACTACTCTTTGGATCCCAAGTACTGGGAAGGAAAATGAGGTCCTAGGGTCTTGTCCATAACTATTATAAAAGTAATAAATAAGAGAGCCAGAATTCAATCCCAGATCTTCTAACTTCAAATATATTGGTTTTTTTCACTATCTCATGCTGCCTTTCCAGTCGTATACTAGCAAAATATAAGTTGCATACCCTTTGTAACCACTCTAAAAAGTGTGGAGCTAGAGTTATAAAATACAATCAAAATTTTAAAAATTTTATAATTCTCACTTTAAAAGTTTTCCTATCATGTTTATCATTAATGTTTTTAGATCTTGTCTAGATGTCCAGAATTTCCCACTTTCTTACTAAGAAGTGTTTGTAATTTAAAAGGTTTTAATAAAAAAACAGAGCTCTTGAAGTCTCTACAAAACATGTTTCTCAAATATAACTTAAACATTGAGAGATCACCTCATATCCTTGAAAGTGGCAATGATGACTTAAAAACAGAAAGTGTTGGAGGGGCTGTAGGAAGATAGGTACTTTAATAAGCTACTAGTGGAGGTATGAATTGACCCAACCATTCTGAAAAATAATTTGGAATTATACAAGAAAAAAAATTACTGAATGATTTGTGTCCTTGAACCTAGAGCAGGGGTGAGGAACCAGGATGTAAGTATCAGAAAGAAAGGTCTTTTCTATAGGTAACAAAAAAAAATTGAAACAAAATGGGTGATCATTAACTGGGGAATTACTGAACAGACTCTGGCATGAAATATTGTTGCTTCATAAGAAATAACACATGAAGAATTCAGAGATTCACTGAAAGATTTCCATGAACTGATACAAAACAAAATAAAGACATTAAGAATATAAACACAATAACCAAAAGAAGTTAAACAAAAATACTAAAAGGCTGTTAACTGTGATTAGTTGCAACGACCAATCTCAGTCCCAAAGAACTGATCAAGAAAAAATGCTTCCCTCTCCTTAGGAGAGACAGCAAAAGTACAGATGTCTCATCTACTATATGATAAATTCAAGTGACTCCCTGTCAACTTCAGGATCAAATAGAAAGCCTTCCCTTTGGCATTCAAAATCTTTCATAACCTGCGCCCCTCCCCCCTTCTATTCTTCTCATTCCCTTGCCCCCTCTCATACCGAACCCCAGGCATTTTCATTGGCTTTCTCCCATGCCTGGAATTCTCTCCTACCTCATTTTTGTCTCCAAAATTTTGTTAAAGTCCCAGCCAAAATCCTACCTTTTACAAAAAATCCTTTCCAATCTCCCTCAATATTAGTGTCTTCTCTCTTGATTATCTACAATTTTATGTGTATATGTATATTATACATATATATTATATACATATATATTATATATACACATTATATACATATGTATATAACACCCACATGTAAATATGTGTATGTATGTATGTATAAATTTATATGTGTGTGGTGTATGTATTTACATGTGTGTATATCAGGTGTGTATATGTGTATATGTCTTGTTTGTACACAGTTGTTTGCATTCAGTCTCCACTTTTATACTGTGATCTCCTAGAGCACAAATGATCTTTAACCTTTCTTTGTATCCCCCATATTTGGTCTGGTGCCTGGCACACAGTAGGAATTTAATAAATATTTATTAATTGAACATCTGGCCTAGTTGTTGTGTCTGTTGGTTTTGCTGAAATTATTTTCTCTGTTATGGGTTTGGTGGGGTGGGTAAGGGGAAATCATTGTGGGATAAAAGGAAAAGATAACTACAGGGGCGGCTAGGTGGCGCAGTGAGTAGAGCACCGGCCCTGGAGT
>CM053598.1:104065869-104087720 GCA_028646575.1 Pseudocheirus occidentalis | reverse complement strand
CCTCTCCAGGTGAGTATGAAGTCCATCTCCTTCCCGTTTCTTATAGCACAATAATATTCCATCACATTCATATACCATAACTTATTCAGCCATTCCCCAATTGATGGGCATCCCTTAAATTTCCAGTTTTTTGCCACCACCATAAGCACTCTTAATGGGGAGAGTGGGTATACATAAGCAGCACACATGAGGAACATGTGTATTGGAGATATATGGAACTAGGGAACATGTATGAAAGAACATCTCATGTCTCTGATACTGTAGAGCGTCGGTGTTTTCTGGTAATGTTACCATGTTGTGCTTACCGGCCTGCTCTCTGTTGTTGTTGCCCACTGGTCTTATGGTATCTGCTGGACAATTAATCTCAGCTGAGCATTGGTCTAGTAGTTTAATGGAGTCTCTGTTGCACACATCATATTTCTGGTCAATTGGTGAATGATAAGTGCATATCTCAGTTAAATGTTACTCTACTGGGCCTCCTAGATTCTGCTGACTGTTGCACCTTCCTACTAGCTTCTGGGCTTATCTCTTTAGGATTACTTGCTGACCATCTCAACTCTAGTCTGTTAGAGTATATTGATTAAATCCTCTCTCTCTGATAAAGACAGGCATGTAGTCATGAATTCATAGCTACATCCAGCTAACAAAAGCCAGGCAGAGTACTCCCAGGCTAAGATTAAGCTTTTTCTGTCTGAATCTTGTGTTTGAACAAAGATCTAAGCCTTCTGTCTAACTTATGATTAGACATTCCCAAGATCTTTTTTGGCTTAGCATGTAAATGAATTTGAGTCAAAAGAAAAAGTCAACAAACTCACAATGCAAGGTTATTTTCTCCACCTTCCTAGCCTGCATTCATGCTTTAATTATGTATATCTGCTAGTAGCAAAATCTTGTTGCTTTTGTACAATATTTTGGCCATTGGAAAACCACACTGTATTTCTCACATTTAAAAGTAGGAGTTGGAATAGATGAATTCTAAAGTCTGTGACCCTATGATAGCCGTCTTCAAGCATTTGGAGAGCTATAATATAGAAGAGGGATTAGATCTACTCTGTTTGACCCCAGAGAACAGAATTTGAAGGAACAGGTGGAAACTTCAAAGAGGCGGATTTTAACTTGATATAATGAAAAACTTAAGCACTTTCGCAATTAGAGTTGTCCAAAGTGGAATGGGATACCATATAAGGTAGTAAGTTCATTGTAATTGGAAGTCAATTAGAGGCTAGATGGCTGCTTTTGAGGGGATCTTATACAGAGGTGGTTCTTTTTCACATAAAGGGCTCAAGTAGAGGGCCTATGAAGTTTTGCAACTCTGAGATTCTGTGAGTCTTTGAATTTGCTAATTGTTATCTTTGCTATGGGCAATAGGTGCAGTTAGACTTAGTGACATATATACTTGGGCTAAGACAGGAGAAGCGCTGAACTGCAGCAAATCCATTTAGCATACATCTCCTTTAAGCAGATTCTTGTGAAAACCATGCCTAGAGGAAATAACAATGAGAGGACAAAGGTAATATACTTCTTTGAAGAGTTTTGCTTAGTTTTTATCAGGCACATTCTGATTTCTTTTAGGTCATGGAAGTTTAGCATATGGACCAGCAACTGGCTTCACCTACATAAGAAATAAGTTTGAAAAAGTTATTTTTGGGGGACAGGGAGGATCATAGGACATGAAAGGCAATTTTCTGGGTCAGTTTTGCTTTACTAATGTTTTAGATTCATGAACTTTGTAGATATTCTTGACTTTGATAAAGTTTTTTTTTATAATTTAAAACAAATATATAATCTGTAAAAGGACTATTATATTTCATTGGTCTTTTTCCTATAAAGGAGACTCATCATCCTAGTGGTAATTTATTACTTTGAAGTGTAAATAAAGGTTGTATGCCAGATTTAACCTTATTTCTTAGAACATTTAGGATATCTGTTAATGATTTAAGGCACTTAAGTTTTCCTGTATCAATTTTATTGCTTTCCTAAAACATAATTGAAGAAATAAATCAATAAGTCTGATAGTATTATTTTTTTTTTTTACAAAGGTGCTCTGAGAAACATTGATCATTTCAGTAATTTTGGTCTATTGTTTGCAAACATTTTTACATATAAATACTGGGTTTCCCTGTTCCTGACAGTAGGAAAATTGTAAAAGTAGAAAGTTTATCCCCAAGAGAGGGAGAAAAGAAACACTGGACCCAAAGTGAGATGTGGACAAAGAAAGGAATAAATGACGTTAAACATAAAGCAAGGCTACATCTATAAGATTAACTCAGAAAGGGATCCATGTAAGCTCCTTATGGACTCTGTCTCTTTCTCTGTGTCTGTGTCTGTCTGTCTCTCTCTCTCTCTCTCTCTCTCTCTCTCTCTGTCTATGGTCTCTCTCTGTATCTCTCTGGCTCTCTGTCTCTCTCTGTGTCTGTCTGTGTCTGTCTGTCTCTGTCCGTGTCTCTGTCTCTCTCCATAACAACTCACAAAATGCTTGGCATCTAGGAGAGAATTACCCAGTTTTGTCAAGTGAATATATGAGAAGACATCTATAAAGCATCTACTATGCGCCAGGCATTGAAGACACAAAGACAAAAGTTAGACAATCCCTTCTCCCAAGGAGCTTACATGCAAATGAACATTCCCCCATTGCAGGAAGGGAGTTTTGGCCCAAGGAATCAGAGAACTGCATTCAATTTGGGTGTTTTGACAAAGGGGAGATTATTACCAAAGCCACCATTTTGAGTTTTTACATTTAAAATGGGAGGTGGAAAATGCTACTTTACACACACTGACAAATAGTATTATTCAGCTTGCTGTCCACTGAACACAAGTTAGAATTCATTAGATAACCTTCTTTAAATTCTTTGGATAGCAGCTGGGTTTAGAGCCAGAAAGACCTGAGATTCAAATTTTGCCTTAGAAACTTATATATTGTGTGACCCTGGGAAAGTCACTTAAATTCTATTTGCCTCAGTTCCCTCAGTTGTAAAATGAGAATAATAACACCTATGGGCAGGGTCGTTTTGAGGATTAAAATGCTTAGCACAGTACCTGGTACATAGTAGGCAGTATATAAATGCTTATTCCCCTTCCTTTCTTCTTTCCTACTCTGGATTTTCTGTAGTTTTACCCACACCAGAGACTTTATTGTTGTACTTCTTATATTTCTGAAACTGGCATTTTGGTTGCTTCATAATAGCCTTTGTCACTGAAAAGGTTACTAAGAGACTTCAGATTTTATGCGTTTAATCTATTTCTCTAATGTGGACAAGTCCCTGTCTTGCCCCAGTAATTTCCTGTTATTTAGAACAGAATCTTTTAAATGCATCTTACCTTGGTATGTCCAAAGCAAAGGACATCATCTCAGCCCCTCCTCTCCCTCCTAATCCCCAACGCATGTCTTTCCCAAATTTCCATATTTCTGTCAAAGACACCATTTTTATCCTGCATATATAATCAGTTGTCAGATTTTGTTATTTTTACTTTCATAACATCTCAGATCTGTCTTCTTTTCACCCGTCCAGCTACCACTCTTGTTAAGGCTTTCATCACCTTTTGCCTACCTTATTTAAAAAACTTCCCTAATTGGCCTTTCTTCCACAAGTCTCCCTGGACTCTAATCCATCTTTCATACAGCTACCAAAGTGATTTTCCTAAACCACAGGTTTGATTATGTCACTCCCCTACTCAATAAGCTCCAATGGCTCCCTCTTACTTCTAGGAACAAAAAATAAACTGTTTGGCATTTGAACACTTGTGCAACTTACAACCTACCTTTCTAGCTTTTTTATACATTACTCTCTTTCATAGAGTTAGTGATTTAATCCAATTGCCCTTAATGTTCCTGTACTTAGTACTCTATTTTTTATTTCATCTTTGTACTAGCTGTCCTCCATATCTGGAATGCACCTTCTCCTCACTCAATTCTTAATTTCCTTCAAAACTCAACTCAAGCTGCTTTTTGGACATCTCTAAGACATAGAGCATTCACTTTGACTTTTTCTTCTTCCTTCCCCCACTGGAACTAGGACATCTTTTCCTGGAACCTTGGATTCTGATTGCTTTTCTGATCTTAGGTTCCTCACAGAACATCCCAAGTAGCCTGTACCCACTACTCTGCCCACTTTCTCCTTATTCATACCCTCTTGTCTACTCCTCGAAGGCAGGAGCTAGCTTCCTTGCTTATATTTGTATACTCAGCACTTTATAAGCACTGAATAAATGCTCATTCATCCATTCATGCTCCACTTGCTACTTGAGACCTTTTCTTTATCTCTCACTTGCTAGTGTTGAAGCCCCCCAATCACCTTGTATCTGTTTTCTATCTTCCAAGTGAGATCACATGGTAGATGTCATCTATTTGACGTCAAGGACTCTTGGCTCTTTGTCTTTCCACTATTCTCTTCCTAATGCCCTCTCCTCTCTGTGTTTTTGAGTCAGTGATTTTTCCTGGTTTTCCTTTATGTCTGACTGTTCCTTCTCAGCCTTCTTTGCTAGTTTTTCAGCCGTATCATGCCCACTAGCCATGGGTATACTCTGAAGTTCTGTCCACAGCTTTATTCTCTGTTTACTGTATACTACCTGCCTAAACAATTTTGCTAGCTCTTACAGAGTATCTTATCATCTATGTTCAGATTCCCTGATCTGTATGACCAGC
This sequence comes from Pseudocheirus occidentalis, assembly GCA_028646575.1. NCBI lineage: Eukaryota > Metazoa > Chordata > Mammalia > Diprotodontia > Pseudocheiridae > Pseudocheirus > Pseudocheirus occidentalis. The sequence continues at coordinate 104,083,078 of CM053598.1, read as the reverse complement.
CCTAATCCCTCTGCTGAGCTACAGTGATGCATCTCCAGTAGCCTTTTGGACATCCCCAACAAGATATTGTAGAGACACCTTGAACACAACCTCTCTAAAACAAAATTATCTTTTGTCCCAGACCTTCCCTTCTTCCAGACTTCCCTACTATTGAGACCGTTATCATCTTCCCATTCATCTAGGCTTGTAGTTTCAATATTGTCCTCCACGTCTTACTCTGACTCAGCCCACATATCCAGTGTTGCCAGAACTTGTAATTTCCTCCTTTAAAACAGCCCTCATAGAGATCTTCTCTCCACTTACCCAGGCATCACCCTAGTACAAGGACCCATCATCTTTGATTTTGGCCTTTCTTTATATCCCGAGCAGTTGATTGATTATACAGTACCTGGCACATAGTAGGTATTTAATTTTAGTTGAATGCTTGCCTAGACTATTGCTATAGACTTCTGAATGGTCTCTGTATTTCACATCTCTCCCTATTCCAATCTATCTTCCACAAAGCTGCCAAGGTGATTGGTCTTATCTAATGCATTGATCTTATCCCCCCCAGGAAAGTACATTGGCTCCTATTACCTCCAGAATAAAATATAAACTCTTCTGTTTGGTATTGAATATGCTTAACACATGATACAATAATGGATTGTTATTAATTAGTATGTTAATAATTAACAGTCAATAATTAATTTAACAATTATTATTATAATAGCTAGCACTTATAAAACATTGTAAGGTTTATAAAGCACTTTACAAATCTTATGTTAATGGATCCTCAAAACAACTCCGGGAGATAGGTGCTATTATTACCACCATTTCCGAGATGGAAACCGAAGCAGACAAAGGTTAAGTGACTTGTCCAAGATCATACAGCTAGGAAGCGTCTGGGACAGATTTTAAACTTTGGTCTTCCTGACTCTTAAGTCCAGTACTCTATTTGCTGTGCTGCTTAGCTGCCTAGTCTTCTTATACTTTACTCCTCTCTATGCCTGCTAATATTCAGGACAGTAACCACCTTACTGTTCTTTTCACATGATATTCCATCCTGTCTTTCCTTTTCTTTGCACTAGCTAGTCCACATTCCTCCAAGGTTCTTCCCACTAACTTTCTCCTCTTAGTTTCTCTGGCTTTCATCCAGCTCAAGCTCTATGGTCTATATAGGAGGCTTCTCCTGGTACTCCCTTCCTACTCCCCTCAGTGCTTTCCTGAGATTACCTTCCCTCTATTCTGTATATTTCTTGTATATAATTATTTACATGTTGTCTCTCCCATTAGTACATGAGCTCTTTCAAGACAGGGATTATTTTTGTCTTTATATCTCCAGTGCTTAGCACAATGTTCTGCATATGGTGTGTTTAATAAATGTTTACAGATTGCCTAATTGACTTATTCAGTTAGGACAAACTTCCTGAATTTTCTCAGTCAAAACACCAGTCCTTTATCTGTGGAATGTGCCTAACCAGTCTTCCTACCAGTCAGGTAGAGTAAATTCCATACTCTCCTTGTCTACCTTTTTAAACTCAAGGATAAAAATCCCCTTTAAATGAAAACTAAAATATGCTGATGGCTCTTCCTTTTCATCACAGTCATTTCTAGACACATTACCCTTTTCCCACCAGGAGCTGTCCTTTGTAACAGCACTCACCACAATGCCTCACACATAGTAGGTACTTAATAAAGCTTTTTGACTTAAAGTCAGTAAACATGGTGAATCATATGTAATGTTCTTATTTAATTGTTAATACTATTTAATTAATTTAAAAAGTTGTTTAGTATTTTATTTCCCCCAATTACTTGTAGAAATAATTTTTAAACATTTGTTTTTAAAACTTTGAATTCCAAATTCTCTTCTTTCTTCCCTCCCCTCCCCCTCCCCCATTGAGAAGTAAAGCAATTTGATATAGGTTATACATGTGTAGTCATGCAAAACTTATTTCCATATTAAATGTTGTAAAAGAAACCATAGACCAAAATAAAAAAAAGGACCTGAAGAAAAATAAAGTAAATAAAAAAGTATGCTTCAATCTGTATTTGGACACCATCAGTTCTTTATCTGGGGATGGATAGCATTTTTTGTCATAAGTCCTTCAGAGCTGTCTTGGATCATGGTATTGCTAAGAATAGGTAAGACATTCACAGTTGATCATCTTACAGTATTGTTGTTACTTTGTACACAGTACAGTTCACTTTGCATCAGTTCATGTAAGTGTTTCCAGGTTTTTCTGAGAGCAGCCTGTTCATCATTTCTCATAGCTCAGTACCATCCAATCATAATCATATAGCACAGTTTGTTCACTCATTTCCCAATTTATGGGCATTCCCTCAATTTCCAACTCTTTGCCACCAGAAAAGAGCTTCTATAAATATATCTGTATATACAGGCCCTTTTCCTTTTTGTTTTTTTTGTCTCTTTCTATCTGGGTTCAGACCTAGTGGCTGTATTGTTAGGTCAAAGGGTATGCATGGATTTATAGCTCTTTAGGCATAGTTCCAAATTGCTCTACAGAATGGTTAAATGAATTCACAATTCTACCAATAGTGCATTAGTGTCTCGATTTTTCTCACATCCCCACCAACATTGGCCATTTTCCCTTCCTGTCTTATAGTCTAATAAATATAAAAACAAGCTAGTATATGAGAGAGTCACAAGGTTCAGGGGGAAAAAGGAATGACTTTTGCAGGTCAGGGAGGGGAAAGATGCTCTCTAGCCCTTACAGAGGGTTAGGAGCCTATGGTCCAAGGCTCATATAGTGAGTTTGCAGTGGCACAGCTCTCTGTAGATCTGTCAGTGAAGTTTGGGTATGTCCTACTGTGTGAATTTGAAGGACTGAGACAGGACCAGGTACCTGTAATACTTCAATATGAAGGCACCATAGTTACTGTCATTATTTTATCTGGCCACATTCATCTTGCAGTAAATGTAGCCAGTCTTCTTCACTGCCTCAGCCTATAGGTACATAACAATATGCTTGGGACATTTTCAGTTCAGGGTATGTTCTCAGTCAAAATAAGTGATCATCCACTGCCACACATGGACAGAAATGAGTGACCAGTATACTTCCAGGTGTATAGGGATCAGAATTGTTTTAATTTGCATTTCTCAAATTAATAGTGATTTAGAGCATTTTTTTTCCATATGACTATAGTTAGCTTTGATTACTTTATCTGAAAGCTGTTCCTATCTTTGGATCTTTTGTCAACTGGAGAATGACTCTTATTTTTATAAATTTGACTAATTTCTTATTTTGGAAGTGAGGACAGAGAAACTTGCTTTAAATTTTTTTTACCCCATTTCCCTATCTTCCAGTGTATTCCTCTTTCTCACTCCTTAATTTTATTTTTCTTACATATCATCCCTTCATATTCAACTCATACCTGTGCCCTCTGTCTATATATACTCCTTCTAACTATTGCCCATTTCTTTTCTCACGTTTCCCTCTACCTCTCTTATTTGATTTTCAAAATCCTTTCTGAGCTCTTCCCTGGCTTTAGACCAATTCCTATTTTTCTTGGAGGCTTTGAATGTTGGAGCTTTGACTTTATCTTCTTCTGAGTGCATGTTTTGATTTTCCTTATCAGCACAGTAGTTTTCTAGGGTTAGAATTGTTTTCTGTTGTTTGCTCTTTTCCCAGTCTATTCCTTGACTTTTAACTTTTTGTTAAAGTGGGGCTCTGCTTCCAGAGTGTATGGAGGACACACTCTCCCAAGCTTTAGGGATTTTGTGCAGCTGTTTTCAGAGATACTTCTAGGGACCTGTAAGTTTTCAGTTCTTACAGGATGACATGACCTAAGGAGAGTTGTTTTTACTCCTCTCCTGTCCTGTGCTCTGGTCTCTGAGTGACCACATGCACTCTTTTCTGCTTTGAAACTGTAACTAGGGTTCTTGCTCCACTGTGGCCACAAGCTTGTCTATGCCAGTGCTCTTCCTTGCTGTGGGACTGCCACCTAGGAATGGGACCTGGATCTGAGAATGGGCAAAGCTTCAGAGTTATGCCCCCAGTATGAGCAAAGAGACCCCTGTAATCTCCTTCTGATCAGTTGTTCAACCCTGTTACCTTCTGAAGGCTGAGAGCTCTGGAAGGAGCTGTTGTCACTACTAATTCAGTGACTCCCAAGGCCTGCTCCTGGTTTGCTGGGTCTGCTAGATTGTGCTGCACTCAGACCCTGGGGCAACAGACTTTTTCTGCTGACCTTATAAGTTGTCTATGGCTGGAAAATTATTTTTCTCCATCATTTTGTGGGTTCTGCCACCCCAGGAATTATAGCATTATTTAAATGTGTTTGGAGGGGTTTTGGGGAGTGTTCAGATGAGTCGTTGCCTTTTCTCCACCATCTTGGCTCTACCTTCCCATATTTTCTTTACTCATCTTCTTTCGCCTCTCTACCAAAAAGAGGGAGATATGTCTCCTCACCTTTTCTCCTGGGTGAAAATTGATCATTATAATCTTATCATGCTACTATTTCTTTTTCTTTAAATTTTATTGACTTTTTTGTTTACTTTTAGGTTACAAGATTCAGTTCCAGAGTCACTTGAGTTTCAGATTTTTCTCCCCTTCCTCCCCACCCCCCACCCCTGCCATGGTGGCATACAATCATGCTACTATTTCTTAAAACATTCTTTATTTTAGATCTTGGATCTTCTTGGAAGAAGTTTCAGCAGAGGAATCAGACACCCAGGGTTCAAATTCTGACTTTACTACTTCCTAGTTTATGTGATCCTGGGGAGGTCATTTCCCTTCTCTGAATCTTAGGATTTTTTTTTTAATCTACAGAAACTGCAACTTTTTTATGGGTGCAGTGTGTTGTTTTGCTTGTTTTTTGTGTTAAATTAATCTGATCAGAATTATTAAAAATAAGGGATTGGCATGGGGCCTAGAGTTATTTGTGGCTTTTCACATTTGCAGGGGTCCTATGTCCCCTTGTGAATGTTGAGGGTTGATTGTACTTTATTCCTCAAGTCTTTCCCAGCTCACTCAGGAAGTAAGCTTTTGAGGGCAAGGATTATCTTGGCTATCTCTCTTGGATTGCCTATCTCACCTGGCATAGGATTGAGTAAAAAGCAGGTACTCAATAAATGTTTATCTGATATCTCTATTTAGTTCCTCAGTGCAAAGGATACTGTTTTGTGCCAGTGAGTCTTGGTCCGCCCACTATTTCTTGTGTTCATCTATTCCTGTGGTGAGTAGAAGTCATTGTACCTCAAACCTGACCTGTAGCTCTCCCTTATTGTTTCTTCCCCCAAGCTCCTTGGGGGAATATGCAGAATACACTTGAATTATGACCTGCCATACTCCCATGTCATTCCATCCACATGGCTGTCCTGGAGCCTGCCTGAGAGTTGGGTAGTTTTGTGATTACAGGCAATGTCCACTCTGGGGATTAGGAGGAGGGAGAAGCGTACTCATTGTTCTGTGTAACCTGAGCCAGGATTTAAACTGTGAACTCCAGAAGTGTGAGGCTAATGCACTGCCCTGCTGGGCCAATGAGTCCCCTTTGCTTTGTTAAGGCCATGTCCTGGCTTTGTGACATTACTAGTGCAAGCTGTAAATGATGCATGAAATGAGAAATCCCTGCCTGGTGCACAGAGGAATACAGACAGCTCTGATAACCGCTGGGCAATTTGCTGTGTAATATGCAGCTGTAAAACTACTCTCCTCCTCCCTTCAGCCAGTATCTCAGGAAACACAAGAGTGGAATAAGATTTCAGAAGCCAATGAGAATAATGCAGTTATTCAAATAAGTGCAATTGTGATTCAGTGTTTGATGCTGGGACACATGGGGGTGGATTCCCTTCCCCTCCTCTTATTTTCACCTTGAGCCAGACACATGCCCTAAGTTTTATTCTCCGGGGTCTTAGACCAGCGTAGCCTGAGAAATTGGGTTTAGCTCTTCGAAGGGATCTTGTTCAGATTACATCTTGGTAAAATAATGTACTTGAAAAGAAAGGTCCAGACAGTGAAAAGGCTCTAAAAGTTCTGCATCTGAAAAGAAGAGCTTAAAGTAAACCATAAATATTTCCTAACTAATGAAATAAAAAGGCAGGGGGTTCTTGAATGGGTGGGTAGGGGGAACCTTATAAAATCTAAATACCTTCTCCTTAAAGATGAAAGTGTCTACCAGCATTCTTTTACCTCATAAATACCAAGCTGGGTTCCTAGGTGACCAATGAAGCCATGGGACAGAAAAGGTTTTCCAAAGGTTTGCTGAAATGCTTAAAGTCTAGAAAGCAAGAATTGGAAGTGCATCTTTTCCCTCTTCTCCTAAAGGCTCTAGAGCTCCTATGAGAAATCAGCACATTTCCCTTATAATAAATTGAGCACAAGTGGAGAAGGTCTTGGCTTTTTTGAGATCCCAGCTGACTGGAGTTACAGAGGTATTTGGTATAAAAACATGCTTGACATTCTCCTTCCTCTCTTCTAGATTATTGAATGAATTGACTGTCTAGTGTGATAAAAAGGGGCATTGGCCCAGCATCCAAAACAACAAAACAAAACTGGGTTGTGGTCCTAGTTCTGTCACTTATGAACCGTTTGTTTGAACGGTTTAAACGGTTTGAACAAGTTTGAACACAACTTGTCTGTGTCTCAGTTTCCTCATCTGGAGATAGGGATAATTTGTGCAATCTACACAGGATTTGTTGTGAGCATGAAACAGAATCGTGTGTGAAAGCACTTTATTAAGAGCTGTTATTACTAGTAGTCCTCTTTAGTTTAGAAGGACAAAGTGCTACACAAACCCAGGGGATTGCTCATCTCTAAAGATTAAGAAATATTTCTGTGATGGATTGCAGTGCACTCTCAGGGGGAAATGAAGGAAACCTCAGTGCTTGAGGCAAGGTAAACTTTAGAGCAAAACTTTTGGCAAATAAGAGAAAGATCTGTGATGTATCAGTGCATGGGGAACTAGGAGATTTGATGAGGCACATAGAAATTAATGACTTGGCTAGGGTCATGGTGCTGAAGGCAAGATTTGAACTGAGACCATCTTGACTTCCAAGCCCAACCATACTGCCCCACTGCCTTTGTCTTCTTACAAATATCAGTCAGAAATAGTCCATCAAATCACTGAAGAGGATGCAGTTGGGATCTGAAGATCTTCCCTGCCCCTAGGCACTTTGATAGGCTTAAGTGGCTCTGAGAACCTTCTCTGAGTTGAAAGTATACTCTGCCCCCTAATAGGCTGAGTGTGGTCACATCGAGTCTGTGGCGGGAGTCTTGTTCTTCAGTAATGCCCATGCTTTATTACTTTGTGATTGGGCAGTGGGTCAAGATTGCTGTGACATTTTCTGATCCAGCAGAAGGCTATATATACACCCTGATGTGAGGTTTTGCTTTGGGGCTCACTTTGAAAAGAGTTGTGTGATTTGGCCAGATAAAACTCTGGGCAGCCATTGAACCCCCTGGCTTTGAAAAACCCAGATGTTGGTGCTTCCCTCTCTGGTGACTGACCAGGTATGGATGTAATGGTCAGATGGCTAGAAGCCCGTCTACTGATCTGTTTCTTTGTCTGCTTGTAACTTCTGTTTGTATTCTGTTTGCATTCTCTGAAGTTCAGGGTGCTGACTTTTCCCCCAGTAGTAGGTAAATAATATATGTTTGATTGATTAAAGTAAGACTGTTAACCCATTTTGAGTTGCTTTCCTTTAGAAAAGCAGATCTAAGAACCTGTGCTAGCAGCTGCCCTGGGTATGGATGGGGTGCTTGCTGATACAAGTACTACCCCCACAATACTAGCTCTAATGTGTTGCTTTCCTTCCTATCAGCTGCCAAGTACTAAGCAAATGGCAAGGACCAATGATGGTTGTCTTTCAGTATTACTTTGATGTTTTAGAGATCTCTGATTTCCTTATTATTGGTCCTGCTCCACTGATGCATATTACAACCCCCTCTATGACTTTGTAGATGTTCTGTATTTGAACTGCTCATTTTCCTGGAGCCATGGTGTCAAGGAACATTTCTGATATTCATTTCAGAATTAGGGTAGGACTGGAAGCCTTTACATCTAAGACTGACCAGAAGTCGTCTCTGTTCCCATAACCTTCCAGGACCTGTTGTTACTTACTCATAAAAATTAGGCATTGGAAGATGACTTCTGGTAGAAATTTTAAATGTGACATAATAAGCAGAGAGTTGACTTTGTAATGAAGACAGACCTGGGTACAAATACTACTTCTAACATATGCTAGTCATGTGATCTAGGCAATTTTTTTTCCAGGCAGCTCTCTAAACCTGTAGGTTGCAGAGAAAGTGCCTGGCTATGTTGGTAGATTCTAAGGAAATCATAGGTCCTATCCCTTTAGTATATCTATAGCTATGTCCATATATGTATCTTTTTGTATCCAATATAGCTATACCTATATCTATCTGTCTAATTTTTTGTTCTTCATGGTACAGATATATTTGTTTTATGACAAGTCAAATTGCATCAAAGGCTTAGTGTCTTCAGTACATGGATGTAGGATCATTGACCTTGAGTTAGACAGAAGCTCCCAGGTCATCTAGGCCCATCCCCTCATATTAGAGATGAGCAAGCTATGACCCAGGAGGGTAAGTGACTTGGTCAAAGTCATAAAGGCAATGAGCATCCCAGGAAGGGTTGGAAGTGAGGTCCTCAGGTTCTGTGGTCAATTCTCTTTGCCCTGTAGCACCATACTCTTCTAGAATAGTTAGATCTGGTTTTTGTACTTTGTTTAAGCTTGAAGATGGACCACAGACCAGAGTGCTGAGAACTTTGGGAAATACCTTATCCAGTGCCTTGAGACTAAGGACAAGTAGTGAAGTTACAGTGGAAAGACTACTGGCTCTAGAATGAGAAGACCTGAGTTTAAGTTCTACCTTTGATGTAGTGTGTGAGTGTGCATGTTGTGTATTTGTATGTGTGCACATATATTTGTATGTGCCTGCATGCACATATAGTAGGCATGTGAACATATACGTACACATGTGTGATATGTACACGTGTACATGTTATATATTTGTATATGTACAAGTATGTATATGTGTGTATGTGTATATACATGAGTATGTATATGTGTGTGTATGTGCATGCATGTATATGTGTCTGTGAGATCTTGGGCAAGTCATTTTGTATCTTTGGATCTCAGCTTTATCATCTGTACAATGTAGGGATTTGATTAGATAGACTCTGGAGGCTTTTCCAGTTTTAGATCTATCATCAGGGATATCCTAGAGACAGTTGTGAAATTTACATCCTGGAAATTGGTAATTGCAACATATCAGGACTTGACTTATTGTTTTGTTGATTGCTTAGACTTAAGAAAAATGTTGGAGAAAATTTAGTAATGCAGGTTGAATGTAAAAGTGTGCCCTGTGGACATTTTCCTCCCTTCTCCCCAACCCAGAGTTGGTGGCTGAACAGTTACCAGCACACCCATGTCTATAATCCTCTATCTACAAATAAAGTCTATTTCAAATCCTTAAATTCACTTAACAGAAGAGCCTGGACCTTGAGTCAGGCATAGACAAATAGAATCTTCACTTCTAATTCGTGTTCCCCTGGTTTATCATCCGCAATGGAAAACTTTCCCATGATTCCTCAGATGGTTTTTTTATTACTTGAATTTCAGCTATCATTAATAAAGAATTTCGAATGCAAATTACTATCAAGGTGGGTGTTTGCTAGTATTTCAAAATGAGTGAGATATAGTCAGCAGCGAACTTGTTAATGTTTAATTACTAAGAACCCTGAGAGAAGAAAAGATGACATTAATTATTCACTCTTATGGAAAAACTAGCCTTTCTCAGATTTGGCAATAGGATTATGTGATTTTTGAACTGAAAGGATCTTAAAGGTAATGGAATCTAGTCCTCTGAGGAGAATGAAAACCCAGAGAAGTAAAATGATTCATGCAAATTTATACAGGTAATAAGAAGATTAGGAAGGATTCAAAGCAGGGGTGTCCTGGAGCCAGCTTTAACTTGCTTGGGAGAGCAATTGTTCAATTTTCATTCTAGGTATTTTCACCTCAGAAATTGGCAATTGTTAAAAATCAGAACATGTCTTGTTTTTATTATTGTCTAGACTTAAGAAATTATGAATGAATGATGAAGATTAAAATGAAAATGTGTATGTATATATTTAAACTTTTTAAAAAATATATTTTATTTTTAATATATGGAATAAAGCAAGCATTTTCATAACACAGTATAATGAAAAAAGATGATTGTGCATGAAACTGCACATCTATGTACAAATTCCTGTTTCCTTTAAATATATAATAAAGTTATGTAAATTTCTTTTTTCCTTTTTTCTTCCCTTCCCTGCCCCCTATTCTAGAGATGGCTACCATTAGACCAAAATGTGTGTGTGTGTGTGTGTGTGTGAAATCATTCTGTACATACTTCTAATTATCAGTTCTTTCTCTGGATCCATATTCCCCCTTCCCTGCACTGCTCCAGACAGCCTAGTTGTTAAATATTTACCAGCAGACACCTGTATTACCCTTTATACATTGCTCAAGCTTGCAGGAGTGCGTTAGAAGCCTCAGGGAATGAAGTCATTGCTAAACTGGATGCCTGATGACTCTAGGCTAATAATGATGATGATGATGATGATGATGATAACTTGTGTTTATGTATGGTTTTAAGGTTTGCACAGTGCTTTATATCTATGATCTCATTTGAATTTACAGCACCCTTGATTCAGACCCACATTCTATTTCTAGAGCTAATGGTACTCTTTTCACTACATCATGCTAAAGGACAGTTAATGTAGAAGCTGTCCATTGAAGTAAACAATTTCTACTTGGTCTCACAACTTGCTTTATAGCTTTGTCTTACATTCGGTGGAATCTCACACTTGTTCTTTCTCGATGTCCCCTGAAAGAAGTGACTGGGAAATATGATAATCATTAGAATCACAGGAGCATAGAAATTCAGAGTGGCGGTGGTCGTGGTGGTAGGGACCCTAGACATCAGATTTAACTTCCTTCATTCACAGATGAAAGAAGTAAGGTGGCAGGTTAACTTGCTCCAAGTCACACAGCATAATAGAGCCTTACCTGGAATTCGTACTCCCTAATCTATTTTTTAAAAAATACTGTATTATTCAAAATACTGTATTATTACAATATGAAGTTAAAAGGGTGAAGAGAAAAGGCATCATCATTAGGATCATGAATGATGATAATTGATAGGATTCTGAAATTATTTAGTTCTTCATTTACCATCTCTGGGGGAGAATGAGAAGACTAATCTGAAGCAGAGGGTTCATTTTGGTGAAAAGCAAAAAATAAGATTGGATAAGTCAGTTAGGGTTAGATGATAATAAACTAACATTTATATAGCATTCTAAGATTTGTGAAATACTTTACATATACAATATCATTTGATTCTTACAATGATAGGCGCCATTAGCATTCCTATTTTACAGACAATGAAACTGAGTCAAAAGCATTTAAGTGATTTGCTCAGTCACACATATCTAATAAGTTTCTGAATTAGGATTTAAACCCATCTTTCCAATCCAAGTGCATCACTCTATACACTGAAAGTCAAGTTGAAAAGTATGAAAGAAAAATGAAAGTTCTTGACCAAGATTATGACATAATGAAAGTCATATTGTAGGAAAATTAATTCTTTGCTGTCAGAAATGGAAAAATCGTAGCTAAATCTTTGGCTGTTGAGGCTTGGAATTTTGCAAAGAAGGAAGGAGATGTTAGCAGAGGAGAAAATAAAAACCAAATATGTTTATGTGAAAATCTGTCTGATGCAAAATATAGAACAGCTTTTCCTTTCCAGCGTTAAACTTGGAAATTTACATTAAGCATGCAGGAGACAGCTTGTTCTGTGTTAAGCAGGGTGATGGTATTGACAAGCTATTGCTGTTCGAAACCAGAGGAGTGCTGCCGTGTGTCAGAAGTCAATACATCTTTTCAACAGTTTAAATGTACCTAGCAGCGTTGATTCAGATACTTTTACTATGTGTTAGAATAGATGTAGCAAGCATCTGGGTCCATGGATTTTCAGCTTTTTGAAAGACTGCAAGTTGAAAGAACTTCGGTGTTTGCTTTTTCAATGAATAGTTGCATTTTATTTCAGGGACTGAGGGCAAGTAAACCGGAGATAAGACCTGAAACAGGTGGAATTAGTTATTACTTGGAAGCATAAGCAGGACTAGGGCCCTATGAGGCCTGCTGATATGGGGGGGGGTGAGTTCTTGGGGAAGGAGCAAAGGAAAGGGCAGAAGAAAAGATCTGAAGGAAGTTACCTTAGAATCAGTGGTACAGCAGCGCAGGGTCAGGAAATGGGCTTGGTCTGTGTTTCCTCTATATGCGGATATTTTCAATGTTGCACATTGCAAATATCAGTCTTGATAGTAACTGATACTGTTCTGTGGGTTTATGTATTTTGGTCTAAATGAAGTGAAGGGCCATCTGACAATGGACTTTGAGTTCTATATCAGCATGTAAACTCCCTGAGGGCAGGAACTCTTTACTTTTGTCCTCTTTGAATCTTGTCATGGTGTCTGGCACACAGAAGGTACTTAATAAATGTGTTTTGATGGGATAATATGAGTTATTATTTAGAATGACATAATAAGAGAGAGATCTCTGCACTAGGGTTGGGGGCCCCCGGGGACTCGGGTTCCAAGTTTACTATTAGGTAACTCATTTTCCTCTTTGGTCTTTAGTTTCTGACCAGTTTGACTAAATGATACATCAGGTAACTTGCAGCTCTGATATTAAGATTGTGACGAATAATAACAACTACTGATATTTGCATAGTACTTTAAATGTTACAAGGCACTTTAAATGTATTATCTGGTTTGAGCCTCACAGCTAATCTGTTAGGTAGTAGGTATTATCCCCATTTTACAGATAAAGAAACTAAGGCTCAGAGATGTTTATATGACTTGCCCATGGTCATATTACTGGGTCAGAGGCTAAATTAGAACACAGGACTTCCTTACTCCATGTCTATTCCTTTGTTCTCTTCCATTTGATTTGGTGCCATTCCTTGGTTCTCATCCTTATAAGGTAGGTGTAGTGCTGGGGATCTGTAGTCTTCCTCTACCTACAGGGCAAATTTTGTTGTTGTTTAGTCATTCCAGTCATAATCTTATTCTTTGTAACCCTATTGATTCCAGGTTCCTTGATCTATCTGTCGTCTGTACCTCCTAGCTGCCACAGAGGGTAAATAGATGGCTCCAGATTAAACACTATTACTGTTATTGAATGTTTATTATTTTTATGAAGTAGTTCAGAAGTTTTGGGTAGTAAGCATAGGGCTCTTAAGTTCCTTGTCTTTAAATTGATTATAACCCAAACTTTGTCTGACAGTGATCAAGTATATCACACATTTATAAATCATGTACAAGATTTTTACAGCATTTTTTGGTGATGATTTAGTAATTTCCCAGTGGGTTTAACAATGAAGCCATGCAGAAAAAAGCAGTGTGCACTTTCTGTTTGAAAATGTGGGTGGCGTAGAATCATGGAACAGGTAGCAGATTTGAGAGGTCATGGAATGCTTACTTTCCACCTCTAGGAAAGAACAAATCTATACCATTTTAGAGAGAGTTGACTCCATCTTTCCTCAGACTATTAATTTACTATGTGACCTTCAGGCAAATCACTTAGCCTCTTTCAATCTCACTTCCTTTACCTGGAAAATGGGAATAATGATAGTCCATACTTCCCAGATTTGTTGAGGTAATTATTTGTAAAGTTCTTTGCAAATCCTAAAATACTTTATAAGTACTAGCTATTGTTACTATTATTGTTTTAATATATAAAACAAAACAAAAACAAGTAGTTCCTGCCTTCAAGGAGCTTGCATTCTACCTGGAGAAAAGGGGAATCAGCAGCCTTCCTCAAAAAAGCTGTTCTAAAGCTCCAGGAAGGTCTTCCTCATATCTATGCATAATTTCCTCTGGCACCTTTGGTGTCTTGGTTAAGAGACTAACTTTCAAGTGCTAGCTCTAACACTTACTACCTGTGTGACATGGGGGTAGTAATATTTAAGCTAACTTGCAAATAGGGTTATTGTCAGAAAAGTGTTTTATAAATCTAAAAGTGCTCTATAAATGCGTGTCATTATTATGTGGCAGATTAAAGCCATGTCCTTATTCTCAGGGTAGGTAAACAACTGGCCATAATCCTCCTGCATCTGGCTAGCATATATCTGAAAAATCTTATTGCCTCCCTTGAATTTCAATTCTCTAGGCCAATTAATTTTAGTACCTTTAACTTTTTCTCAAAGTTTTACTCATCTCATTATGCAATATTATATGCTATAGCTACCTGTGTCTGTGCTTTATTCTCCCCAAGGAGGCCATAGGAACCTCAAGGGCACAGATCTGGTCATACTTAGTTTGTGTCTTTCTTTTTCCTTCTCTTCAGTGCCTAGCACAGTGAGTGATCTGTACACAGAGAGCACTCAATAATATTTGTTGAGTGAAAGAATTAATGAAAGAGTCCTTGTTGCTTTTTGTTGAACTCTTTCCAAGTTGTCTATGCCCCACTTAAGTTGTAGAGGCTCAAAGTAGACAAATTCTCAAGGTGTTTTGACATCAGGAAGATTATTTTATAGTTCTTATATTCAGTACGACTTTCAGTGTCCGTCTAGATAAAGTGTTATATAATCCTAAGGTAATAGTATAATTATCTTATGGTTTGCTTTATAAATTATCACATGATACTGTTGACTTAGGCTACAAGCTTTAGATAATTTTTTGCATTTTTCCATTCATTCCTATTCTCTGTGGGTATCTACTAATTGGTTGGTACTTTCTCATTTCTTTGCCTAATCATCAAGGCCATGGGGAATCCAGTTCCTTTTTTGTGAGAGCTTGGCTACTTCTGTCTCTCAGCTTGTACTTATATTCAGATTTAATGGGGTTATTCTTTATTCTCTTTATTATTATTTATTCCTCCCAGAGGAGATCAGGAATGGTTAAGAACAATTTTCTACCTGATAGGTTCAGGTTAAGCCCAGAGATGGGTCCACCATTAGTTTCTGTGAAGAGGGTAGGACGTATATATTGTGCTCTCCTGGAATGCATGGAATGATCCTGAGTTTGGCTGTCCTGTTGACATTCTTTAGGCCCTGTAGTTCTCTTTCAGCTTGTGACTTAGGGGAAATAAGACTGTAGCTTATTTTTCTCTTTGTGACCCAACTAGAGATAATTTTTCTTGGGGTTGAATCTTTTACTTGACTGAGTCAAGAAATCAGCTGCAATATTTGGATGGCTTAATTGTCCAAGAACAGCTGTATTCTGACTTGTCTACTTCAGAGAATTTGGAAGCAACATGGAGGCAGGCTGTTCTCCCCTGTGTAATGGTCCACGTTTCCAACCTGATATGCCCCAAAGGAGGAATAACCATATTCTTTTTTTTAACTGCTAGTAAATTTTGATTTTTTTTTTACTTTAGCAAATTTGAGTTACAAAGAGAAACCCAATGCCTTGCAAATAGTAGGTACCCAGTAAATATTTGTTGAATGTTACCTGAGTTTAAATGACCTAATGGTGAATATGTGCATTAGGGGATTGAATGAAGATGTCAACCAGCTTGACCATAAAACAAAACAAAACGAAACAATCTTTATGGCACCATAAAAAAGGCCAGCTGGATGCCATCCCCAAGAACAATAAATATTTTGCTGAAGTTCATTTGCCAGTCAGGAAACCACATGCACTTTCAGAACCAATAGCTAGTTTGCAGTTTATGCAAAATGCTAGCTTTTAGAGGTACTTATTGGGTTTGCAATTAACCAAAGTGCATTGTAATGATGTTCACCTCAATTGATTTATGGAGCATGTTATATTCCATGGAGGATGACAAAAGAAATAGAGAGATTGTGATTATTTTTGTCCCATACTCTACCAGAAGGCATTCACTTGAAGAATAGTAAACCAGCAACTGAATTTATTAAAGGGGAAAAAAGAGAAAGGAATCTAACTTTGTCTGAAACCTAACCTCTTCCTGGCACTCTGACCTACAAGAATCAGATAACATTATTTCTTTTCTCATTCTAAGAAAATGTCACAGAACAGAAATGCTTTATTAAAAATGTACACTTTAAAAACCATTTATACAGTGCTTGGCATGCACTGATGATGGCAGGTTTCATCATTACCAATAAACCCCATTACCTTTTGTGGCAGTCATCAGAAGTTGACTTCTTTGAGGTCTTTCAGCATCCCTGTTGAGCTAACATTTTAGGGCAAAGAAAAGAGAGCTGAAAAAAAAAACATCCTCCTCTTTCCCCTTTCCCCCTGTTCTTGTAATCAAGTATCACCTGTGCAAATTTGACTTCCCACTAAGCAGGTACTTATGGAACATTAAAGGAGCTGTTGCTGTGAAGGTGGAGTCCTCCAAGGGGTCACTGCTATGAGCAAGGACTTGTTCATCACACTCCAAAGCTGATTTTAATTGTACAATGACCAGACTTTAGTCAAGTGATATTTATCGAGGAGTTTCAGGTTCCCTTCCAACTCCCTTCTCTCTTAGAGCTTGATAAAAGCAGATTCACTCAGGCCTTTTCAAACCAAATTTCCACATTTGCAAAGGGCCTCAAAATAGAAAAGGATACCAAGATGACCTGGGCCCAGGGCTATCCAACAAGCACTTATTGATCATGTACTGTATAAGGTACTGTGCTAGGCATT
Organism: Pseudocheirus occidentalis; assembly: GCA_028646575.1. Classification (NCBI taxonomy): domain Eukaryota; kingdom Metazoa; phylum Chordata; class Mammalia; order Diprotodontia; family Pseudocheiridae; genus Pseudocheirus; species Pseudocheirus occidentalis. The sequence continues at coordinate 104,066,449 of CM053598.1, read as the reverse complement.
GGGATAAGAAAAAAACAAAACAGAAAACCAGTCCCTATTGGTAGTGTTTACATTTATTGGGGTAGCTACAGCACATCAATAGTTAATTATTTGCACTCAGACCCTTGAGTATGAGGGTACCTTAGGATACAAATTATAAAATGAAATGGGTATAGACTTAGATTATTTCTGCAGTGAACTTGACAGCTTATAAAGCATTATTCCAATCTTTTTCTCAACTCTCCTTGTTTTAACATTAGTTCAGCTATAGGATTGCTAGAAGGGATTTTAAATATCACTGAGTTTGATGTCCATTTTTTGTAGAGATAAGGCAATTTAGGTCAGAGAGGCCTAGTAGTAAGAAATAGAGCTGGGTTCAAACCCAAGCCCATTGACACCAAATCCAGTACTCTTTTACTGTCTGATTCTGCCTTTTCCAGAATAATAGACTCTTGGAATTGAGAAGGACTGCAGATATTATATACAGCTGAAGAATTCTACCTAAAATATCCCTAATTATTTATTAGGGATAGCCTCTGTCAGAGCTCTGCCATGGATAGGAATCCCACTTTTTTATGAACCTTCTTGTTTAATTTTTTTT
>CM053598.1:104039685-104065369 GCA_028646575.1 Pseudocheirus occidentalis | reverse complement strand
TTGTATTGTATTGTATTGTATTGTATTGTATTTAGGACCTTTCTTAGTATCCCCAGTGGTTAGCTTAGTTCCTGTCCCATAATAGGCACTTAATAAATGTTTGTTGACTGTAGGGATGAACCTGACATACAGTCTGGAATACTCACTGGCCAACATAACCCCTCCTACACTAGAAAAAGCATGGAATTTCTTTTTTTCCAGTTCTCCTTTTGCTACGTTCCAAAAATACTATTGTTCTTCTACATGTATTTGTCATTATGTCATCCCCCTTTTACATTTCCATATCTTTTCCTAATAGGTTACAGATGATTTTTCCCTGATTACATTGTAGGCTAGATAACTCCTAATGATGTAGAAGGAAATGCTTCCTTAGACTTTATCTAAATTGCTCAAGATAGACTGCTTCACCCCATTCTCAATTTGGGGGTTCAATTTACTTCTGTGACACTTTATCCACCAATGCAAATGTTTTATTTATGTAATTCAGATATCCTGTTAGCACTAAAGAAGTGAAACTTTGGGGAAATGGGCCCTTGAAGAGAATTTTTCAGTAACATTGACTTGTCTATTTCACTAAAACCAGAGCATTAGCATAGTTCTCTCTGCCCCTAAACTCCACAGTGTTCATTATGGGCTTGAGTCTGTGCTTTAACAAATATAATTATATTTGGAATGAACAAGAACAAGGTAATTGTGAATAACTACTCAGTGGTAGTCAATCCACTTATACTATTACTGAAACTCTCCCTAGACTCAAACAATCTAAAATGAAAAATGTATCTATATAACATTAGGTGCAATTGATTGTCCCAAAAGCATTCCAGTGAATTTACTGGCATAACTAAAAAATAGAAAACATATTTATTTCAGATGCATAAAACTATGTTTTCTCTTTTTTTAAAAACTAAAATTATAATACTTTTCCTTGTACTTTTTTTAAGAACTAAAATTATAACAGTTTTCCTTGTACTGGTTTACTATTTCCTTATGCTAATTTTCTACTTTAAGACATCTCAAGTTTTTATTTTTGTTTTTCATGAATGCATAGCACCACTGGCTGAAGAAGTGTGGTGTGATGTATATGTGGTAGGCTTGGACCTTCCCAGACCCCAACCAAAGATCTGGGTTCTAATCCTGCATCTGACATTTACTAGCTCTGTAAAATATAGAAAGTCAATTAACCTCTATGTCTCAGGAAGCTCCTCAGGGCTTATCTATTAAATTTATTAAGCAATCTCCCCTTTCTATGGCACCACTGACCTTTCACAGATTAAGATATATAAAATACACACCTACACATATTCCCAAAGAACAGTTCAGGAGAAGAATATCAGAAGAATCCAGGAACAGAGAAAAACGTGGGTGGATCATTCCAAGTCAGCTCAACAAGCCTTTATGCACTCACTGTGAACCAGGCACTGTGCTAAGCCCTGGGGATAAAAAGGAATGCAAAACCAATTCTTGTCCTCAAGGAGATTATAGTTTGATGGTAGAGACGACATGGAAACAATAATGAACAAGGCAAAATAGCAATCATTTACTCTGTGCCAGACACTTTGTTAAGTACTGGGGATAAATAAATAAAAGTAAAATAAGAGACACAGTCCCTTCCATCAAGAATCTTATATTCTAATGGGGAAGAGGAGATAACATATGAAAAAGAACTGAAACACTGGGATTTCCATACATAGTCCTCGATTTGGGGCATAGCTTCAAAGCCTAAAAAGTGAAAAACAGAGCTCAGAGAAGAATGAAGGTTGGTCATCCTTCAGACAAGTTAGATACAGAATAAATTGAAGATAATCTCAGAGGGAAGGTGTTAACATTAAGGAAACTCAAAAGACTTTTTTGAAGAAGGTAGGATTTTAACTGGATTTGAAGAAAACTAGGAGGACAAGGTGAGGAAAGAGAATATTTTAGGCATGGAGAATTCCAGTGAAAAAGTATGGAGTCAGGAGATGGAATTGTCATGTGAAGAACTTCAATGAGACCTGAGTCACTGTATCATTTGAGGTACATGAGAAATGAGAGAAATAGAATGTGGAAGAAAGGAAAAAGTTAAGCTGAGAAGGCCCCTATAAAGAGAGGTTGCAAGAGCAAAGGTTTAAAAGTGGATAGACTCCTGTCAGCATTTACAGGAGAATGTATGTGTGCATAAGTACACATGGATGACCAGGCACTGGTTATTACCTCTATTGTAGGAGATAGTACACCTTATCAATAATTATTATGACTCATAGAAGTAGTGAAATATCAAAATATGTGACACCCTCAACTAGATCACAAACTCTTTGAAGGCAAGATCATTGTCTCCCCTTGAATTATTTTTTAATCATTTTTTGGAAGAGGGAAGGTAAGGTAATTGGGGTTAAGTGATTTGCCCAAGGTCATACAGCTATTAAATGTGCCAAGTGCCTGAGGCTGGATTTGATCTCAGGTACTCCTGACTCCAGGAATGGTGCTCTATTCACTGTACCACCTACGTGTCCCTTGAATAATTTTTTTAATCATATCATAGTGACCCAGTAATACCACTTTTGGGGTTGTATCCCAAAGAGATCATAGAAGTGGGAAAGGATCCCATATGTACAAAAGTATTTATTGCAGCTCTCTTTGTGGTGGCAAAAAAACTGGAAATTTAAGGGATGCCCATCAGTTGGGGAATGGCTGAACAAGTTATGGTATATGAATGTGATGGAATACTATTGTGCTATAAGAAATGGGAAGGAGATTGACTTCATAATTACCTGGAGAGGCTTATATGAATTGAAGCTGAGAAGAGCAGAACCACAAAAAATTGAAAGGCATAGATCAATCAACCAATAATCGTTAAGAACTTACTCTGTACCAGTCAAAGAGCTAAGTGGTGAGTATACAAAGAGTAAAAAACAGGCCTTGCCTCTGAGGTGCTTACATTCTAATGGGTAAGACAAACTGCAAACAATTATATACATACAAAATATATACAAGTGGAGGTGGGAGATAAAATGTCATTTGAGAAACAGTGAGAACAGTATGATTCAATCTTAAAATGAATGAAAGGGCATAATATGTGAGAAGCTTGGAAAGAGAGCAGAGGTCAGAGACTATGAAGAGATTTAAATGCCAAATAGGAGAGTTTATATTGGTTCCTAGAGGTAATATAGACACTGGGTTTTTTTTATCTAGGAAGAGGGAAGTAATATAATTAGAACATTTTTTTGCTTGTTTTTTTTGGAAGGCAATTGGGGCTAAGTGACTTGCCCAAGGTCACACAGCAAGTGTGTGTGTGTGTGTGTGTGTGTGTGTGTGTGTGTGTGTGTGTGTGTTGTCTGAGCCCAGATTTGAACTCAGGTACTCCTGACTCCAGGGTCAGTGCTCTATTCACTGTACCACCTACCTGCCCTGGAAGTAATATAATTAGATCTGCATTTAACTGATTGACTTTTTTTTCTTTTGAACTATCACCTAAAAATTGATGCTTTTCACCCCTAGAACTACTGCATACCCACTACTGGGTACATGCTTCCAAAGACATTGAAGACAAAAGCAAAGGACCAACAAATAGACAAACTTTCTTAAGAACACTCTTTTGAGTAGCCAAGAACAAGAACCAAAAATAAGTGACCATTAATTAAATAATGGTCAGGGAAAACAAAAAATAAAAACAAAAACAATCAGCAATCAAATATTTAACAGTAAGAAAACATGAATATGAGGAGTTCAGAGAAACACAGGATGATTTATATGAACTGATTGAAAGTGAAATAAACAGAAACAAAAGAAAAACATATACAATGATGAAACCAATGTAAATACAATTATCGTTGAAAAGATATTGGACTCTGAATAAATAAAAATGGAATAAGTCATGATGTAAGAGAACAGATAATGAAACGAACTCCCTCTGCATGGCAGAATGGTATGACTACAAGGGAATAATATCACATAAACTGCAAGTTTTGTTTCAGACTTAATTTGCTTAATTTTGTTTCTTTGTTACAAGAGAGGATTAAATGTGGGGAGGGAGAAAAGGATGAGGGAACATTTTCAAAAATTACTAACAATGAAATAATAGCTAGCAATAAAATTTATTAAAGATAAATTTGAATTAAGTACAAATTTATAGTTTTCAAGACAGAAAGTATATTTAAAGACATAAAAGGAAATATTTAGGAAATGGGATCTATTAAGATTTCTGTTGTGTTTGTAAACAAGCTTAATTATTCTTATGCTGCCTTTGAACATCTGGACTGTGCTGCCTTGTGATGTTTACAACACCAGATGGGCAACTTTCCTAACCTAATAAAGTTTTTGTTAATCTTGCATGTTTTACACATATTTAGATGAGAGGGTCAGAGATTTAATAGTTTAATATTGTTAATAGTTTAATATTTTAATATCTAACTCTAGATAAATCAGGTATACCAAGACAAGCTGTCATTTATGCTCTTATTTCTCTGCAATAGCTACTGCTCAAATAAGTGCTAATTTCCTAACAAATTTGAATAAGTCCTTTAAAATTTCTTGGTCTTGTATGCTCCCTGGACAGTATGGTTACAGCCATCATATGAAGAGTAGCTGGCATGGATTATATCACACTGATATTGAAGAATAGGAAACATATCATCTCTGCTATAGTTTCCAAGCACATGCAAGGTAGATGTGAGACAAAAGCTGATATTTTAAAGAACATTTCCATATTTCATTTTATACAGTTCCACAAAATCTCTTCCCATATCCCATGAAATCTTGTTCTCCATCTAGGATGTAAGATTTTTCAAAGTAGGAGTCCTAACACTGTAGTTGTTTAAAGTGCTTAAAAAAGTAAATTGGTTCAAATGAGTATTCCTAAATGACTGGGATTCTTAATTCAAAAATGAGTTACTATATACCTATTATGTGTCAGGTGGCTCACTGAATAAAGCACTGGGCCCCAAGTCAGGAAGACCTGAGTTTAAATCCAGCCTCAGACACTTACTAGCTGTGTGACCTTGAGCAAGTCATTTAACCTCTGCCTTAATCCATTGGAGAGTGAAATGAAAAATTACTCTAGTATCTTTGCCAAGAAAAACCCCTGGACAGTATGTTCCAAAGAGTCACAAAGAGTCAGACACAACTCAGTGAATGAACAACAACAATGTGCCAGGAATTTATGTATTCAAAATTATGCTTGTAAATATATCATTAAAAATATCATTAAAATGGAATAAAATTCACAGTGTAACTGCAATTGCTGCTCCCTCTCTGGGCATTATTCTTATTTATCATGGAATAGAAATGATCATTATTTAAAGCATTCATAAGTCCAAAGACCTTAATGTAATTAAATTTCAGAATATCCCTTTAATGGAAATTAGGTGTGATATTAATAAATACATACGTAAGGATAATAAAGAACGGAGAATGCTAAGCACTTGAACAAGGTCAGTGTCAGAGCCAGGAAAGGAACTCAGAATAACAGTCTTTCCGGTTCAGCAGTTTATGCCAAAGTCAATGACAGACTGTTCTTGCCCTCAACAAGAGTGGAGAAGAACTCTTCTCACCAGGGTCCAGTGTAGCCTGCAAAGATGGTGCCATGAGTAGAGCACTGGACTCACAGTCAAGAGTTCTTGAGTTTGAATCCTACTTCTGACACTTACTAACTGTGTAATCATAGCCAAATTATTTCTGGACCTCAGTTTCCTCAACTGGAAAATGAGAGGAATGGACTCAATGACCTCTAGGTTCTCTTCTCCCTATAAATGTTTTGATTCTATGATGCTCTCACATATTAGTAGGAAATTTTCCTGAGTTGTTAGGACCAAAACTTTTCTGATAACTATCCTTTCTGGTAATGAGTCTCTTCAAACTGGGCTAGGCAGATTCTCCAACAATACACCAAGAACTCATCCCCTGTTCCAGACTTGGTGTCTTTCAGGTTTGGTGGAACCTGCCAGAGTTTTTGATTCACTGGTTCAGCCTTGGCCCTTGGAGAACTCAGAGTGAAGACCAAAGTTTGGGAACCTACAGCCTTGAGGCTACATATGGCCTTCTAGATCCTACTTTAGAGAATTGGATTCAGTCAAAAGACTGCACTTAAGTATCTAGAAGGTCACAAGTGGCCTCAAGGGCCACAGGTTCACCACCCCTGGACCAAACCATCAGGAAGCATCAGATTGGAATGATTAGGAAATGCCTTTTCAAAAATTCTATAATACAAAGGAAGCTGGAGGGAAGTTTTCTGACTTTGAAAGCCCCTCCTTCTACCAGCTGCAGCATATAATGCAACATATCTTCCAAGAAAATGTGATTTTGGAGCCCTGTGATTTTTAACGTTTTTCTTTATTACTTTTTAATCTCTATAAGAAGATTTGGAACTTTTCCAAGGAAAAGAAGTCAAGTGAAAAAAAAAATAAGCCTCACTACCTGGAGCTTTGCTTACCTTAACTGGCTTCTATGGCATCAAGTTCTTAATATTAATGCAGTTAAGCCTTTATCAATTGAGCTTCAGTTTTTGCAAGTTCAAGTGTAATCTCCTCGGAATGCTCAGAAATGTGTCCTCCCCATGACCTTGTCAGTAATCAGAATATGCAGAAATTCAGCTTCTGAAGAATTCAACAACTAGTTTCAGAAGCTCAGGATAGACTGCAGCTGGAATGACAGAAAGACCCAAACTTTAATTAAAGCCACCAAAGTGAAATTGACTTGGCTAGCATGCTCCCGGGATTGAGAGCCCTCAGTTATTTTGTCAAAAGACAAGATCTAATCATCTCCTTCACAAGTGATCTCAACAAAGTCGAATTTTATCCACTGGCAGAATGAGTATGTTCCTTCTGTCATTTGGTAGAAGAGAGAGCCATTGTATGGAATTCAGAAAAAATATAGGAACAGTTTCTTGATTAGCCGGGGCAATTTGAGATGAATATCAGCAGGTAAGTATAAATATTCAATCTAATTTGGAGAATTCAAAACATAAGCTTGAGAAAGACTCCAAACAACACCTGGGAGGAATCTAAGCATACTATGCAGCCATCTGGCTTACCTGGAGGTTTCTGAGGTCAGTCTAACTTCTGCTAGAAGGTTTGGGTTAGACAACTTTCTAGTCACATAAGGTTAGGTTTAAACAATATTATAAAATGATAAAAATATATCTGGTATCTTTTTGAGTCTTCCAGGTTTGTGGTAAACCATACTCCAACATTACACATGCCTAGCAGACAAGAGCTGTAGAATAATGTAGAGAAAGACAGACCTGGATTCAGGAAGACCCAAGTTCAAATTCTGCCTCTGATACTTAAGAGTTATGTGATATCATCACAGATGTTTCACATGGTGACAAATGATGACTCTTTGTTGTTCTTTCTATTCAGATACAATTAATATCACCCTTTCCCAATACCTCTATAAGACAATTCTAAAGGGTTATATTCTCTGCATCTGAAATGTGAAAATCCTTCTATGATGAAAAAGAACAACATTAAAGGTTAGTATATCATTTCTCCCCTCAACAAATCTGAAGACCTGTGGGAAGACTTTATACTTTGGTTTTATGAAATATGATCCTTACTAACTTCCTTCAGTTCCTTCATGTTCAAACTAAAATCCCATTCTCTAGAGCAGCAGTTCTCAACCTGTGGTTTTGATTTTTGATGGTCTTAGGAATTGAGACACTGCTCCTCTATCTATCTCCAGGTGCATCCGCCCACATGCAGATATGCCCACATACAAGTATTAAAGGGTCTTGGCATTAGGAAGGTTGAGAACCACTGCTCTAGAGGAACCCTTCCTGGATCCCTCTAAATTCTAATGCTTTCCCTTGGTAATTGTTTCTTGTTTATCTTGTATATAGCCTACTTTATACATATTATCTCGCATGCTGTCTCCCCTATTAGATTGTAAACTCCTTGAGGACAGGGACCTTTATTGTATCTCTAAATCTTAAAACACTATGTTAGAAGTTGCAAAAACTGAAGCGCACTAGTACATAGTAGTCACTTTATAAATGCTTAGATTGATTGATCTATGGTCTATTCTTCCTTATCAGTTATTGGCATATAGTAAATGCTTGATAAATCCTTGTTTCCTTTCTTTCCTTCCTTTCTATAAAATTATAGGCAATCATCTGATTTATAAACTACCAGTAGTTTGAAGAAATTGTTTGATCTCCAAAAACAGAGTGGTTTTCTTCAATCTAAACATTTTCCTTCAAAACTAGATTCCAAGTATGTTACTGAGGTTTTTGTAAAAGGGGATTTATTTGTCTGTTTTTAGCTATAGTCATGATCATTTTAAAGCAATAAAAGCCATGTTTGAGGGATGACATGAAAGTGTAATGTCATCTCTTTTCCATCTCCCATCCAGACTCACTGCTTCTCTCCCAAAATTATAGATGGCAAGAGAGCTCCAGGGCAATTTGTACCCGCTTAGAAGGAAGAGACTATAACCAAATTGCTGCTAACCCGACCCTCAACAAGCACCAAAATGAAGAAAGAAAAGGTTTTCAGAGAACGCCTGTACTTAGGATATCACCCAATCAGGTAAATTGCACACTTTCAAAACCTTCATTTTCTTCTGGAGTCCAAGTATCCAATTTGTACCCAGGGAATAATGGCACTCAGAAGATTCTCTGCACTACTTCAAGAAATTCTCCTACTCAATTAAATGCATCCATGCATAAAAAATTTACTACATGAAAGGGAGGAAAAATCCCAGAAAGTTAAAAAACAAACATACAGTTGGTTAACACATATCTTAAACTCTAGTGAAATGAATTCTATTTGTCATTCTAATTCATGGCCACCAGGGAAGATCAGAAAGATTTTATTTGCTATGATCAATTCAAGAACAACCCACTTGCATAAAATTTCAAAAGGATTGAGACTTATTTACCTTCACCAGAAAACAAACATTACATGAGATAGTTGGGAGGTACAGTTACCATTCTGGCCAGATCCTTTAGCATGCTCTGACAAAACTACCTACCAACCACTCTATACACAAGCATTTATTAAGTGCCTGCTAGTACCAGGAACTTTGCTAGGCCCTGGGGATATAACTACAAAGAATGAAACAATTCCTACTTACATTCCAGAAGAGAAGAAAATGAGTTTGTGTCTGTGTGTTTGTATACACACATGCACATATATACATATATGTACATATATATGCAAAATATATTATGTATAAATTAGAGATAGGGAGAAAGAATATGAAAATATTAAGATCCAGTTTTATTCTACTTTACAGGAACTTCCTAGGCTGCCATGCTAAAGGAACCACAAGTCAAAAATGTGAAATGAAATAAAATAACAAATAACTTCAAAATCTTTTTTCACATTCAAATTCCATCATAAAAGCATTCAGTTATGTGTTTCCTGATATGCATCCTTCTCTGTTCTATGTGCAGTACCAGAATTTCCTGGCTTCATTGTACTTTTTAATGTTGGTGTATACGTTTTTGGTAGAGAGGAAGGAGAAGAGGTAAAGAGCATGGACAGATGTGAGATTCCATAGATAATCCAGAAAGGACATAATTCATATATGCATGATTTAACATTAACTAGGATGTTCTCCAGTGTTGGTAGATGAAAAGTGGATAATAGACCATTTCACAACCTTTTGGAAATTTTAGCTTGTGAGGTTCACTAATTTGGTGGTGTCAAACTCAAAAAGAAATGGGCACCACTAAACTGATATAAGGATCCCTGGAGGCCACTGTTGACTTAGAAAACTGCATTACACATTAACAATATCTGTGATTTAGGGTACTTTTATTTATTTTTTTAAGTATTTCCCATTTACATTTTAATCTGCTTCTGGACACACTAGGGGATATCATAGGCCCTGTGCAGCCTGTATAGTCACATGTTTTAACATCTGCGCTCTGTCTCAGATTGGCCCAGGGGCACAATATCTAAAAATCAAGAAGAGCCAAATTCAGTGGAAAATAATAATAGATGCTACTTACCAAGCACTTCAAAGTTTGTAAAACATTTGTTAAACAATTACTATGTGCCTGGAACGGTGCTGTAACTGTCCTCAAGAACCTATATTCTCTTTCCACTGAAGGAGCATAAATATCCATTTAATGGGTAAAAGATTTCAAGCTAAAGTGGGCATTAGAGGCCATCCAGTTCAATAGTTGATGAAAGCAGCTTTAAAAAAAAAACTTAGCATATGCCAAGAAATTAGAAATGAGTTTGGAAATGCTTTTGTGTGAGTTTAATTTTTTTTTGTCACAAATGTCTAACTCCTCCATCCTTACTGCCAACAGTCGCAAGTCCAGACCCCAACACCAGTAGATAGCTAAACATATGTAAAGTGCTTGCAGACCTTATTTATATAAGCTCATCAATGGGAAAGTCTCTTAGTAATAACCTATTGCAATTCAAATCTTGTTCCCAGAATGGATCAGAAATTTGTAATTCTGCCCTACATAGCTAACAGTTTTATGAAAGGGCCAGATGAGGACACTTTGCACACACGGGGTTTTCTATATTTTAATGAAGTCAATCTCATGTCTAGACAATCTAACAAAAGTAAATCATATTCCATGGAAGTATGTGTGTATGTATGTATGATATGAATATATATAACATATATTATGTATATTATATGTATATGCATGTGTGTGTATATATGTATGTGTGTGTGTAGATAGATAGATAGATAGATAGATAGATTCATTAGATCTAGAAGCATGGGGGGAAGAAACTTAGATCATCTAGGCCAATCCCCTAATTTTGCAGATGAGGAAACTGAAGGGAAGTTATATGACATACAGTTAATAAGTAGGTAGCAAAGACTGTGATAGGAAAAAAGGAAACAAAAATCCTGATTTTCCAGCCAGAGGACCTACATTCAAATACTGCCTCTGACTCATTACCTGTGTGAACTCGAGTCTTCTCCAGCTCTAAATTTTTTATACTATGTAGCTGAGATCCACACCCAGGTCTTTTGGTCTTCTGACTACAAATATGTTTTTTCTCTAAGACTATGCTATGCACATTTGTGTAAACTCATTCTTTGTGCATGTGTATAGGTGATTTTTTCTAGGAAACCTTATCTTTATTTTAATGGTTTGTGGGTTTTTTAACATTTTAATTTCAGAAACCAATAACCTAGTTCTAAAATAAAATTGATCTAAGTAAAAGCCTGCCTTTTCAATTTCTCACTGACATGCTTGACTTAACCTTTACTTTCTTCCAGGTAGGAGAGGTCTTTATTCATTTGCTAGGTATTTATTTATTCATGACAGTATTTCTGTTAACATTTTCAGGCCCCTTCTGAGGTTCAGCGAGATGTTCCATTAGGGTATCTAATCACTGGTGTCAAGAAGCCAAAGACAGCAGTGGGACTGACTATTTTTGAAAAATTGTTGAACTTCAGAATTCAGCTTGGTTAGAAACCATATCAACTCTGTATGAGTTATGGCCTAACTGTTCAATGGAGCAGATAGATAGTGCCTCAGAGTTACAGTTTAGTATTATATATGGGAATGTGTCTCAGTTCATTTCCTCTAGCTAAATAATTCTTGCCTCATTCCCCTGGTCTATTTCTCTCCTTTTTAATAAAAGTGTAGATCTATGCTGAATTGTTCCAAGTATGCCCAACTTATCAAAGTTGAAATCTATACAGCATTCATCAAAGAAAATCTTCACTTTTGACAGAAGCCTCTATTTCCTAGTATTATTAAACTAATTTGCTCTTAAACTCCTGTTATTAATAAAGTAAAATAAAAATAATTTGTTATGGCTTAGAATCATTTGGAAAAGAGAAACAGCAAAGTCAAAATGAGGACAAAGCAACTAGGACCTAATACTAGGTACTGATATCTGGGGAAATGTCATTTCTTCTCTTCCCCAGATTTTAATGTATGCACCTCAAGGTCTTCTAACTGTGGCCCCATGGGAGTTGGGGGAGAAGAAAGTTTAGAAAAATCAAAAGAATGCAGTAGTATGAGAGATAAGAGGGGAAAAGGAAAGGTGAGGAGCTGCTACTACCTCACAGATGTCGTTCTTACACTGGCATCCCTTTTCTATTTTCCAGTCAGGTTTGACAGGGTAAAGAAGAAAGCAGTTCTGTGAGAGTGAGGAACTGGTATCATCAGCAATGAAGATGGAAGGAAGAGGAGAAGGGAACCACCCATTATCTCCTTTCCCAAAGACCATACTTTTAATAATACAGTCTATTCTGGACTTTGGAAATCTTTTGTTTTCCTTTCTACATCTCCCTATACTTTCCTCCCTGTCCAACTCAGCCTTGCCCGGTCTCTGTCTCCTTTTATCTTTGAATTCATCTCTATTGTTAACAAACCCTCTCCATCCTAGAGCCCTTTCCTCGAATCCCTTCTGTCTTCAGGCTCATCAAAACTCAGTATCTTTCCAAGTATGGCTGCTTCTTTTATGCCCCCTGAAACCTTGTACAGGTGGAGGACCGGGAACCTCCCTTTGCCACCACGTCCTTTAAAGTCGACTCAATCCTGTCATGATCCTTGTTGCTGCCATTCATGCATCTCAAGGCCATGCTTCCCTGCCCTCCCAACAAACTCAATACCTATCTCAGTAATATTCTATAACCCAACTTGGGCATCCTACGAATATTTTGACCTCCTAGTTCCTCAATGTAGACACCATCCTTTTCTCTTCCCTAGTCTATTTCAGCTGTGCACGGAACTGGTCTCACCTGAAATACTACACCTGTTTCCTCCTCAGTCAGATGAATTTTTCCTAGTTGCTGGAATTCCCACTTATGTCCTTATAATGAGTGTTTCTGGAAATGACCTCTTCAAATTAGGAACAAAGGTCCCTAAAGGCGAACTTGTTTTTCCTATGAGATTATTGGCTATTTGGCCTCATGAGAGTTACTTTGCCATTTAACCAAATATGGGGTAAGCAATTATTAAACCATTTCATGCCTCTGCTTCCCTGAAAATAGCTGAATATACTCCCTTTGGAAACTTCAAATATGTCAAAGAAAACACGGCAACTAGATGTGTCCTTGAAAGCTTCAATTCCTTTTTTATAACTATGATGGAATATCATCCCCCGCTAAGCAAATCATCTTATCTTTCATGTAAATCACATATCCATTATATCTAAAGCTCTTCCTACTCCCCATTCACCTTCACTTTGGGGGATGGGGAAAGAAGAACAAAATCATAGGCAGCTATTTCCTAAAGTGGTTTTCTTTATCCATTTTATAAATCTTCACTTTTGACAAGCTATCTATATCCTTTCTGATATAAGACAATGAGTGAATCATCCTTAAACACCTTGCTTATTGAATGAAACGGAATATAAATGACAATACTCTTTGCTGCCTATAAAGTAGCTTCAACTTTTCACTGCATCTCTATTATGTATGAACATCACTCCTTTCTTTGTCTGAGCTTAAAGGTTATAGGGAATTTTCATTCTAATATTTCACGTTTTCATAGTGCTTTGAGATTTGTAAAGCATTTCCTCACAATTGGACTGCAGGGTAGCAAGTACAAGAATGATTGTGATCATTTTTTAGATAAAGGGTCTAAGGATTAGGTTGAGGTTATTTGTCCATGATCACATAGCCAATATAGGTTAAGAGACAGGATTTGGGACCAGGTCTTCTGGCTCCAATTCAATTGGTCTTTACACTACAGGATGCCACCTTTCAAGAATGCATCCATTGTCTAGCTATGTATTATATTTATAAAACTTCATAAAATACCTGGGAACAGATAAAGGAATAGAAAGCATAATTCTAAAAAGGAAAATCACTGTGTTTTTTATTTTAAACTCTAGGTATTAAACATGAACAGATATGAGATCAATATGATTTCAAGGAAACAAGATATCTCTAAGTGTCTCTATATGTACCATTTATATGGCCCTGGTATTATACTCATTATGTAGATAGTTAAATTGAGGCAACAGATAAGTTGCCTTGCACTTTTATGCTTTCTTCCAAGATTTCAAAACACTCCACAGATATTAGTGAACACTACCATTAGTGTTCTTTAGGTATAAGATAGAGTTAAGAAATATGCATTACTCTATTTTTGCCCATGTAGTGGAGAAAGACAAAGGATTAATGAGTGTTCCAAAGGCTACTTACTCAGTAATCACACAAGATAGGAGAAATAGCTTTCTTCTGTGTCATTTTGGGTTGATAAGGAACTATAGCTTGTCAGGTAGCATAATTTAAATATGCTAATTGGTCTGGTAAGCAAGTGATGAAATAGGGTAGGGTCAAGACAGATTTCTTTTAAAGAAATGGGGAGCTTTTAGAGGAAATATAGGTTTTGAAGAAGTCCAGAGAAAATTAGCAAGAGGAAGACCTGGGAAGACTCTGGGTGAGGAACCTGTGGCCTCATGGCCCCATGTGGCCCTCTAGGTCCTCAAGAGTAGCCCTTTGATTGACTCCAAACTTCACAGAATAAGTCCTTCTATTTGTTATTGTTCTGTGTTCTGTGAAGTCTGGATTCAGTCAAAAGGTCACATTTGAGGACCTAGAGGGCCACATGTTGCTTTGAGGCCAACAGTTCACCACCCCTAGGGCAGGGAGAATGAGGATTGAGAAAAGGCCATTGGAATTGGCAACTAAGACATCATTAGCACTTTTATCTAGAGCTGTTTCTGTGGAATGATAAGGGTGGAAACCAGATTGTAAGGGGTTAAGAACAGTGAGAGGAGAGAAAGAAGCTATACTTTTAGGCAGAAGATCAGAAGAGATATAGGACTATAATTAGAGAAAAGGGAAGGATCAAGCAAGGGTTTTTTTTTCAAGATAAGGAATATGTGGGTTTATTTGTAGGCAGTAGGAAATAAACCAGGAGAGGGGGAAATATTGAACATAAATAAAAGTGTGAGGATAACAGAGGGAGAAAATGGAGGAGATGGGAAGGAATGAGATCACTTGAACAAGTCAAGGAGCTAACCTGTGTGAGGAGTAACCCTACTTCATCATGTGAGATGAGGTGAAAGAAGAGAAAGGGACAAAAGGTACCTGAGTGATAGGACATGAAGAAGAGAAGAAGGAATTCATGGCCAGTGGAGAGTGAAATAGTGAGTTGTTAAGGAAGGATAGTAGAATTGCCTAGCAGCAGTGAGGGCCCAGTTGACGCTATGTGACATCAATACATAATAGACATAGAATGTTTGCATGATTCTTTCCACTTTTATTCAACAACGTGTGGACAGTAGTAAAAGTGATAAAATGGTGGGAATGA
Source organism: Pseudocheirus occidentalis (assembly GCA_028646575.1). Taxonomy (NCBI): domain Eukaryota; kingdom Metazoa; phylum Chordata; class Mammalia; order Diprotodontia; family Pseudocheiridae; genus Pseudocheirus; species Pseudocheirus occidentalis. The sequence goes on along the minus strand of CM053598.1, from coordinate 104,050,200 downwards.
CACAAGACTAAGGCATGGCTGGGCATAATTGGTGATATGATAAAGGGGCCTGGAACAGGCTAGGGATTTGAGTGAGAACAGTACAGAACTGAACTGGTCCACCAAGGAATCAATATGGGGAGAAGAAGAGAGGGCAACTAGTGCAGTTGGCATGGGAGAGAACTTAGGGGCAAAGGGACTGAAAGTCATGAGAATAAAGAGAAGAGGCATGTAAAGGAATGCAGAGGAAGAGGTGAAAAGACAATAATTATGGATGGATAAAGGGATTTCAGAATTCTTGAACATAGGGGTGGTAATTTGTGGTTGATGGCATGGTCAAGAGTATAGCTGAGATGCAATAGAAGAGTAACTCAAGGGAGGTGAGTAGGTTAAGTATCTGAGTGGTTAGTGTATCTGAGGAAGAATCAATATGTATGATGAAATCTCCTAGTATAAGGGTAGGAGTTTAGGAAGAGGGAAAAACTATAATCCAGGCATCAAACTCATTGAGGAAGGAAAGGTAGGTAACTTGAGGAGATGTAGATAACTACTAGGATTCTGGTTGGGTGGTAGATACGAATAACATGAACCTCAAAGGAAGAGACGTTATTGAGTGATAGAGGAAGGGGAGAATCTGGAAGTGTCAATGAGATACAAGCAGTACTCCAACTCTCCCACCTCAACCAGTGAGCTAAAGAAAGTTAAGTGAAGGTGCAACTATTATGAGAAAGTGTAGCCAAGAAGACTATGTCATTGAGGGAAGTCAGGTTTTAGGAAGAAGTGGGAGAGGAAAAGATTTAAAATGAAGGGAAGTTTGTTGCCAATGGAATAGGCATTCCAGAGGGAACAGCAAAAGGACTGGGCTGATTTAGGATGAAACTCTGAGGTGGGAGGAATAAGAATAAGAAATGAAGGGGTAGGTGGTAAGAGATTGGGCTTGGTTGGTCATCTACAGGAATTCAGAGTAACTGGGAGATGAAGGGTATGATCAGGTATTCATCATTGAGTAGAGGCCTGAAGTCAAAGGGAGGATTGTATTTCTTTGTACTGGAGGTTCTCCACATTTAAATTGGGAGATTCTGTTGACAGCAGTAGGTAGAAGATGCCCTGTGACGGGACAAATTGATGGTACAAATGGAAAAGGCTCCTTATAGCCTTTCCTCAGGGGACATCCTATGCTCAGCAAGAGGTAGAAGGGTCAGTGCTACTGTTTTTTGTGATATATGATACTTATTCACTTCATTTTTTTCTCTCCCTCTCACTCACCCCCAGTCTTTCCATTCTCAAGTGGGACAGCAGAGGCAAATCAATTTGAGGTCATTTTCATTCATGTCTGACTCTTTACGTTTGCATTTGGGTTTCCGGTTGGGTTTTTTTGTTTGTTTGTTTTTGGCAAAGATACTAGAGTGGTTTGCCATTTCCATCTCCAGCTCATTTTCCAGTAGAGGAAACTAAGATAAACGTGGTTAAGTGACTCACTCAAGGTCCAAAGCTAGTAAATGTCTGAGGCCAGATTTGAATTCAGGTCTTCTTGACTCCAGGCCTGGTGCCCCATCGACTGCACCACCTAGCTGTGCCAAAATAATTAACAAGCATTTCTTTTCTTTTTCTGTTTTTTTTTTTTTGGATGGGGGAAAGCAGTGTAATTGGGGTTAAGTGGCTTGCCCAAGGTCACACAGATAGTAAGTTTGTCAAGTGTCTGAGGCCAAATTTGAACTCAGGTCCTCCTAACTCCAGGGCTGGTGCTCTATTCACTGCACCACCTAGCTGCCCTTTCACAGGCATTTATTAAAGGCCATTTCCAGTTTTCCTGATATATCTCTTGCCACTGGACCCAGATCACTCTGGAAGAGAAAGCGAGGTTGTTGATTTTGCACAGCCCTCCCTCACTTAAATCCAATTCACTTGCATGTCCTGGCATCACCTTCTTAATGCCACTGTCCTCTTTAAGAACAAAGGACAATCAACAAAAATAGGGCAGGAGAAAGGAGAGAGAACAGACCAAATATGGAAGACAAACAGTGAAAAAGGCAGGGAGCCTGTAGAAAGAGATAGCTGCGTAAGAAACAGCAAGTGTGTCAATGTCGCTGGACATTATAGGTTGTTTTGTTTTATGTTGTCTGGAGAGGAGGAAAGTGTAAGAACATCAGAAAGTCAGGAAGGTGTCACCTTCAGAAGAGCTTTAAATGCCAAAGAACTTTCTAGGAAGCCACTAGAGTTTAAGTGAGGTATAGGGACTTCATGATCAGACCTGAATTTAGTTGAAATCACTGTGGCTGCTGAGAACAGGATGTATTAAAGTGGGAAAGAGAGTGAAGTAAGAGGACCAATTTGAATATTACCTCAATAGACCAAGTGGGAGCTGTTGAGAGTCTGACCTAGGATGGTGGCTGTGTGAGGAGGAGCTAAGGGGATAGAGGAAAAACATCATGAAGGTTCATAAATGAAAGATGAAAGAGAATTTAAAAAAAAACTTTCTACAGTTTCCTTTCCTGTTCTATAGAAGGGGAGAGGTTTCAGTGAAATGCTTAGCTTATTGGTCTTTTCTGTAGTATGAAGAGCTTATAGAATGTGAAGGGTTCGTGAAGGCTATAGTCATAGAGTACAAACCCTGCTTTGTTTTCTCAAGCTGAAAAGGCCTGACCACAGGTTGTATGTCTGTTATCTGAGAACCAACATTTATAGAGACTCATCAGCCAGGTTGGCTGAAGACTTTCAGACTTTCGAATATAATCCACTTTCAAACACAATCAAACATAAATCATGGATACAGTGCCCAGGGAAAACTAGTGGGTAGAGGGAGAGGTGGAATACCTAGACTGATGAACTCAAATAGATCACTTAATTTTTCTTTTGCTTTTTTGGAAGGGGCAGGCAGGACAATTGTGGACAATTGAGGTTAAGTGACTTGCCCAAGGTCACATGGTTAGTAAGTGTTAATTAAGTGTCCAAGGGCAGATTTGAATTCAGGCCCTTCTGACTCTAAGGCCAGTACTCTATTCACTGCACCACCTAGCCACTCCAAAGATCACTCAATAATTGAAATTTCAAAGTGGGGAAAGAGTGGACAACTTTCTCATGGATTTGTTCCATAAAGGTAGAGGGAAATATGTCAGCAGAGTAGTGCCTAAATCAACTGTAATTCATGGTCTTATTATCGTATATTTAGATCTGGAAAAGACCTCAGGGGTCATCTAGTCCATCTCCTTCAATTTATAGATGAGGACAGTAAGGTCAAAAATGATCAATGGTTTGCCAAAGGTCACACAGGTAGAAAGTATCAGTTTGGAGGAATTTATGTCCCATTCTTCTAAATCCTGAGCTCTTTTTTCCACAGTCCTCCTCAAAAATTCCTGCTCTAACATTATGTTGAGGGTTAGCATGAGGAATGAGGTCAAAACAATTCCATATCCACATAAAAATATCCCTTGTGCTACTCCTTTACCTCCCCTTTCCCTCCTGATAACCATATAATCTCTGGAATTTACTTTAAAGACATCATTAGCAGTAGGAAAGGGAGAAAGAACTGGAAGAGGCCTTGAGACTAGAAATCACTCCTTTTAAATAGTTAAGATAGGGGCAGAGACCCCCAGGGACATCTTGGTCAAACAATTTCATGTCAGTTCTCCGTGGTGAAATAGAGACTTAGTGAGTAATTATCCAATATGGGTTGTATAGTAAGTTAGGACCACCTTGGGTCCATTCAAGCCCTAATTTGTTAGCCTATAGGATGGTCTAACATTTTCCAAGAGTGCATGGAGAGAAGAAACAATAGCCAACTACTGAATTTCATCCTATGCCCTTCCCCAATATCAAAACAAAACAATTTTCCAGTATGAGTAATGCCCAACCTTGAAAAAGTCTACCCAGTTACTTGGCATTGTGGGAATTTCTGTAACATATGGAACTGTCTAACATATAGTCTGTGCCTATAATAACAATCTGGAACACTTGGGTCCCAAAACTCACCTTTTCCCTAGGTAGGTTAAGCAAAAACAGGTTCAGAGTCTACATGATTTGGATAATTGCAGTAATATAGACTTAGTGACAGATGCTGATGGAAACAGAAGGACCCCTAGAGATAACCCAAGGAAGACATAGACAGCTAAGATTATAGGATTTATGTCCGTTTTCTTAATCACTATGCATGAAAGGCCAAAAACCTCACTTCAGTCATTTATATTAACTACACTCTCATCTCATTCTCCTTTGAGCCCTTCTATATTCCAATATGTCTCTTCTTGCACAGTGTACTATAAAGGCTCTCTATCCTTCTTTTCTTCCTTCCCTACAGTGCCAGATCATTTATCAAATAAATGAAATTTAAAAGCCACAACTCACCCTAATAATTCACATTTTTCTCTTTCTGATTCTATAAATTTAAGTAATTGTTGATTTTTTAAAGCAGGTTTGATCATTTTTCATAGGTCATTTTATAGTTTAGTAAAGATTTTGATCATATGATGTTTCTAGCTACTTGGTTTGCTAAGGAGAAGCAATTTCTGGGCCTTGAGAGATTTGTATTTATCTGATAAGCATTATGTTTAGAGTTTCAGAAAGTGACAGACTGTGTTCCAGGTTTTGACTTCACTAAATATATTAAGGATGGACTTCATGTTATTGCCAGGACAAAATTATGGGGATGAAATTATCTATTTTGATGAACAAATCAAGAGAGTAAAAACATAGAGACTTACTTAGTTTTCAAAAGAGAAAAAGCATGAGTTTGAGCTCTTTGAATGTAATATATTAAACCTAGTAAAACAGCATTAATAACTGTTTCTTACCCCATAAACTGGGCGTATGCCTTGATGGATCTGTGATGATATCAGTTTGGATACGCTCTCTAAAGTTGCAATTCATCAATGTTGTCTCATTCTATGTGATGCTAACCCTAAATTCTTCAACATGCTAGGGTCCTTCCTCCAGTTATCTTGACATAGCAATGGATATCAATAGCATATATAGGCTGTCCACACTACTTCTCCCCCTTCTTCTCACCACATGACCTGCCCACCTTTTTTTCTGGTTGTTCATCTCTCTAATAAGATCCTTTAATATGATCCTCTTGAACAACCCCTTGTCTGGGAATGTGTTGCAACTTCCTCAACCCTACCATTTCTGTTTCAATTGCCCCTAGGGAGAACTTCAACTTCAACTCTCTAGAGACTGTGCCATTCAAAGACAGAATCAACAGAAGAAGATTATCATTGAAAAGTTACACTTTTATTTCAGGGCAAAATTGAGGTCATTAAAAGTAATACATATTTCCTCAAAGGCAATTGTGGCTACTTGATAAATGAAGATATACAAAACAACATATATAAGATTTGATAGCTACATAGAAGAATAATATATACTAGTTACAAGAGATGCTAAATAACAAGATATTCCAAACAAGATGATATAATAGTTACAAGACCCACTCAAGAAGATGGGCTAACCAATGCCTTGACTATTCTACTACACATTAAAGATGAACAAGAGGCCAAGATCAGACTATTCTTCAGGGCAAAGCATATTTTTAGTGCTATGCTGCATTTATTTCACAATAACATACATGCATACAAATATTTAAGTAATGCGTGGTCAAAAAATCACTGATGGAAATACCATAGAATAGCAATATCTTATTATGCAACAATCTTGTGATTCTATTATTTATGAACAAAGGAAGGTTTTTTCCTACTCACTGGACTCCACTAACTACATTTGTACTTAGAGAAATCATTTAATTTGACTAGCTTTCAATTTCTTTCCTTGTAGAATAAGGGGGTTGGACTAGATGAGTCCTATGACCACTTTTACCACTAACTTAATGATTGTGTGTCTTATAAAGGCTCCAATCTCAGTGCAAACAAGTGTTCTAGAAATACTTTTCTAATTGTGTTAAGTATGCAGAAACCAAACCTTCAATTATGCAAATAATCTCATTTTGCTGAATGAACTTTTCCACATTTCCCCCTACTGTACAGATTTCTGATTCACTCTTTTCACAGTGTTGAGATGTCCATAAGCTACCAAGGAATCTTCAAGTTTTCTCCCTTCATGGCCTAGAACAAATCTGGAAACAATCCTCCTTAAATTTAGTCCCAATTCAACAATAACATATTTTCATATCAGTTACCACAAAACTGTTTTATTACAGGTGTGACCTTTCATCAGAAGTTCAAAGCTACATGCAATTAGGTAATTCTGTCTATAGAGAATGGGTTTAGAACCAAATTTAGGACATTTCTTATTTAAAAGGCCTTGTTTCCAAAGGCCTCTAGTTAGCTACACTTAAGCCCTCCCCAAGACAAACCTTTCTATATCTGATTATCTGAAAAAAGATGCCTTCTTTTCCCAGCTCCTCTTAGAATGGAGGTTGTTTTTTTTTAACTAAATTCTCTTAGATGCAGAAGAATCAAGAAATCTTGTGTCCTCCAATATATACTATTAATTCAGTAGAGATTTCATCCAAAGTGACAAATAAATGCTTACAATATGTGCTGAATATCTACTGATTAGGCCCAGTAGGAGAACCAAAAGATCACATCCAGTCATGGTCTACATCCTTATAGAGTTTATAATTTAGTTAAGAGCATTAGGCACAAATACAAGAAAAATTAAAGTAATAAAATAACCATATGACAAAAATAAGATATGTCATAATGCCAAGAAACCAAAGAGTAGCATAAAAAAGAAGTGCTAAGACTCTCCAGGACTTAGGGCTATCACTGGTTCCTAATGTCCACAGAATAATAGACTTTAACTCTCTTATTTGCCCTTCCTGCTTTTACTCATTCATGTCTTTTCCATTTAAAGACTCAGGAACTCATTAATAAATTGTTCAACTAGGACCTAGTAATCTTCAGTTTAAGTGTTTATTTATTTGTTTTGTTTCATTTTATTGTCCAACATACAATAGGTCTTACATTTAATGTATATCTAAAGCATACAAATACTTTACTTAAAGTATAAATGCATAAAATATGATTATCATCATTTATGTAATTTTGGCCTGATATTTATAGTTCACATGTTATCCAGCACTCACAAGTGCTCCATAACAAAAGGCAGCACAAATTTTATTATCCCTATTTCACTAAAAGGGAAGTTAGGTGGCCCAGTGGATTCCAGGCCCACCAAGCCTGGAATCTGGAAGACCTGAGTTGATATCTGGCTCAAATACTTTCTAACTGTATGACCCTGAGAAAACCATTTAACCTTCTTTGTCTCAGTGTCTCCATCTGTAAAATGAACTGGAGAAGGCAAACCACTCCACTATCCCCAAATAGGGTCACAAGGAGTCAGATTCGACTGAAATGACAAAACAGCAATATTTTACTAAACAGAAATAAAAAGACTCAAGGAAGTCTTCCTCCAGATATTACCCCCAACGTCACATAGCTACCAAATGATAGAACAGGAATCAGATCTTGGTTCTTTATGCATTTAGAGCAGTCTTCTTCCCACTAAACCATGACCATTAGCCAGTCAGTTAGCATGGTCTACAAAGTACTTACTCTCTTCTAGGCACTAGGCCAGGCACTGAAGATAGAAAAGAAAGTAAAAACAGTAAATGGCCCCAAGGAACTGAATAATGAAGGAGATAACATGCAAACAATTATGTACAAACAAATTATATATAAAGTATATTAAAGATAATGTCTGTCAGATGGAAGTCAACCAGCAAGTTATTGCAATTATCCATGTATGAAGTATGAGGGCTGTATCTGGACGATGGCAGTCAAGGGAAAGAAAGTGGTCCAGAACTTTGCTATTATTTAGCACCTTCCATATGGGTAATCAGCTCTGGATTTCAAGAGAATTTAAAAGTCTAGATATTGGAAGGACCTTAGAGATCATATAGCTCAAGGGCTTAAATTGTAAAATGGGAAAACTGAGGCTTATTTTGTAGAATGACTCTTCTAAAGTCACACAGACAGTAAATCCAGCATCTGAACCGAGGCTACTAACTCCAAATCCCGTGTTCTTTCCACTTTAACACAATGCAGCAAGTTTTTAATACTATGCAACCAGTAAGTCTATAGAAGACAGCAAAAATAGAAAAGAGTTTGAATTGTAGGAGATTTCATTTATGCTCTTAAAAAATAAATAATTGTTATTAAACAGGTTACAGCATATGAAAGGGATATGTAAATTTTCCTCTCATGAATTCTATAAGAATAGGATGGACAGAATTTTATGATAAACCTATCTAGGGGTAGGGGTCTACCTCCTGAGCAGTCTTCCAGTGCTCAAAATTCTAATAAATGTAACTCAGCAATAAACATTTATTGAATACCTACTTTGAGCACAGTCTCTGACCTCAAATAACACATATTCTATTTGTAGTGTAAATTATATACATAGTAGTAGTGGAATACAAGCTAATTCAAGATGGAGTAGAGCACTAAATGGGAATTTGAAGAAGGGGAGGGGATATTAGGAAAGGCTTCAGAGAGGGGATTATGTCTGAGCTGAATTTTGAAGGAAGACAAAGATTATACAGGAAAGATGAGGAGAGAGCACATTCTAGGCACTAGAGACAACCTTTGTAAATACACAGAGGCAGGAGAGGGAACATTGAGATTAGGGAATGTTTATGCAGTCATCCAGTTGAGAAAGTTAAAGCAAGGCAAAGAATACAATTGAGAGATAAATAAAATAGATTTTTGGAAGTAAAACTGCAAAAACTAAAGAATCACATTTTACTTTCCCATCCAATTTTAAGGCACTTAAAATCTATGGTTTTTTGTAGTTCTTCTGAATCATTTAAAAACAAATAGCTTTTGTATTTCTCAAGCAAATTATTTCATCAACCATCTGGACACCATGGCCATGTGCTTTCTTAGACATACCTGCTATGCTTCCATTTATTTTTTTAAATTCATGGAATAAAGCATTTTCATAACATAGTATGATAAAAATATGATTGCACATGAAATTGCAAATCTATTATGTACAGCTTGCTATTTTTAAAAATATATAATAAAGTTATCATGTAAATTTCTTTTTTCTTCCTTCTCCCACCTTAAAGATGGCTATCTTTAGACACAAGTAGATGTGTGTATGCATATACATATATATGCACACACATACACACGTATGTGTATATATACACATGTGTATATATACATATATGTAAAATTATTCTATACATACTTCGCTTTATCAGTTCTTTCTTTGGATGTAGATAATGTCTTTTTTACTCATACTTTATAGTTAATTGAGAATAATCAAAATGACTCATTCAAAGTCATTCTTAATACAATAATTCTGTTACTGTATACAATGTCCTCTTGATTCTGTTCATTTCATTCTTCATTATTTCATCCAAGTCTGTCCATGGTTTTCTAAGATCATTGAGTTCATCATTTTTATAACACAGTAATCTTCCATCACACTCATATACCACAACTTGTTCAGCCATTCCATTTAGATAAAGCCTTCATCATAATTTTCATGATGAAAGATAAAAAAATTGTCATATATCCTACAGTAGAAACAACTACTCCCATTTGGCTGCTGCCTCCAATTAAAGCAAATACTAGATTTCTCTTCAAGTAGGGTAGTTATTTGAAAGTATTTCTAAAACTAAATATAAACAACAGTTCTAAAGGTTGACTTTCAAATGCCAATACTTCTGTGGAAAGACCCTACCATATAAGCAAATGAAACAAAAATGGCTTGAATATCCCTAAATTTATAGACTCTGTGTATTAAGAAACAGATATTAGCTCAGACTTTGCTTGTAATGAATAGGTGCAGGGGGCACAATCGGTAGCTATTTATATGTGGCTGGTGTCTTCCAAATGATTCCATGGTCATTGGGTCAAGCTGTCTACCAGCTGATGTAAGTTCTTTTGCATTTTATCAGGAATGTGACCACTTTAAGGTGGGAAAAATCTATAAGAAATACCCTAGTATTTACTGCTTTTGAAAAATGCGAAAGAGAAAAAATAATAGCTTGCTGCCCTTTATAAAACACATTTAGTGTGGGATGATGTAATTCTGATCATAAACCTCTTCCTGAAATGCAATGTAGGTCACAATCAAATCAGACCTACCAAAAGTCAAAAGTCATAGGGTATGGGAAATACTATGTTGTAAAAGGGTCAGAGGTGTTAGGGTTACCAACAGTTTAACCCTGAGAACTGGATAAAGAATGTCTATACCCAATTTCAGTTGTGTTTATTTTTTCAGAAGTTTCATGAAGGCTTCTTCTTCTCAGTGGTTCTCTATAATTAGAACAGGTCCATTCTTTTCTTCAAACCAATGTACCAAGTACACTATATTAACAGCACCATGGACAGGACAATTGCACAAAGGCTCTATCTACACAGTCTCAGTTTAACCAGTTTATAAATGGGTTTAATTAATCAGCATGCATTTATTACAATACAAGGTGGGGGGTGTATCAGCAAGCACCGTAGCATACCCAGGGCAGCTGCTAGCACAGGTTCTTAGATCTGCTTTTCTAAAGGAAAGAAACTCAAAATGGGTTAACAATCTTTCTTTAATCAAACAAATGTATCATTTATCTAGTTC
>CM053598.1:104024004-104039185 GCA_028646575.1 Pseudocheirus occidentalis | reverse complement strand
CCTTCCTTCCTTCCTTCCTTCCTTCCTTCCTTCCTTCCTTCCTTCCTTCCTTCCTTCCTGTTTTCCCTTACACTGGTTGGAAATGCTGGGGCTACTGATAGGCTCATTCAACTACTGATCAATAAGGGAGCTTAGATTTGCTCTGTTTTTGATCTGGGTTGAGTGTCCTTCCTTAGAATCCGTAGAGATTCCCTGATTTTAGTACCATATCAGTACAAACTTAGTCTGGATACCAGATGTGCATAGGCCATTGCAGCTCAGAATTTCTAAGCTTAAGAGATCCTCTAGCTTTAGCCTTCTTGGCAGCAGGGAGAATAAGTATATGCCAGCTTCTTTACTTTTGAAAGCATTTTCCTTACACGGCTCTGTTTTATATAGAGTATTAGGCAAGACACAGGAGGAGATGAAATGAGAACAAAGTATTGGATGGAAATTTGTTCAGAAATGTTTTCCATATATCTTTCCCCTTTTCTGTATCCTTCATCTTGCTTACACCATCCCTTAACTGAAAGAGAGTGGGATCCAACCTGATCACATCTTACATAAACTGGCTGCTTATGTCTAACATTCTCAAGGTAGAATTGGTGAGGCACATCCCACTTTGTGTTTGGAGCAGCAAGCATGTGGATGCCCCAAATGATGGTTACACACTTTGCAAACCACTCCTTTTGATAAGAGCTGTGAATATCATTATGTCTGTTTTTCTTTCTTTGCCTTACATATCTCAGGTTAGGATTTACACAGTGATTACTTAGGAGAGACAGTTCAAATTTAGCATGCTTCACCTTCATCTTTACTGGTGGGATTTCTGTGGGCAGGAGATGCAAGCAGTTGTATGACTGTTCAAATGCTCTAGTTTTTGCTCAGTTGGAAATGCCTTCTTCCTGACACATAGAAGCTGTCTAAAAGTCATGCTGCTGAGATTAGCAATTACTCATTCAGGGGGCTAGATATTTCAAATTGCTGATTTTCTATGCTGATTTTTTTTTTTGTCAGATCATAGACCTTACTGTTGGAAGAGACCTCAGAGGTCATTGAACCTCATCAACAGGAGTCAGTCTCTGTTTAAATGCATTAAGTGTAATAAATTTATCAGTTAGCTCATTTCATTTTTTGGACTTTACTAATTGTTAAGAAGTTTTGTGGTACGTTGAGTCAAAGTCTGCTTCCCTGTTAACTTACACCTATTGATCCCAGTTCTTCTTCAGAAGCCAAGCAGAATAAGTCTAATTTGACAGCCTTCAAATACTTGAAGACAGGCATCATATTCCTCCTAATTATGCTCTTTCATTTTGTATGTATTGTGTGCTTGGGTAGCTCGAATACCATCATCCTCACTAGCTGGTGGCTTGTTCTAGGCAGTGGAATCGCCTGAAATTAATGAGCAAGTGACATTTCCTGAAGGTCAGAGACAAAGTAGTGAGGAAAAAAAAAACTTTTTGCCAACTAAGCTAGCTTTTCTTTCTAACACTCAAGCATATTGAAGGATTTCCTCACTGTCCTTAGAAAGTTTGACTTTCTGCCTTTACTTTCACCTTTCCCACATTAGCTTTGCCCAGGGTCTATTTGTACATCAGTGTCACCTTGGATAGCAAGAGCAGTAGCTCTTGGGTTAGGCAAAAGCAAGACTGCATGTTAGGCTTCTGTTACCACACTTCCCCCATCAATAAACATTTGCCCAGCCTTCTCCAGTCCTGAGATGGGGGCCTACTTCCCCCACATCAAACACCCAGAACAACAAGCCCAATCATGATCTCGTTCTCACCTCCTTGGAGGGTTAGTGGAAAAGGGAGATAAACTGCTTTACTCCTGGTAAACAAAGCATGGCTGCCTAGTGAGTTTAAAGGTCAAGAAGGAGAACAAGACCAAATACTCTCAGGCCTAGGGCTCCAGGGGCTATTTTCTGAGAGGCCCCCTCACCTAAATGTTCTTATAAGTTTCTTATTTCAAGTTATTAATGCTGTCTTTTAATCTATATTGCTCTAAAAAGTCATTGGTGAGTTTTGTCCTTTTGGTTTCTGGACACTTTTGTTGAACTTTTTGTTATTGTTATTTAATAATATTAATAAAGCATGATTATATGTGTGTCATACATGTATATGCATACATAAATATATATATGTATATCTAAAGAAATATACATAGATAAATGGTACAGTGGATAGAATGTTGCTGGGAATGGAGTCAGAAAGACCTAAGTTCAAATCTGACCTCACATACATACTAGTTGTGTGACCCTGGGCAAGTCACCCAGCCTTATTTGCCTCAGTTTCTTTATCTGTAAAATGAGCTGGAGAAGGAAATGACAAACCACTCCAGAATCTTTGCCAAGAAAACCCCAAACGGGGTCTCGGTCTGGAAGAATTGAATATGACCAAACAACCAATCAATAACATGTAGATTTCTTCAACTTTCTAATCAAATAGAAACCAATTGCAGGAAATAGAAGCCTCTAACATTAAACTCTTACTTTAATCTTCTTGGAATGAAAATGAAGTTCGTCTATGGGTTAGAAATACCTGTCTTGCTTCAAATACAAAAACCCTGACATCTCTAAAAGGGGGCTACAGCCTAACAGAACCTTAACGATACAATAAAATGTACTGTAACAAAACACAGAGATATTAGGCAATGGAAAATGAAATGTTCCCCTTTTTTTCCAACTAAGACTTAAAAGTGAGGTAAGAAGCATTTGAGGCAGAGAGACCCCAGAACACAGTTCCAGGAGACAGAATTGGCAGAGGGAGCAGGTTCTGGGGTTGATCAGTCCTCCTGCTGCATAGGGAAACTACTGGCAAATCATCAAAGGAATCTATCTATACATAGGATTGGTAGGTGGTTCCCTGAAGCTTCAGGAGGGCAGGTTCGAGGGAAGTTATTAAAAAAAAAAAAAAAAAAGGAAGAGCTCCAGCTATTCCACATTTCTTCTCTTAGGCAAAAGAAATGTATTAAAAGTGCTAGAATTAGTTGTATGCTTTCTTTTGGGTTCTTGTTTCCTGTTCTGTCTCAGTTGGGGTCAAAAAGGCTTTGTGTGAAAATAAGCCACCAAGCAAAGATGCTGAGTGTTTGGTAGTCTTCAGAGAATCCTAGGTGAGGTGTGAGGCAGGGGTTAATATTAGTTCTTTATTTAAACAGGTCCACTCCATTCATCCTTTCCTTCTTCCATTTTTTAAAAGGAATTTCTCCATGAAGTATTCATTGATGTCATTTGAAAGAAACAGTTGAAAGAAAACAGGCTATATGGAAATTCAAGTGATTTTACAGTGAGTAATAATAATTACTATTATGATAGGTTTTGCTGACTGAGTCTTCTCTGTGGGGGAGTGTTTACAAATTAAACACACTATAAAATATTCAGCCCCTTGCCATAGTTACAGTTGATTTGCATAATCCCCCTGTTCAGACTCTGGTGGTGAGCTATTCCCTAATTAATTATTTAATTCCCATTTTCATCAAGGCTCAGGATGAGTAGTATATAGAAATTGGTGTGCCCCTGACACCAAAGCTGCAATCATGGCAGGCTACTAGCACTAGGGGCTTGTTTCATAGTTAGGACTATCTACCTTTCCGATCTGTGTTCTTTCCTGTTCATTTTCCCAAAATGACTAATCTTAGATTTGGCTGATGACTGAAGTGATACTGACCTCCCTGTAACCTAAAATTCCATTATTCTATCACAACCCCCAATACCACACACAGATTGGCCACTAAGGAATCATTTAGGCTGTTCAACATGGCTTTATAAGGACATTTTCAAGTCCTTCTGAAATCTGGATTGGTTAATGTCTCCAAAAGTTAATATATTTTCCCGTTACCTCATTTTGTATGTGTGTGTTTTTCCATGTGGCAAAACATTAGTTTTATCCTTCAGTCATTTCCATTGAGCTAAAAATCTATTTTTTTTTTAGTTTATTTTCAGACTCACCCATGACACTGTCACTATAGCTCTGGGAATAACAGAACAGCTGGTAGAAAGGGTGGATGGATTTCCTTTTTTTTTTGAAATCAGTAGGTGAAGGGGCACATTTATATTGGCAGATTTGGGCTAGCCGCAGGTCATTTTGCCTTCTGTGCTCATATTCCTCTGGGAGAGCTGGAAACACAAGCTTGGTGTTAGTCCATAAAAAAGAAACATTATTTTAAAATTGATGCTTATGAAGCATTCCATTGTGGATTATGAGTATTTTCAGGTTGTTCTAGTTTTTTGGGGGGGGGTGGGCATGCCTTTGGGTAGGGCCCCTGAGTGTGAAGGACAATGTTCATTAGTCAATGACATGATGATTTTCTTCATAAATCACTGAAAAAAAATCTTAAGTAACACTGTTGACTAGGAGGCTGTTCCAGGTCAACTAAGAAGCAGAAAACATAATGCAAAATAGGACAAAAATCATTCTTAAAAGGATGTAGTTTATACTTGTATATGTATGCTAAGCATGCAGTTTGTTTTGGACCTATTATGACAACATGGTGCTGTGCAAGGTCTACTGGTTATAGAGTCAGAAGACCTGAGTTCAGATTCTTTTTTAAATGGTTACTCTGAACTGATTTCTACTTGTTGTTGCCAGAGATTTGCCTTGGATCACAGGGGTAATCCCTTTTCTTACTATTTCTCTGTTATTCTGTTAGACCTAGGTCATTAGGTACTTTGAAATATCCTGGATCCCAATAGTTAGATATCTCCGATTACACTGGACCTGGCAGGTTAGGAACCTGCAAGTTAATTATAACATATCTAAAAAGATATTTCTCCATCTTGTCTCTTGGAAGATCTTGGATTGTGTATCCTGAAGGTAATTAGTTTATACCTAGATGCATAGGAGGGAATCAGATGCTTACCATGAATCTGATTCACCTGACTTTTCTGAATAATAGAGAAGAGAATATCAGTTCTTACCATCTTGAATGACTAATGAGGTCCTATACCTATGATAGTCTTTTATTACTGAAAGTTGCTCGATATATCTATATGACTATCTCAGAAGACAATTCCTATTGAAAGTTTGGACTGATCATTTCTCTTGCCTCAAGGTGATATTGAACCTCCAATAAGTCTCCCAACATACCACCAGAATTCCTGTTATCCTGAATGTTTGCTTAAAACAAAAACAAAACAACAATTATTTCCCCCTTCCCCCGCCCCTATGGTGCCTCTTCCAAACTCTCATTCTCCTAAGTCCAAACATGCTTCATGCTCACCATACATCTCATGTGTGATATTAGTCAGGTTTTGGTTTTCTGGATCTTGGTTTTCTTATCTGAAAAATCAGGGGTTTGGATGGCCTTTGGAGGTATCTTCCAGCTCTGAACCTATGGAATTTCTTTGTCACAATCTCTTCCTTCTCAAAGATTTTAGCACTTGTCTTCCAGTTTTCTTTTCAAAATATTTTTTTTTGATAATCCATGTAGATGACCCTTTTAATATTGTGATATGATAAATCCTTGAATATTTAAGTCCAGTGAACTCTATTTCCACTTCCCTTTTGCCACCCATACCCATGGCCACACTAAACCTTGTCATCCCCCTATATTGTTACAATCCTAAAATCTTAAGCTTTGAAATTCCCTTCTGACCACAAATGCCTGTACTTCCATTTCTCCCATTCTCTCAGTCCTTTGCACCTGATCTTTAAGTAAACCATGGGCTCCAGGCTCTCGACCCTTGTTTATTCCAATTTATCTTCCCTCCTCTGACTTCTCTTGGCCCTCTACTCAGTAAGGGCCACACTGTCCCCCATTCCAACTCCTTCCTTATCATCATCTTTATACCTTTTCACTGTCAGACTCCACTGTCCCTTTGTCCCTTCCTGCAATTAGGCTGGTAGTGAAAGTCACACTAAACACAAACAACCTCAGCAGGACCTTACTACCACTTGACAGTATTTTTATTTGCCACCTGTATGCTTCCCAGAGTAACCATTCTAAACCTTCTCTCGTTTCTTGCCTCCAGTCTCCATGCTCTTAGCCAACAAGCACACGTCATACTTTGCTGCAGGTCTTCACCTGTCACTTAAGGAGACCCTCCTTCTGTCCAAGGTTCACTTCCCACCTATTGATTTTATACTATACTCTCTTGTTTCCACATCTTAATCAGTTGGCTCTTCTCATTCTATGTATTATATTATTTTGCACTCAAGTTTCAAATTCTTTTTCATTCATATATGTTATTGACACCCCATTGATTTTAAGCCTCTGAGGAAAAGAAATAAAGATAGTTGATAGATATCCTGAAACACTTATTAAGCACTCTATTAAGCACGAGGGAGTAGATGCAAATGAACAAGACACTGCCCTCAGGTAGCTTATATTTCAGTGGTGAAAGCCAACACATAAAGGATCTTGGAAAGTTAGAGAGGGTACCCAATGAGGAGATTGTGGAAAGTGGTAGGGGCCTGGGGCTTGGCTCAGATAAAACAAAAAGCACATTGGGGTGGGGCGCCCAGGGTAGACTCCAAGTTTTAGGTGTATGTACACATACATGCACATTCATACACAAACATATGTTTCTATATGTATATGTACACATAATACATGTGTGTATTTCTATCCCACATGGTAACTAGTAAAATATTTAGCACGTAACAGTCTGTTGACCATTATTAAGTAAAACTGTGAATAAGAGACAGATTTTCTTGGTGCTCTTCTACTTCTATAGAAAGCACTCCCCTGTTCTCTTCTGGTATCCCCCTTTATTTTGCTCTCATCTCCACCTTCAGCCTCCTCCAGCCGCCATGACCTAAAAAGCTTCTCCTAGTTCTCCATCTCCTCTCATTTCAGAAGTTCTCTCCTTCACTTACAGTCTTGCTGTTTGTTACCCATAATAGATGTTAAAGTTAATCAGATATGCTAATCAATGTCACTACTCCTTCAAGATAAGATAATGAATTTACTAAATTAAAATGCTCATTTTGCTAAGGACTGTTCTTAAGGAAGGATCCTTAAGAATTTTGTGGAAGGCTATAGGGAAAATATTTGGGGAGAGGGTTTGCAGGGATCTCTCAGTCTCTTCACTTAGGAATGGAGCACGCGTCACTGATTGTCTTTTCACAGACAGTCTCCTCCGAGTTGAATAGGAAATACGGGGCTTGGGATAAAAGAAGCAATCTACTTTGGGAGAAATAGAAAAGGACCTACAAAGGTTGGGGAACTGGATGGCTTTAGGTTAAGAACAGGATTTAGAGCACTGTTCTTAGGTCTTCGGGGTCTTAGATACCATTGTTTTTGGAGGGTAGAACATACAATTCTGTTGTTTTAGTTTATCATTTTTGGGAAGAGGAAAACACTTTCCCCAAACTAGAGGTCAGTGTGCGTTGAGAAGAATCTGCTAGCACTTTGTCTTGTCTCAGGAGTACTTCGATCTCAAGCTGCCCCCTCCTGCAGCAACCCTCCCCCTACCCCCTTCCCCTTTCCCCCCTGTCCCTCCTGCTCAGAAGTAAATGTTCTTTTTCTGTGAAGCTTGACTTAATTTCTTTTTGCTGAACTCTATTATCATGGAAGATATATTTGGTTGCTGAAGAAAACCCAAGGCTGCTCACTGCATTTCTTTTGGCAAATGTGATCTGGATAAGGAATGTAGAGAATTTCCTTTTCCATCAAGCGAGATCATCTGGCTTGGGCCTGGCTGATTCCCAAGAGCACAGCGGATACAGCTGGAGAAGGGCAGGTCCACTCTGACTGCTGAGGTAGGAGGTTCCTACAGTGTTCAATTTTCCCTCCTGTGAGAAGGCCAAAATGCAACAGACTGGTGGGTGTTAAGGAATAGCAAACATTCAACAACTGCTTGATGAGACGTGAATCTCTGAGGAGAGATGTCTTATTTGGGGTGGAGAGCAAAGCAGAGCCAGGGTGTAAATTGAAGAATTAAGGGAGATACAACTTTTGGATACTCCTCCCTTCATGAAATGTTTTAATCCTTGAACTCATCAGGGATTATGATCTGACAGATTCTTGATAGCTCTTGGCTATATTATTAAGTTGGTCTCTAGATCAATATGTTATTTTCCTATCCTAGTGCAGAAAAACCAGACACAAAAAGAATGAGAAGTCAGTTTAGTTTGGGGTTCAGGTTGCTTTCTCTTTGCTAGAGCTTACATTTGCTAGGTAAATGATGCCTCCCCAAAGGCAGTTCCTCCTTAAAGTCTTTCTTTGGAAAGAAAAATGAGTAAAGCTTAGGTTCACAGAAATGGGTTGGTAACAGAGGGATACCTCCAGCTTACTAGGCAGCATTCCCACAAATCAATTTTTGTATTGACAAGAACAAGGGAGCCGTGGGTGTAAGTTGGAACTCTCTGCATTTGATAGAACACAGAAATAGTTCCCTTGCAAAGCTGTTACACAAAGCATCTGTTAGTTCTTTCAGGAGGCTGGCCTGAGAAGTCAAACCACCTTATATTTGTAGGGTTGGGTGGGAAAAAGGGAGGAGGCAGAGGGGAGGGCTCTTTGATTTCTAGTTATGGTACTGCCCTTCTCATTTCTCCTATTTACGATACATGGCAGTATTCCTTATTAATACTGATCTTAAACTCCTTTAATTAGGAACTTTTCTTAACTTTCCAGGACAAATAGCAAAACCCATCATCAAATGATACCACAGATTTGGTTTCTAGAATGATTTGCATATACTGGCCTGGGATGTTTTGGAAGGATCTTAATCTTGATCAGCCGTTCCTTCGATATCATGCCTGTTCCTCAACATACCTCATTAAAAGGGAGTTTCACTAAGAAAACATTTCATTCCCTGATGTTTGTTTTACAAGAGACAAAAATCACAGTATTGATGCTTTTAAAAAATTTGCATTTTGAAAACAAGGGCTTCTAACTTCAGATTCATTAACTTGGCTGTAATGCACCCTGTAATTGAAAGGAGCTTGTTACTCATCCTGCGTTTCATTATCATCAGAATATATTAAATACTGTTGTCATGGATGTCGTTAAGCTGTTTGCGTCTATCTGGCTGTATTACAGTTCTTAAGCTATGAAACCTCGAAGGCTCTTTCAGATGACCTGTGCAAAATACATGGAGTGCAGACTCCTGTTTAGTCAGAAGGGAGGGTTTACACATGCTGAAACCTTGATTAATATGAGTGGGAACTCATCATCTCAAGCCAGGATCACTAAACCTAACTGAATACCATTCAACATAGGCATCTTTCTAATAAATAAAGACTTAGACTAGTCCTATGCATTATTTACCCAAGCATGCTTATTATTATTGCAGTAATTTAAGGCAATTTGTTACGGGGTCAGCTCTGGCTGATTGAGATCAGTAGGAATGAAACCAAAAATCCAGTCTGAATAGTGGTCCTAGTCTTCACAAGTAGATCTTTCTAAGCCAGTGAATTTTCTTTTCCTTTCTTTTCTTTTCCTCTCCTTCCTCTCCTTCCTCTCTCTTTCTTTCTTTCTTTCTTTCTTTCTTTCTTTCTTTCTTTCTTTCTTTCTTTCTTTCTTTCTTTCTTTCTTTCTTCCTTCCTTCCTTTTTTCTTTCTTTCTTTCATTCATTCATTCTTTCTTCCTTCCTTCCTTCCTTTTTACTTTCTTTTTTTGTTTCTTTCTTTCTTTCTTTCTTTCTTTCTTTCTTTCTTTCTTTCTTTCTTTCTTTCTTCCTTCCTTCCTTCCTTTTTTCTTTCTTTCTTTCATTCATTCATTCTTTCTTTCTTCCTTCCTTCCTTTTTA
This sequence comes from Pseudocheirus occidentalis, assembly GCA_028646575.1. Classification (NCBI taxonomy): domain Eukaryota; kingdom Metazoa; phylum Chordata; class Mammalia; order Diprotodontia; family Pseudocheiridae; genus Pseudocheirus; species Pseudocheirus occidentalis. Next base: position 104,029,516 of record CM053598.1, on the reverse strand, counting down.
CTTTCTTTTTTTGTTTCTTTCTTTGTTTCTTCTTTCTTTCTTCCTTCCTTCCTTCCTTCCTTTCTGTCCTTCTTGTCCTTTTTCATTCTTTTCTGTCTCTCTTTTCTTTTCTTCCTTTTTTCCTTCTTTTCCATTCCTTCTACCTCCTTCCCTTCTAAGACTGGAACTTTAAAAGATAAGTTGTAATAAAAGTCTTTTCAATAGTATTATTAGTTATCATGACACAGGGGGATACATTTGGGAATTTTTCCTACAGCTACCTCTCCAGAAAACAATGTTTCGCTGTTGTAGAAAAGAAGTGATACTGAAACAAAGTGAACCCACAGAATCTCATTTGTTTAACTCCAGAGGGCAGAAACACCAGAGCCACCTTTTTGGTGATTTCAGTTCTCAGTCTATTGGAATTATTCAGTGACTATTTTGTGCTGATCACTCATTTAGGCCCTTTGGGGACCACAAAGCACATGGTTCCTGACCTCAAGGAACTTACAATTTTTTGGGGGTAGAGAAAACTTAAAAGTGTGATAATATAACATTATGTTATTATATCATTATTAAAAGCATGTTATAAAAATGACCATAGTTGATATTTATAGTGACTCAAAAGTTCTAATGAAGTTTTAAGCAATTAAAGCTTTTAAAATTTTAGTAGTTTCAAACTGCTCTAAGATTTTGGGGACACCCTGTAGTTCTTTAAGGTTTGCATTTGTGTTGTTGTAAAGCTTGACTGAAATCATATAATGTAGGTACCGAAGGCTTTATTATCCCTGTCATGCCTCTGTGGAAACTGAAGTATGCAGAGGTTATTTATATGGCTTCCCTGACTCCCAAAGATGGAGTTGGTGATGGTTTAAAAACCATTGTTTGCCTAGCTCCAAGTCTTGGTACTCTTCTCTAGGTGTTAGACAATACTAAGTATACAAAGGTATTCTCATCCTCAGGTCCAGTAGAACCAGTTTTGTTGACCTTCCATGTGGAAAACAAATGGCAAAGTTACCCATGCCACTAGTCAAATAGCTTGGCCGTTTGCCACTGGCAAACTGATCAACTTCACATCAATCTACTCCTCTCCTCTCCCCTCCCTGTGCTTTGCTACCACATCAGTTGCCAAGATGGTATGTTTGATTAGCCTGGCTATGCTCCAGAGCTCCTTGTAACACTGACTGTGGCTCTCACATTCACACTGTGTGGAGAGAGTTATACTCTCCACATATTGCAAATGCTGAAATTGACAGAAGTGACATTTATTATAAAACATGTAATTCACTTTATTACATTGCCCAACCAACCAGCAATGACTTCTTTCCAAAATAAAGCCTAGAATGGAATTAATTTAGCAAATAAATTTTGATATAACTTCCTTTGTTAGTCTTCAGCCTGTCATGAACTTGGGGATAAGGGGGGCAGTGATTTACCTTGCTAATTGGCTCATAAGAGTCCCAGAGCTCTATTCTTTTTTGAAGTTTGCCTTCTGGGGCTGGTAGATGTGATTAAAAAAATTACCCTTGAGCAACTAAACAGAGTTCTAAGTGCAGGGTAAAGAATATTTTAGTTTAAGTCAGCCCTCTCCCTTCCACGCCTTCCCCAACTTAAGGGAGGCTACCAGGTTTAGGATAGGAACCCTTATGCAGCATCTAGTGAGGAGGGGGAAGATGGAAACAGAGCTTTTTAGAAAAAGGTCAAGGGAAGAATGGTGAGAGGAAGTTGGGTGGTGGGGACAGGCAGAATGGGAATTGATGCCAGATAGGAGGGGGCTTAGTGAATCAAATGGGCAATTCTTTATTGAACGTGATGACTACTCGAAGGAGTTATTGGGAGAGTACAGAAATGAGATGAAATGTTACTGTATCTATTTGGTTTTCCCATAAACTCCTTTATTTTTTTTACAAGGTCTAAATTATTCTCAGCTTCCAGGGAGTGTATACCATTGAGTATAAGCTATTGAATTCTGTTTTAAGTCATTTTGTCAATGAATGCTGGGAAACTTTTGTATCTATTAGATTTATTTGTAGGAAATTTACACTTAGTACTTTTAAAATGTCCTCTCACTCCCTGTGGGGAGACCTAAGCAAAAATGAACTCTGTAATCTTTAAATAATTTTATGTTGGGGCACTGGAGTAATGATTTAACAAGTTGAAGAGTGTGAGGAAAGGGAACCTATCCACCTTTTAAAATTAGGGTCTAGGCTCCCCCAGGACAGAATCCAGTCTAGACTTATTTCTTTGGTCTAGAATAGAGGAGTCTCTCAGTGGAAGGGATTGGGTACAATTCTCTAGTGCCTTGGGTCCAACAGTTGTTCTTTAATATTACAGTTATATGCAATTATATTTATTATTATTTTCCCTTTTAAAATCTGACAAAGTAAATACATAAAGTAAAAAGGTAACTATTTAGATTACTACAACTAATGGATTGCCCTCCTAACCACTGTTAGCCATCCCACTGATACATACCACTAGTTCTAACAGCTATCATTAGGTAGCTGCATATAGATAGTTCAGCATTTTACTATTTACTCTTTACTATCACTGTAGCAAGTCCAGGGACAAGAGTTCAACTCTGACTTGTTATGCCCTAGTTAATATCTAGAATAGCATCAGATATTGATTGAAGTTTATAGATAGAATTCGATGATAGTTTTAAATCTGGACATTCCTTCTTTGATGGTGTAATGCCAATGAGATACCCATAGCAGTTGCTATGAATATACATGTGTATTTCCAGGGTAGATTCACAAAATAGAGTAAACTCTCTTCTTTAAAGACAAAACCAAAATATTTATCTGGAATATCACTATTAGGCTACCAGGATGTAAGATTCAGCAAGGTACTCATCACTAATCCAGGGAGCTCTGACATCTTAAGCATTCTTTCTGTCAGGCTTCCCCACAAATAAATTCCCTTAGGCCAGTTCCTCCCTCTGCTCTCTGTTCTGCCTCTCTTGCTATGTTTAAGTCTCATTCTTTGCTTGATCGGGCAAACTACTCCCACATCCTGGGTTCCATGTTACTCAGGCTATATCACAGCTGTGAGGTGAGTCAGAGCTCAAAGCAGGTCACATAAGCCTATTAATGGGTGTGGGAAGATCTTTCTACTCCATTAACACTACAGACACACAATGTGGATGGAGTTTCAGATTCTGGTGAAATGTTCTACAAGTCAATTAAATAAAATAAGTATTTATAAAATGTTTACTACATGCAAAGCACTGTGCTAGATGCTAGGGATTTAAAGACCGTTGACAAATAGTCTCTGCCGTCAAGAAGCTTATAGTCTCCTAGAGGAATATAACATATTTAAAAAAAAAGAAATATATACATCATAATTTGAGGAGAGGAAGAGAGAACTAATGACAAAGGGAAAACAAAAATAACTTCCCATAGGAGGCAGAAACTGAGTGGAAAACCTGTGGCCAAGAGTCCTTCCAAAGCTCTGAGCTTACCCAGTCCAAGTTTGATCTGAAGAACCTGACTATAAGTAGGCCAGTTTTGCTCTTTGGTTTGTTGTCCACTCTCTTTGCTCCAGAAAAATTTCCTAAAATTTTTTGGTCATAACTTTCATTTAAGTTTCTCCAAATATATGTAAAAGAGGTTGGTCCTAAACTCCTGTTAGTCACTCAAATTATAAACAGACTGCAGATCATTTGCTCTTGTAATAAAGAAATCCTCAGAGTATATAAGTATAATAGGAATAATCATTAGGGATCTTTTCCCTCCCCATCTGCTGGTCTGGAGAAAATACCTCTTGGAGCTCTGAGTATGCAACCTCACCCTAATCATAAGTAGGTCACTTGCTAAAGGGCATTCTAAAGCACAAGTTTCTTATTGGTCCTCATGTGACCCTCTAGATGAGGGCAAGACTGTACCTCGAAGCCATGAATCAATGGCCTCTCTTTAGAGGTCAGTCTCCCCCAGGATGGAAACTGGAGCTCGTATGGTGCCCCTTTTCGGGGTTGGGGGGTGAGGCAATCTTCCAAATCAGCATGTCTTTTGTATCTAAAGGATAGTACACCCCAGTTCCTTGCACCTAGAATAGCCCAATGCATGAGAGGAGTTAATAAGTTTTTTTTTATAGTGATGATATGTAACCTAAACAGAAAATGCCAACAGTGATGATACTGATATTCATTATTGTTTACTGATCACAGTTTTGCTTTTTAAGTCTCATTTGAAAGGTGATATGTCTGTGTAGACATAGTCCCTAAGAAACAAGTTTGGTCCAATATTAATACAAAAGGGAAGATCTAATAAGATCATTTTTGTGGCATTCCAAAAAAAAAAGTAGACTATTAGACCTTAAATGTGGATAGATAAGTTCTAATACAGTTTTAAAATGTTTTTTTCAAAAATCATTATAATGCAAAAATTACATAATTTGAAAATATTCATGAACTGTTTTTAATGTTTACTAATGCTGTCTCCTTCTGGTCATCCCAACTTTCACCTACCACACCTATTCCCCCCTTAACTACACCATACATATTACATGAGAAATGGATGAACTGGATGAATTGGCTGTTTTCCCAATCAGTGTAGGTTGCTGTGAGTTTGATGCAGCTATACTAACAATTCTAATTTTGAAAGTGATTAAAATGTTCCGTTGTTCCTCTCCAAAGGGTTCTGTTTATAGTGTTATGAAGGAAGATTGTAATTGGTTAATTTAACAAAGATCTTTGACATGTAAGTTTTGATATAGGTCCCAGAATATGAAGGTGTTGACTAAATCTGGCTCCTTTTTCTGTAAAATTCAAGAATGGAAAATCAGAGGTATTTTCAATTATTCCTGGCTAATCCAGGCGAGAAGTATTACTTAAACAATCAGCCTCAAAAACAGGATAAACAAAGCCCTAAAGTGACAAGGTAATTTAAAAAGTAAACACCATTTTAAGCTATATTAACAGAGAAGGGAGAGTTTTGCCATGCTCTGTCCTAGTCAGATCATATATAGAATACTGTATTAAGTCTGGGGTACCATGTTTTAGGGAGTTTATTGATAATTTGGAGCATATCTAAAACAAGGTGGACTGAAATGGGGAGAGGATTAGAAATCATGTCATATGAGGGTTATTTGAAGGAACTGGAAACACAGAGAAGATTTGGGATGATAAGAGAAGACTTGGGGTATGGGAAGCATATGGCATCCAGTTGGCACAATGGCAAGAGTTCTGGTTTGGAAATAGAGGGCCTGAGTTTTAATCCCAGTTTTCTTGCTTACTGTGCTTTTTATTCTAAGTCACAATCTCTCTGGGCCTCAACTTCCTCATCTGAACAGCACTTGAGGCACCCTCCTCTCACATATGTGGTTACCAGAATAGCTACTTCAGGTTAAAGATACTCTGTGGATTTTCATCCAATCAAAACCGTAGCTCATGAACCCCCACTGATGAGTTTACTCATTCTCTAGTCAGCTGGAAGATAGAAATAATCGAAGTAAAGATATTTATCAAAATTACATAGTAAAAAAATCATATAACATTCCTTGCATTAACCAGGACATAAGCACTCTTTTTTTT
>CM053598.1:103992226-104023504 GCA_028646575.1 Pseudocheirus occidentalis | reverse complement strand
AGGGAGGGAGGGAGGGAGGGAGGGAGGGAGGGAGGGAGGGAGGGATTTTTTTAATGGTATATAAGTACAAGATGTTACAATTACTATTTTTCAAATCAAGAACACCTGAATTCAAATACAGCCTCAGACACTTACTAGTATGTGACCCTAGACAAGTCACTTAACCTCAGTTTCACCTCCCTGGTTTGTTGTGAGGATCAGATAAAATAATAATTGTAAAGCACTTGTCACAGCACCTGACACATAATAAGCATCATATAAATGCTAGTAATTTTTTTATGTTCTAATGCCCTAAAAAGAATGAAAAACACTGAAATTCCTAAGAAATTCAAATTATGCCTCACCAAAGGTCTACTTGGCATGGAGTAAAACTTTTTTTTATTTCAAATCTACTATGAAAATTGGAAAGGATTTTTATCTAAGTGACATCATTCATCCCGGTGACAATTTTCATAACTATATCATATATACCCTGTGAATGTAAGGCTCTCCATTTTGCCAAAGGGATTATTTCATTCCTGCTACCCTATTGTAAAGATTCTTTTTTCTCCACCCCTCCTCCTCCTCCCCCAAGAGTGCATGGCCAATTCCTACTCCTTAGTAACAGGTGGCTGCAAATAATTCCTTTGAACTCTTGTGTTCTTCTCTCCTCCCCCTCCCTCCTCCCTCCTCCCCCTCCTCTACATTTCACCGAGCTCAAGGGGAGAGTTGGAGAGTTCCAATTCTGTTTATTGTGACTTGAAACTTCAGTCTCCCTCCTCCACCCCACCCCACCCCACCCCAGGGAGTTAATTGCTGTATCCCATCACCCCTCCCCCTTGTAAATAGTGCCAGCTGTGCTGGAGCTGTGAGATTCCTCTTATCCTAGCATTGCCAATGCAGCTGTAGGGTTTCATTTTCGACCTTTTGGGGTGCTTGGTGTACTTAATTAGTTTTCTATGCATCTTCCTAGATGTGTGTGTACAAACCATAAGCTCAAAGGTATGCAACATTTAAGCTACACACGTTAGCACCATAATATGCAGAAATTCCTAAGATGAGATTTCTATACCAAGTGAGCTTGATTAGATACATAGTAGGTCATATGAACATGAAACACTGTACACGTGTACTCGAAAGACCAAGTTCTTCTTGAATGAGTAAATATCATTATGTCAACCTTATTTATGGCATTTCAATTTGCTATTTAAACTTAATCTTATATTGACCTAGTTTGCTGTTTGAAAATTATCCTTTAAATCAAAGGTTCCTTAAACTGGGGACTAGGAAGTTGTTGTTGTTTTGATAATTGTATTTCAACATAATTGGTTTCCTCTGTAATCCTATATTTTTTTATTTTATGTATTTAAAATATTTACTCTAAGGAATCCATAGGCTTTGCCAGACTGTCAAAGGAGTCCTTGACACACACACAGAAAAGATTAAGATACCCTGCCTTGTATTGAAAATTTCATTCCCAAAAATTTAGGCTGATCTGTAATATAACCTGAGTTGCAATCATTGATCCTTTGTAACAGAAAAGTCATAGGTCAAATCCAAGATCTTATTGAAAATCAATTTAGATTGTTCTCCAAGCAGTCTGAGGCAGATCTCTCTATCTCCTTATACTACACCTCCAAGTATTCTTGGATTCAGATTGACCAAATGAAGAAAATGTTTTAGACAAGTAATGAGCTTCTATCCTCACAGTTTATCTTCAAAGTATACCAGCTAATTGATTATGTGTTGGGAGGTGTTGGGTTGTTGTTTTTGCCTATTCTCAAAACCTTTCTCCATGAATAAAAACCCAAATAAACTGACGTGGGACCTCATAGTCAGTGGCCAAGAAGATGCAAGAATATCTGGTCACTTCTCTGGAACTTCTTTAAAGTCAGTGGCTAGGGCATGCTTCCTTAGAACTCATTGAGTAAACATGCCTCTCACAAAGAGTTTCCCCATTATCTGGGAGACATGGGAAAATGAGAGTTCTAACTGAAATGAAAGGCAGTTGCAATACAAAGAAGGCTTTAGTTGAACAGGAAGAAATTGTTAGAAGAGCTAAGAGAAGGAACGGGTTGGTGAGAAAAAAAAGAATAATCTGCCTTCATGTTTTCTCTCCTCCATTTCCCTCCCACTTTCTTTCCCCACACACCTTTGGATCATAGAACCCTACCCTGTGTCTGAGTAGCTTCTCCAGTTTCCTAAGATCTCCACCCTGAAAATCTTCTGAAAGTGCTTCCTTCCTCATAGATCTCCACTCACAAACTAGAATTTATCTACCACACCCCAAATTCATTATCTTAGCTGCCTTTGCAACCCTCTTTGACCCACAGGAAAAGAACTCAAAACTCAGTACTTAGTGTGATATCACAAGACCACCCAAGAAGCCTAATTATGGAAGCCTTACTGTAAAATTCACAAAAAAAAAAAAAAAATGAATACAAGTTCTACCTATAGAGCTGACTGCCAATAGTAACTCAAGTAACCAACAATAACCTTAAAATCCATCAGTATCTTGGCAGTTTCTGGAGTGGCTCTCCCATTCATAGCAATGCCAAGCACTTAAATGGGGAGGGGAAAAAAGATACCATTCTTTCTCCCTCCCCCCCCCAACAGAGAACTTCCTCGCCTCCCAATTCAGCCCCTTCTAAAGGTGAGGATGCAAAAGACAAAGCTTCCAGCCCAGAGAGACCTAGGGAATGAATGGGGGAATAAACTGTCCTTCTCAGTAGTGTTTAACACTTGTGTTTAAAGGAAAGCAGAAAAATAAAAGAGTAAAGAGGATAATCTCATTCTCATTATTTATCCATTGTCACCTACTTCCCACTGCAAAGTAGATCACAAAAGCCTTAGAATTTTCAATTACATTTCAATAGACTAGGGAGTCTGGCAAAGTGCTCCTGCCAAGGGACAGTTTGGGACTTTTTAAAGCAGTATTTATGATCACAATTCAGCCTGAAAGGTCAGCATAATTAGCCCTGCAGTAGAAACTCATTGCCTTTGCCCTCTTTTCCTGTAATCCATTCATCTCATTGGTGCCAGCTGTGCGTTTCTGGATGGGAACAAACAGATGGGTTGTGGAAAAGAAGTTGTAGAAAAGAAGTGGATCCAGGGCTGCATCATTTGGAGGGCAGGATCTGTAAGAGGCTATGTGGGAAGGAGAATGGAATATTGAGTTTAGCTTATGTTCCTAGACCTTAATCTTTGTGACTGCATGGCTAAATGTGAGACAGGTTGCCTTAAATCTTTACTAGCCTTTGCCTTAGTTCTTGAATACCAATCTAATTGGAGTTAGGAATGCTTTGAATCAACCGGCAGAATGGAGAACTTCAGCTCCTCCATTCCAATAAAGATGCTAATTTGAGGCCCTTTGGAAGAGAGAGAGAGAAATTCCCATTTTCACACAGAAGTAATTGGTAAGCGATTGGGTCTTTGAAAGGGTGATGCCCCAGTGACTGAGTTTGTATAATACCCTACCTTCTTAGTCACAGATGAGGTTCCCCCCACATACTCATATATATAATCGCATCCCAAGTGCTAGTGGTGCCCAATTTGTATTCTAATATCGACCAAAGTTGGAGACAGACCACAGTAATTCTCAGGAGCCAGTAGGGTAATAGGATCTTGGGTGACTTGTAGGGCCCAGAAAAAGTCGAATTCAATCACTCCCACACATATTTTCTGATCTGAATTTCAGGTTAGAGAGATGGAATAGGGGACTGAACTAAGTCTTTGATAAGTGCTTAATAAATAGTTGTTGGTCGACTGATCCTTTGCAGGCTGATTTTGAGGAGACAATGAATTTTAAAATACGAATATAATCTTTCTCCCTTCTTGCCAGTCCCAAAATACTGAGGTCCAGATCACTGTGGCCTCAAAAGCCTACTCTCAATCAATTAATACATGGCCTTCCTCCTATGCCCCATATGTAATCTCACCCTCAAAATACCACTATGCCCTTCTCACCACTCTAAAAGGTGTCTCTATTTTCATCTCTCCTTTCTTCTTTCCCTCCTGTCTTAAAGGAAGATGTATTCATCTTCCTTTCCAAGTCTAATCCCACCAGTTAGGTTCTTGTCCTGTTTCCCTTCCATCTCATCTATTCCTATATCTTAGGATCTGTCCTAGCTAACAAACAGCCAAAGTCAAACAAAATGAAACAAAATAAACCCCACCCTTTCCCCTTGACCTTTCAACCATTAAATCTTTTTTTTTTATTTTCACAGCCAAACTTCTTGGAAGAACAGTCAACACTCACTTTTTAATTTTCTCATTATGCATCTATTCCTTACCCTAATCACCAAACACAATTCCCTTTTGTCAGTGTTCATTTTCCTTGATTTCTTTTTCAGCCTTGATATCAACACCTGCTTCTTGAAATAGTCTCTAGTATTGACTTCCAAAATCCTACACAGCCCTTATTCTGTTGCTGTTTCCTCAGCATTCTGTCATTCATGTTCACTGCTAGCTACACTTCTTCCCGACACTTTTTCTTCATGACCCCTACTAAGGAGTTCAGAGAAGGGAAGACATACTCTTTGCTCTCCGCTGATGCTTACCCCCAGACACACTGGAGAAGTCACTCAAACTCCCAGGTCCTCAATTTCTTCATCGGTAAAATTAAAGATCCCTTCCAGCTCTTGTTGTCTGATTATACCTCCTTTTTCTTGTGGCTGCTATCTGCTTTGGTGACAGTCAAAATACTCTCCCAACTTCCTCAATGACTTTAGCACAAAATTCCTCTCCTCCCAGTCCTATAGCTATAATCCTTGTCAACCAATATTCATGCTGATGACCCTGCTATCCCTTGTGGGTCTCAATTTCATAACTTCATTAATTCCTATATTCATTCTATTTCTGCTACCCATGGGAATGTTCTCCACACTGTAGAGTAATAATACTGGACATTTATCTAGAACTTTAAAATTAGCTAACGCTTTACAAATATCATTTTGTTTAAGCCTCACAACAATCTTCTGAGGTAAGCACTAAAAGTATTAGTACCCCCATTTTACACAAAAAGGAACTAAGTCTTAGAGAGATTAAATGATTCAATCTTGGTCACACAGTAAATTATAGGGGCAGGATTTAAACTTAAGTCTTTCTAAATCCAAGTACACCTATCTTTAATAAATATGTATGATACCACCTATCACATATTCTCCCGAATATCATGTACTCTCTTCATCCCTTGAAATTATTCAAAATCCAAATCTTGAACTTTGAAATTCTCTTCTCTTTGTCCTACCCTCTCAACTTTCCCACACTTCACATCTTCTGACACAACTTTTTGCTCTTATATCCTACAGCCCCTCAAGCTCCCCCATAAACCAGTTCTAGACAGTCTAGACCCTATGACTAGTCATTTCAACAACTCTAGAACCTCTTCTCCCCTGAAGCTGTCATCTCTTTCCCTCTCTATTCCCTTGCACTTAGTCTGTGCTTAATAGATACTTATTAACTGATTGTTCTCTTGATTCTGCTCATTTCACTCTTCATTATTTCATGCAAGTCTTTCCACGCTCTTCTAATGTCACATCTTCCATAATCTTTTCCTGACTGCCCCCTAGGTCTTCTTGATAATTACATAACTAATTTGCCACTTAGCTTTATGCAAATCTGTATTTTTAAAAAATTCTTCCATGTCCTGCTTTCCCAACTATATCCCTTGAGAATAGGGATTCTTTATTTTTTTTCCGTATCCCCACTGCCTAATACCAGTTGCCATTCAATTTATTGATAAGGAGCAGGAAGGATTTCTTAAACCTACTACCTGCCTTGGGACAGCTAGGTGGTGCAGTGGAAAAGAGAAGCAGACTTGGAGTCAAAAAGACTTACCCTCCTGATTTCAAATCTGGTCTCAGATACTAGCTGTGTGACCCTAAACAAGTCACTTAACTGTTTGCCTCAGTGTCCTCATCTATAAAATGAACCGGATAAGAAAATGGCAAACCACTCTAGAACTTTTGCCAGGAAAGCCCCAAATACAACTGAAACAACTCAACAACACGCCTTAATTGTGTTATATGCCATGAAGAGTATTAAAGGTAGATAAAGTCGGATCTTTTCTGCAAGAACCTCCTGATCTAAAATATCTGCTTGCTCCAAACATGTTTACATTCTGACCTGTGATAAAATCACAATTTCTTTTATCTTTGAATAGAACTCATAGCCTCTAAATGAATGGTAACAGGTTTGGCCTGGAGATACCTCCTATTATATGAAGCAAATGTTCATTCACTTAAATTAAAATGAAGCACTAGCTCAGAGGTGAGGAAGGCCAAAGGTTCCCCATCCCTGCACTAGTTCATGGTTTCTTTGTCACCTCTTCAATTCAGCCATCCCCTAACCCTAGCTCAGTTTCTTAATCACCTCATGCCTGAGCTGTTAAATAGTCTTCTACGAAGCTTGTGATATTGGGTTTCAGTCTCCTCTTATAACATGTAAGAGTTCAACCACATTAGTACTTCCAAACTTAAGCCATCCTGCAGACTAGTGAAATATCACAATGCTCTACCTCAGACTGCTCTGAATGCAGCAGGGTGGGTTATTTACTTGCCTCTTGATTGGCCATAGAAGATGCTGTCAGTAGATGCCTGGGTCACCAGTAACACTGAGAAGTCAATATTGTGGCATTGCTACTTCTTGCACTGATGGATGCAATCTCAAGGAACTGGAAAAGCAAAACCTCATACTGAGCCTAAGGCAGGCATGAGGACAAAAATCATATCCAGGTAATACTGTTGCTTTAATTGTCAAAGGCTGCTGTTTCAGCAGAGAAGGGAAACCCTAAACGTCAACAAATGACAGCTGATGTGATGTAAAGCAATAGGGAATCTTATTAGTTTTCCCCTGCTCTCATCTCTCTAGAACTTTGTTTTTTTTTAAGACTCTTCTGCCTCAGAAACAGCCCCAGGCTACCTGCAAACTCAGCCTCCTGAGAAAGACAGAGTAACTCTGAATCTAGAATTGAGAATTGGTAGAAGACTGGAGAGAAGCTCCTTATATCAAGTTATACCTAACTTTTTTTTTCTCTTTAGTTGATGGGTTGCTATGAAACACTGCAAATACCATGTATTTTTTTTTTCACACCTGAAAAGATGGTCCTTTCTGGAGTAAGGATCCTCATCTCTCCTCAATCATTTCTCTTGTCCTTTGTCCAGGACCAACCCTACAGAAGCTCAGTGCTTAGGGTCTCCTAGGGTGAGTGGTCTATGGCCATTCACACTGTACCCCACCTCTCCACCCCAACATTTTTATTCAAGTGAAATCAGATGAAAATGAGCAGCAAGAACAGCCTAGGGTGGGGGGCGGGATCACAAAACACAGCTCAGAACATGACTGGTATTGCAAGGGTGAAGGTAAATCTAACTCTTGTGGCTGGCCAATTAAGGGTGGGAGGTGGTTAGGTTGATTTAACAAAAAAGCCCCAGGAGTTCTGAGTCATAGCTCCCCTGGCTAGGAAATGAGAACTCAGGAATTTAAGATTCCTTTAGCTGGATGAACCCTCCCATTGTATTTTTTCAAAATACCATTGAAGGTTAATCATTCTTTCAGTAAAGGATAGGTTTACACCCTGGGTGTGAAGTCTGGGTGTACATAAGGCCCAGGAGCATCTAGCACAGAGGTTCTAAACCCGGTACGGTGAATTTGGTGTTGGGTTTGGTTTTGTTTTTTATGTTTTAACAACTGTATTTCAATACAAATGGTTTCCTTTTATATCCAGTGTATTTATTTTATATATGTTAAAGTCTTCTGAGAAGGGGTCCATGGGCTTCACCAAATTGCCAAAGGAGTCCATGATACAAAGAAAAAGGATCCTTGCTTTAGGACCAGTTGAATGTTTGGTCAGGGATTCTTGTTAGTCCTTGATCGGACCTGGGATTCCCATGCCTGTTCTGGGGTGGTCCTCTCTGGAACATCTCCAGATCAGCTTCTGGTCTGAGAAAACAGGAGAATGAGCAGCTGGGTCCCTGACAATGGTGTCACTATCATCTTGGGGAACCCTGAGATGTTCAAGCTACCTGTGTTCTGGATCCAAAAGCTACTGAAGCCAGCTTCTAATTTTCAGTGTGAGTATTCATACCTCAGAAATAGACCAACACTAAAAATCTGGGCTTGATGTATTGCTCTGTTGATTATCTCGATTTAAGAAAGTGATTGAGAAAATATTACTAATACAGATTAAACTTGAAAGTGTGTCATGCTTTTTTTTTGTAAGACAGCCACCAATTAAACATTTACCAGCATATACCATATGGATCTCTCAGTGAGGTGAAAAGGTATCCCCCTAAGGGTTCTAGAGCCTAGGACTTTCTGTCTCAAATCCAGAGAGGACCCAGGAACATCTGTGACCTAAAGCAGATGCCTGTGGGTCCCCTTCTTGCTCTTATCTGACACCTATGATGAATTTAGAGATGTCCAAAACTATCCTAGGACTTTAAATGCAGGCTAGTGTTAAGCAAAAAGCTCCAGAGGAACAATTAATGATTATATCAATTAATATTAGGTTGTATTAAAAGAAGATTGCTACTCAAACCTGCCTTTGGCAGGTCCAGAGGCAAGGAGTTTGCATGGACAATGTCACAGGTTAGTTCCACAGGGTCAAAGCTAGGAGTTATTAAGTGTTAGGGAGGTACAATAGTAAAGCATATAATTTGGGCACACAGTCAGGAATATCTGGATACAGTCCTACAGTGTGGATCACTTTATAAGAGCAGAGCTCCAAGCAGGGCTCAATTTCTCTCCCAGTCACCATTAGGCAGTTTTGGTGCCAGCTAGCCCCAAAGGTTTCTAAATTGTAAAGGAGAGGGTTCCTGTGGGTGATGTTGTGGGGGCCTGTGGATCTGTACTCTTACCACATCCCATCTGTTCTCCTGCATCTGTGGTTGTTCAAATCCTCAAAGTATTCTCACAGCTTAGAGCAGCCAACAATCTGTATGATTCAATGCCTCACAGAGAAAACTTGACGTTTCTTTGTTGTTCTTATCCTCTGCCCTCTAGCCTTTACTGTGCTCACTTCTGTCCTCATCCTCATTCACCTATTTGGCATTTGACACCATGAAACACTCTTCCTTCTTATGTCTTCTCCCTTGGCTTCCATGACATTAGACTCATGGTTCTCTTCTAGCTTTCTAGACTGCTCCTTCTCTGCCTCCTTTTCTCTCTTCCCATCTCCTACTGACACCTTAACTGTGAATGTACCCCAAAGTTCTGTTCTAGGCCCTCATGTATATGTGTATATACACACATATATACATATATACAAATATGTATGTATGCACGTATATGCTCTCTTTTGCTGCATTCATCAATTATCTATACAGAAAACCTCTAAATTTTATCTCTACTTCCAACTTCTCCCTAAACATCCAGTCCTGCATTCCCAACTCCCTAATGAAGAGCTGAATGTTTCACCTCAATATCTCACTGGAATATCAAAATCAACATTTCTAAAACTGCATTCAGCATTTTCTCCCCTAACTTTGCCTTTCATCTCATCTCTCTATTCATGACTCCACCACTACCTCTACTGCTTTTGGAGTTCTCTTTGCCTCTCCTCTCTCCCACTCTACACATCTAATTAATTGTCCAGTCCCTCATTCCCACCTCTATCCTCCCCTCCCAATCTCTCTTCTTGCAGGAAGCCCAGCTCAGACTCTCATTTATTCTTACCTCAACCATTCTAAGAGCCTGCTAACTGATCTATCTGCCTCTAGCAGTGGAGGCAGTGTGACAAAGCAGAAAGACAACTGACTTGGGAGTGAAAGCCCTTGGGTTCAAAATCTGACTCTGCTTTTTACCACCTGTGTGATCTTAGGCAAATCACTTCACCTCTCTGAAGTTTGCTTTCCTTAGCTGTAAAACGAGAGAATTGGACAAGATTTCTAAAGTCCCTCCCATTTCTATCATGTTCATCCTAATGTTATTCTCCAATTCATCCTTCACACTGCTATCTAAACGATCTTCCTAATAAAACATTATGATTAGGTCAATTCTATATTTTAAAAAATGTTAGTGACCCTTTATTACCTACCAAATTAAGTATAAACTTCACACCGGCATTCAAGGCCCTCCATTAATTATTCCAACCTACCTCTCTGGCCATACCTCATACTAAACCCCTTTGCACAGCTCCAGAGAGGCTCTCCTCTGTTTTTTCTTAGTTTTTTAACTTGGTCTCTCTCATTTCATGGCATCCCCAAAGCTTTGAATGGATGTTGGCCTCTCTCCATCTGATGATATCCCTTTATTCTGTCAAGGCCTGATTCAAATTTACTTCCCCAGTACTTTCTCTGACACCCCACCACACCCTTGGCCTTCTCCCAAATGAAAGTGATTGCTCTTTCTTCAGATTTCTCATAGCCCTTTACCTGGACCTATCCTTTGCACTTATATTTCTCATTGTTCCTTAGGTACTTATGCCCCATTCCCTCCACCTATTTGATTTGATTTGATTTAAGCTACTTGAAAGCTATCTTTGCTTCCTCAACACCTAACACAACCCTTTGCACATGATCAGAACTAATAAGTGTTTATTGTAGAAACATCCATGAATCATTCATTCTTTAGCTAAACATTTTAAGTGTCATACACTTTCATCTACCAGTTTAAGTGTTTTTGTTTTGATTTATACTTTATATTATTTAATAAAAAGTCTAGTTTGGGGGATATACAGCTAAAGAAAAAACAATGAATGAAAATGAATTAACAATATTTTCTTGCTTTACCATAAGCAATGGGACATAGTTTGTTAGTTCATTTGTTTGTTTTTGTCTAGAGATATATATTCAGACCATACTTTAGTGAATAGAGGGATTGTCCTGGCCCAGAATCTGGGAGCCCCACCCTCCCTTATTCAGGTTTCTAAACTGTAATTTAGTGAAGCAAGTAGAGAGATGATACCATTTCTCAACTAGTACTAAAAAAAAAAAAAAAAAAAGAAAGAAAAAACCTGGAGTCCATGTGCTTACCAAAATGGGTCTAATCCTACCTTTATAGGATGAGACTGTACCTCTCCTCTTCTCCACATATCCCTCAGATTCTAGGATATCATCTGTTTTAGTTCAATTGTACCTGGATAAACACAGGAAGAATTTTTTTTTAATAGTGTGATTTTTTTTGTGTGTGTGACATTCCCTAGGAACTAGGCTGGAGTAAGAGACAGTGTGGCTGTAGTGGATAGACTGTGCTGGATCTGAAGTCAGAGAGATCTGTATTCAGATCCTGCCTCAGACATTTAAAAGCCATGGGACAATGGATGATTACCCTAACCTTTCTAAACCTCAATTTCTTCAGCTTTAAAATACCTTTGATGATACCTACAGTGCCTGCCTCCAAGAGGGTTTGCATGAGGCTCAAAGGAAAAAAACTATATATAACCATATATATATATATGTAGTGCATTTTAAACTTTAAAAACACTACAAACATTTACTATTTTTATTGTTATTATTATATCTGAGGTCAGCACACCCTTCCCCCAGTAAATATACTCTATATCTTATTTTTAGATTAAGGAATTAGGTTATAATCTCTAATCAATATTTCATAATGAATCCATTTTCTAAGCTGGCACCCTAATGAAGCAAGCACCACAGATGTGGGAAATAAGGTGATAATGCATAAGTCAATTTTCTTTCCCAGCACTATAATGCAGGCTTTCTTGGTGCTGGATATAATGAATTTCTAGGTGCCAAAGTGAACAGAGCAACTATCTGAGAATCAGAAATACTTGAGTTCAAATCCAACCTCAGATACTTATTAGCTGCATGACCTTGGACAAATCATTTAACCTCAGTCTGCCTCAGTTTCCCCAACTGTAAAATGGGGGAATAACAGCTAAAGCACTTAGCATAGCATAGTATTTGGTACATAACAGACACTTAGTGAGTACTTATTTTCTCCCTCCCTCAGGAGTCAGTTATTATTTTTAAGACACATTGGTTGTGGAATACAAATGGAACAGAACTCCTGTTGAACAGAACAAATGGAACAGAACCACCACCACACCTCCCCCCCCAAAAAATAGGACCTTGGCAAGAATGGTTAGTCAACATAAATTTAGTCCATCTTTACTCAAAAATACTAGATCACATTTTTTTTTCAGCGTTAACTTCGGCAACTTCTGACATGTTAGAAACAAATGCTATTGATTTGATTCTGTAGTAGCCATTCACTTTTCTTCAGTTAACAAGAATCAGATGAATAGGACCTTTTTGGTATGCCATACAAAAAGTATGCAGTTGGCACATCAGGTATTACATTTCCCATGAGATATAATAGCTAATAATAATAGTTAATACTGACAGGTTTTAGATTTACAAAGTACATTACATATATTCCATTTTATCCTCACAACAACCTTAAGAGGTAGGTACTATATATACATATGTGTGTGTGTGTGTGTGTGTGTACACCCTTTTAAAGATAGACAAATTGAGGCAGAGGGTAAATGGTTTGCCCAGGGTCACATATGTCTAAGGCCAGATTTCACTCCAAGTTAGTGTTCTAGCCACCATTCCATTTAACTTATTGCTGATGGCAAGGGTACAGTAATGCTGGCCACAGAATATTTTCTAATTGAACAGATGGGATAGAAAAGAAATGAGAGGCCACACAGGAAGGAAGGTAAGGGCTCCCAATTCACAGAGCTAACTAAAACCACAACTTAGCACTCACGGGATACACAAGGTGCCAGTGGAAAAAAACAACAAGGTTAGCTAGCAGAACAGCCAAGACATTATACTATTTCTTCCAGTTTGCAGATAGGAACCTAGATATAGGGGAACTTTCCTTTCTGGGGAGGAGAAAGGAAGCAAGGAATAGTCGCTGAGAATGTTTCTAATGTTTGTTTCATTTCTTCTTCTGTTTCAATTAAATGATTTTTACTGATTTTATGCTGTAGTTTGCCTAGCTTTTGTCATTGTTAGCACAATCATAACTGACTCTCTAGACCTGAATCTACTCTGGAGGTCCCCAATTTCAGAATGTAGCAGGGGCTTATCATGACTGAATTACATTTATTTCTAAAATACCATACTTTTTACCCAGTAATTCTACCATTTCATAATGGAGCAGAAAAAATTCTACACGGTGACAACTATAAATTGTCCATTCCAAATCTAACCCTCCTCATTCTATAGATGAGGAGACTCAGGTCTAGAAAAGTTAAGTGACTTACCCACAGTAACATAGCTAATATCAGAGATGGGATGTCAGTCCAGGTTCTGACGCCAGTATACCATGCCAGTTGTCTAGAGAGATTTAAAAATATATATATTTGGGTCTAAGTGGTTTGTTTTAGAAGCCTCGCTAATCACAGACTTGGTGGCACCAGTGGATCAAGGGAAGCATGAAGAGGCACCAGCAAATATTCAAATCTCATCTTGGATATTTATTGACTGTGTGATCCTAGGCAAGTCACTTAATCACTCAATCTAATTTTCTAATATGTAAAATGGAGCTGAACGAGGTAATTAATCTCTATGATCCTAAATAATCCCAGTGAATATGAGTCTTGTATAACTGTTTTGAACCATGTTTGCTTTTTTGTGCTAGGGTGAATAGTACCAGGGTTACTCACATATTGGAGAAATATTGCTAAGTGATAGGACTAGGTCCTCATTTGGTATCCCCCAGACCGTGGAGATACAAATATTAAAAAGATGTTTCATCAAGCCAGGGACTCTTAGGGCTGGGGGAGGTATAAAGTAACTGGCAAAACATGAAAGAAATTTTCTATACTTTGTGAACTTCCTGGTACTGGGGCATTCCCAGATCCCCAGCAAATAAGCTAATAAACTTCCCATCAATGACAAATTGCAAGCGAGTTTAAAACTCCCTTGGTTAAGGCACAATGGGCTGAGGATGGTATACAAGGCCTAGTGGGAGTGAAGGTGGAGCACAGTATTCTCCAGTATTAGTAAAAACCAACACTGCAATAGGCATGGGGGTTGCTCCCTAACTAGCAAAGACCAAAGGGCAATGACGCACTAATGCATGGAAAAGCACCAGATCTTTAGAGAGCCTCAGGTACCTATTCCTGACCTGTTGGGTATGCTTGAAGATGTAGTTCCAGAACACTCAAATGGTTGTGGATGTTTGAAAGCCAGTTTGTTGGTATTAGGAGCCCTCAGAATTCCTCTTTGAAATTTCTATCTAACTCCCAGAAAGAAGAGAAGTCCTGGGACCCAGGCCAGAGGTTGATGAGACTCCTTCAAAGGGCTCTGATCAGATGCAATGCCTGAAGAGCAATCATGTCAACTGAACTACTCCCCTGCTTGATGACCTCCCCCCCACTCCAGAAAGGAATGTTCTCAGTGCATCTGCAGCTGAGGACAGGAACTGCACCACAAGTCCTCAAAACTGATCCAAGAGAACCTAAAATATAGGGACAGGGAACTTGTGGAGATGAGGAAAAGTGGTCCCCTCCACAGCCCCCAACAGTTCCTTTTGCATGTGCCACTAAAACCTAAGGAGAAGTCAACCTTTTGATGAAGTCCAAGGCAGGCTTGATGACTACCAACCCACTAGTGAAGCCATTTCTTGATTGATTTCCTTTATAACAGTTGAACCAAGTTTAGCTTGTTAATATGCTTAAAGAATTCCGGAATATGGGTAGCAAGCACATTGATTCATTCCTTTATGGAGTGACTTTAGGCAGGCAACTTAACTTCCCTGGTTAAGTACCCTACTTTTCACCCAGTAATTCATAGGCATCCAACTCTTATTTTATAGATTAAGAAACTGAGGGCTAGGGAAGTCAAATGACTTACCCAAGGTCACACAGGTATATGGAAAGTGTTAACTAGGTGGTCTCTGAGGTCCTTTCTAAGCTCTAAATCTATGGTCCTATATGATCCTATGACATTTTTATTTCCTATTCTCTGTCTTACTGTCAGTTATTACTACCTAACCACTTATTAACTTCCTTCTAAAAGTCTGGCTCTGACACATCCTGCCTGGACAATTTATTTAATTTCTATATGTCCAACCAACTCTACCAAACTTAAGTTACTGACAATCTGCCATGGGGAAAGGACTTTCCTTACATGAGAGCTCCCCAGCAGATCAAATCAGAGTTCCAAAATGAACCCTATTTATGTGTGTATTCCAAACATATAATGCAAACCTCATGAAGTAGTTTCTGAGTGACATTTGAATTTTTGTCTTCTGTACTAAAAATAAAACAATGGAAAGCAAAAAGCAAACCAAAAGAAGACTTTGCAAAGATTCTATAGCAAACTCTATAACTCTGGTGAATGCCTGCTGGTTGTTTTTGTAGCAAGGTGATTGTGTACATTTACGGACTGTCTACCTCAAAGGCTTCAGGACTCTCTGCTGACCACCTCCCTCTCCCCCTTAAAATATAAAACAACACGGGTGGAAGTCCTACTAGCAATTTTTCAGTGGTTTCATTTTATAATGAGATGGCTTCCATGTATAAACTGAAGTTCTCTGGGGAGATTTTGGCAAAAAGGAAGAAGACCGAACAAGCTGTCATGCTTTTACAATTCAGAAAATAGTTTGCTGCTATACCTGTGACACTTAACACAAACAAATGACAGAACTCGACTAAGGTCTTTAGATTCCAGTGTTTCAAATTTCACCAGGACATCTATCTTAAATAAATTACTAATCAGGGGCACAGCCAAGAGGGACCCATCATTTTGAGTTAAAACAACATTTATCAAACTATAAATATAATTACACTTCAGTTTATAGATTTGAAACATTGTATATTTTATGTTTTATATACATATATACAGCTTCCTATTAAAATTAATTTTCCATGAGAAGAGAAAGCTCAAGACCATGTTCAAAATGAACATAAATAAATACATGTCCTATGTTAATTCAGAGAAACAAATTGGCTTAGAGGATAGAGAGTTAGACTTGGAATCAGCAAGACCTGCTGACAAGATATTGGGCATGTCATTTAACTCTCAACTTCCAAAGCAACTCTCTAAGAAATAAATTGTGAATTTTCTCTGTCCTTGTAGCACAGTGGCTAGGAGTACTAGACTTTGAATCAGGATAGACCTGAGTTCAAATCTTAGATCTGACACTTAAAAGCTGTGTTACCCCTGGATAAACAAATCACAACCTCTATCTGTTTATTCATCTATAAAATGAGATTCTGTTTGAAGACCTTAAAGACCTATTTAAATGCTAGTCGTTTAATAGTGGTAGTGATGATGGTAGTGGTGATGGTGGTGGTGATAGTTGTAGAAGTAGTTGTTGCTGCTTTGGTGGAAGGAGTTCCCATACTGGAAGTTCTCCTACATAGATGAAATCACAGGTCTGGATCAACAAGAAGACTCAACCACAAGTCTGATTTTCAGATCTTAAACTGATACTTTTTTTTTTTTTCCAAATCTGCAAGTATGGATTGGGTGGTCCTTAGGTTTTACTATTTATATAGAAACTGAACAAGACGGACCATTCACAGGGTTAACTGAACTTTTTCATTAGCTGCATCGAATTCTCTTGTACTCCGAGGACGTAGTCAGTGACTGGCTGGCATGCCTCTATTCTCACTTCCCTAACGAAAGAAAATGAGGATAAAAATACCCTTTTCTCTTCCCAGGCTGTAGTTTCTAGTGTCGTCTTCTTGCCTTCTCCCTACCACAGACGTGTCAGTCATTCTCAGCATTGTCTACACAGAATAAACACATATTGTCCACGGAATAAATCTATTTTTCAAAAAGACAAAAAGCCTCTCCTGCCCTGTACCGAAGTAACACCGAAGCAACAACATTGTCTCTAATTAAGTCCGGTTTAAGATCCCCCGACCTTAGTATTTTCGGTGGAAAAGCACCTTGGGCTTTAAAGAGATAAGTACAGCAACTTCACCATACTTGGGCTGAGGGTGGAAAACTGGGTGGGAATCCTTGATATTTCCGTGGGAGAGTCAAAAACTTGTAGGGAGCTTCTCTTTTGAGCCGGACCGGGCAGAGGCAGAGCATGAATCTGCGCTTCTCTTGCTCACTCAGATCTAACTAGTGCGCACGTTTGCTCCGGGGGCTTTGGGACCCTTCCCCATTTTCCTTCATTCTTTCCCTTCCTACTTTTTCTTAAGGTGTCCCTTCCTCCCTTAGGTCCCTGTGTAGATGTGGAAGGGTGGCTGAAGATGGGGGGGATGTGATTTACACCCACTGACACCCCCTTTTACTTCCTCTCTTCTCCCAGTAGACCGGAGCTGGGCAGCTTTTCCTTATTCTCCCGCCCCCACCCCACCCCTTCCCCCTTTTGCATGTTAACGAACCTTCTCACACCAGCACGTGGAGGGTTAGCGGAGGGAGGGGGCTCGCCCTGCCTTCCAGTCTATCTAGTTATCTCTTGAAGACTGGGCTGATCAGTTCTGGGGGGAAAATCACTTTCCTTTCACACCCCGTCCCTGCCTCCTCCAGTCTCTCGTAGACATGCAGCTGAGAAGGATGCAGGACTCCCCGAACTGCAGCTGAACCGGGGGGCGGTTGGGCTGGGGGTCGGGGAGGGAGAGAGGGGTCGAGCTCCCAGCCCAGCCGCAGAGAATTTAGTGGGGAGAGGAGGAGTGGAGGGGACTACGCCCCGAGGAGGCCGACCCTCCCTCATTCCCTTCGGGTCAAAGGATCGGTTCCCTTTCACCCTCTCCTCACCACCACCCCCCGTGGGCCGGAGGGGCCCATGCAGCCGTTAAGGTAAGAGCGAAGAGTCGGGAATTGTAGAGGGTGAGGCAGGAAGAGAGTGGGGTGCATGGGGAGGAGGGAACTCATTCTTCCTCACTCTGTCCCGACCCTCCTAGAACCAGGTGACCTTGGAGAGATAGGACTCGTCTTCACGCCTCTCCGAGTTTGCTGACATCCCCGACGGTAGTGTATTCCACTCTAGGGTTCTTATGACAGCCGTACGCTGTATTCTTCCCCCAACCCCCGACCCAGGCAGTCCATTCAACTCGGTTTGGGGTTTGGTTTTTTAACTTTCCCTGATTTGTTTGATTTCTCTAGTTAGCTTTTTAGTGCCTGTCATTAAAGTTTTTGTGGGGCAGAGTTCTCTCCACCCCCCGAAAAAGAATTCCCCTTTAGCAGTTGGTCACGATTGGAACAGACCCTGGGTATAGGTCTTGTGCTTAGATTGGTGGACTGGTTCTTCTCTCCACTTCTACTCCATGATGTGTGTGTGTGTGTGTGTGTGTGTGTGTGTGTGTGCGCGTGCGTGCGTGTGCGTTCGTGTATGCATGTGTCTTGGTTTTGTTGTCTCGTACACTACCGGTTTTGCATTGGGGGCTGCTACCTCGCGTTTGCAACAGTACGCTCCTTGAAAACCTTCGCGAACCTGATTCTCCCGCGGGAAAACCCAATTGGCTGGTCCGTTGCTGGCCCCAAACTTTCAATTCTGCTTGCATTAAGGCCATTCATTTCGCTACAAAAATACCCGAGAAATTACTTGCCCTGGGGCAGGGGGCGGTGGGGCGGTGGTCCGGCGGTCCGTATTGAGTGAATTCCATCCAGCATGGTGTCAGTGGTTTCATTTGGGTAACCTTCTTCTAGGGTTTCCATCCTGTCCTGGCTGGGGAGGGGAGACTTTGGTCGCCTTCGAAGGTATCAGCTAGAATCTTTTCCTGTTGCAAAACTGTAACAAGTTCTATGGCCTTATGGGATCGTGCCTGTCAAGGCTTCTGCTGCTGACTATCGCGAGGCAGTACATCTCAAACGTCTCATTTGCTAATTCCCAGGTTAACACTGTTAGTGGAGAGGGTGGGGGTTGGGAGGAACAGGTGTACTTAGGGTACTGGGCAAAAGTTGGGGGGTGCTTTGATACGATCCTTGATTGTAGCGTGTTGGAATAATTGCATTGCATTTGCTAAGAGGTAGAATCAATTTTCCCCAAATTGAGGTTTTAATGGGAGCTTGTGAGCTGCTATTATGTCGTGAAGTTTAAGGTGGCATTGGATTGCATTTATTTTATAAATTGAATATTTCGAAAAAGGATTAGGCAAAACAGCTCCATCTAGTGGAAATAATGAGCCACAAATTCCTTTTAATAATATGTCTGACACCTCCATGTCCTCTCTCAAAGTAGGCACTACCGAGAATAGACGCTATGTTCGAATGATAACTAATAGGCTGATCCAGAAATAGTGGGTTTCAGTTTTGATAATTTCTCAAAAAGTCCAATTCATTTAAGCAAATATCTTAAATTCTGCCAAGATGACATCTTTAGCCAAGAATCACAAAGGAATATGAAAGAATATTGTATTTTAACAGTCCAATACTTCGGGACAGACTGTGGGTTTACAGTTGTAGTCCTTCCTGCCCTATCATTTGGCTTTAGGATTCTGAGGGGGAAAATTAGTTATGGCTATCATAAAAAGCAACTGTTTTCATGCCAATCTATTTGGCTTCCAGAATCTAAACCTAATGCTTTTCACTTTTACTACATAACAGAACCATTCTCATTTTCAATTTGAAACAGGTTACATTTGGAATTCTTCATCTATGACTTAAGAAACTTAAAGGAGGACTTGAGGGGTAGATAAGGGAAAACAATAGGAGTTTTTGCCAGTTTATGAAGAAAATCTCTTTGAAATAACAAAGTAAACTCCTTTGCAATATAATAATTGTAGTTTTCTATCTTTTTTCAGTTTTTTCTCCTGTTAGTTGCATGCTTAATAATGAGCCAGATTTAACTGCCACACTTGGTTAAGGGAGGGGGCGCCTAAGGAATTTGTCAGAGAAAGGTAAAATATATAAGGAATAGGAACTCAAATATTTTGCAGGATGAAAAGGAGAACCAAGTCTCCAGTTGGGTAGATATGACATTTGGACCTGATTGAACGTTCTCCTGTAATTACATTTTAATGCCCTCTTTCGAAGATGATATTAACAATGAGTTGGACTCTCTCCTATTTGGAAAGGCATGTCAGAATCAGAATCATGGACAGAACCTAACACCCTTTCCCAATCCAGTCCACAATTAAGTGCTTCACTTGCTTATACTATAAAAAGTAGGCAGGTTAATTGGATCATATCAAGTATGCAATATAAGAAATACTAGAAATTAGTCCTACTCTCAAGATACAACATAACAGAGTAGACAGGAAAAAATTTAAATGAAAATATTCAAAAAGAATAAAGCTATATAAAACATTCACAAAAAATTGTTTTTTTTAAATCACTTCACCAAATTTCTGAAGTGTTTACTGTCTTTGAAGTCAATTGTAATAGAACTTGACATTTAAGAAATATCCCAGATGGGAATAACAGATAGAAAAGTGTCTTCCTATTTTCCCTGAATGGAATTGTAACTGAAGAGGGACTCAGAGCTCTCATACCTGCCTTTGTACATTAAGATTAGATTAGATCCACCTTTTTCTTTTGACAATTTGAAGGGATCAGTTTCAGCTTCCCCCCCACCCCACGAATAGCAACAAAGTGCCAAAAAGAACAGTGAGTGGGGCATTTTCCACTAGGTTCAAGAACAGTGCTGCCCCAAAACTATGTATAAGACAAAATGGCAGCTACATCTATAACTCCTCTACAAGCTTATATAACTTTTAAAGGACTAGGTAGTCATTTATCCCAGACTTTTCCTCTGAAGAGAAAGCTCAATAAATTAGTATAGTAGAATCTGTTTTTAAAAAGTAGATGTGAGAAGACAGAGATAATCCTTATGATAAATGAATTCTGGGTATAATGATGCCATAAGAGGAACATTAGGAAAAACGAAGTATGCATAATACTTTTTTAAGCCTTCATTACAAATCTAAAGCTATTTTGCTAGGTTAGGAGCATAAAAAATAATACATATTGTGTATAACTTAGTTTGACTATTAGATTTTGAGTTTATTAAACTTAAAAGCACAATTATACAGATAATTATAATTTTCTTTATTGTTAAGTGTTTTTGATTTTGTGACAAATGGAGCTGCAAATTGCAAGTTAAAATAATCACCCTTTCATTAGATTAAAAACAATCCCTACAGCCTTAGTACAAAGTCAGTGCTTAGTCAACATTTGTTTGATTGAATCTAGTTTAGTTTTTGCCACCTTCTAAGTAGGCAAATACTTGAGAACAGAAGCCATAAACATTATGAAAAAGCAAAGGAAGTTGTTATGGTTATTGGACTTAGTATTTTCTACAATGACAAGCAGGCACAGAAATGAATCCTTTTTAGAAAAAGCACTGAGGTAGAAAGGAGGAAAATAAAACTCAAAGTGATTAATTTGTCATATGGAAATTAATGCAGTCACTCTTATTTTCTGAGCTATCACTGTCACCTGTTTCTGCTTCTTCTGATGCAAGTTCTATCTGAAAATTAAAGATTTCCTCATATCAAGGTAAATGTATATGCCTGTATAATCATTTATTAAGTGCCCACTCTATGCCAGGCACTGTGCAAAATGCTAGAGATAGTTTACAATCTAATCCATACAACATCTAGGTCAAGTAAATTATTGCTTACAGACATAAACTAATTTCTATCACAAGCTGGAGCAAATAGAAAATTTTTGATCAGGAGAGGAACATAAGTAGTCATAGGTTGAAAAGACCCTGTGACTCCTTTGCAGGAAGGATGTAATTGGCTTAAACCCTCACTGACTATTCTTGAACTAGTGTCTAGCATTTGAAAGTGCTAAGCCCCAAATGTCTCCATTTGTTTTGACATCTAGTAAAATGCAGTAGTAACAATTAGCTAATAAGTTATACAATTATAATTGTGTTTTTTAAATAAAAACCTTACTTTTCCTTTTTCTATAATTGTAAAGAGTTTTTGTTTTCAAAAATGATTTTAACTCAATCATTTGGTAAGGAACATCTGAAAAAAAAAGTGTAATCTTACTATGGAAATACAAGTTAAAGGACTGGGTTTTGGGTTCAGCCAAGCTATCACCCAACTGAGTGACATTATGTAAATCACTTAGAATCATGGAACTTTAGAGGTGAGATGGACCTTAGAGATAAACTAGTTGAACCTTTTATTTTAGATAAATAAATTGAGGCCCAGTTAATTTAATTGGCTTGTTCAAGTCAATCACCAATCATTTATTAAATACTTATTATGTGCCAAGTACACTGGTTCACAGACATAATTGGTGCTAAAGCTGAAATTAAAATCAAATATCCTTTGATTGCTTTTCTGGGTAGTCTTTTTCCCCAACATACTATGATGAGCAACCTCTCATCAATTTCCTTAACTCAAGAATAGTTAATCCTCTTGTCTATGGTCTCTTCTAGCTGTGAAACACTATGATTCAAGGACTGGCTTTAGAATTTTCAGGTAGTTTTGTTATTGAACCCATGCTGTGTCCTTATCAGGTATTATATTCTTTATCCTTCTATAGATGCTGTTCTTTCCTGAAGTTTTTAAAAAAATTTTAGCTAACTCTCAAAAGACATTTCCAGTTTATCCCACAGAGTTTATGGTACCATTGTATTCTTTGCACTCTTAACTTTTTGAAGACAGGTAACACCTACCAATTTTAGGGAGTAGATTGAACTTGCTCTGTCAAGTATTTTGTCCAGCTATAGTTTTCTTAGAAGGTGTGCATGGAATCACTGAATCTTAGGATTTCAAGAGACCTCAAAGTAATAATGTGATAATAGATTAAAGTACTTTGCACACTTTAAAGGACTATATAAATGCCAGTTGTTATGACTAGGAGGGGAGGAGAAGAAGGAATAGCAGCAGCAGCAGCAGCAGTAGTAGTAGTAATCATCAACAGTCACCAGACCTCCACTCTGGTGATGGCTTCATTCCCTGAGCTTTTTACTGCACTTCAGCTGAGCTCAAACAATGTTTATAAGAGCCTTACAGGTATGTGCTGGAAAATGTTTAACCACCCAGACCTCCTCTCTGCCTAGATAGATAGATAGATAGATAGATAGATAGATAGAGCTATACACACACACACACACATACACACACACACATAAATCAATAAAACAATAACTCAAACCCTGATGTGTTCATTGTTACTTTCTGAGGTATAAATGCTCATGATGAAAATTTAACAATGGGCTCTGTGAGCTGGGTAGAACTGGCTCCTGCATATCCCTAGTAAGTAAACCAATATGTGAACAGTAATGCTTTCTTCTATATCTGCTACAAGTGGTTATCCTTCCTTTGGCTGAAGAACTCTAATGAAGGAGCACCTACCAATTCCCAAGGCAGCCCAACTTGATGATGTAATTGAAAAGCAAAGCTAGTCCCTAGGATACACATCCTATTACAATAATAGATGATTCATTATGGTTATCCATGGAACTTTTAGTTTTTTTTAATTGTCATCACTGTCTTCTCTAAGACAATATATTCTAGTCTACAGTGTGTATGTCTTTTTTCAATGCTTCTCTTTAAAAAACTGGTTTTGCTGTTATCATAAAGTTTATGATTCTTTTCCTCATGCACATTTATCTATCCACCTATAACCACTGAAAGACACATTGCTTCATTGATTCTTCCTTGTACAAATTCCATTACCTATTCATATTCAAAGTCAAAACAAGAGGTTTGTGCAAAGAATGTCTACAGGGCAAATGGTATGATGGGTCCTGGTAATTTTAAGACTTCCTGCAAGCATGCATTTTTAGTTATTGACAGCAATCCAGAGGAATAAATTGCTCTTGCAAGAACCATCTTATATTCAAGCATGTGTTTGTACATCCTAATAACATTTGGAAATGCATACTTCATTCAACAATACTTGAAAATTATTTATCTTCTAAGTTGATGTCATGTTGCTGAGGGAGGAAAAAAAATAGAAAAAAAAGCACAGATTTAGTGATAACATCTAGTCACTGCAAACTAGAAGTGCCTTTTTGGCCCAGAAAATCTCTCAGTACATCGTTAATGTTAAAGAGGTGATTTAACCGCTCAAAATCTCTAACCTTATCCTATGGAATTACTAGAAACTAGAAACCAGTGACAATTTGTATAGATTGTCAAAATATACTTCAAGAAAATATTCAATTCAACAAACACTAAGTTCTTACTATAGAAATAAATTAATATGACAGTTATTCCAAATTTTGAGAGACATCTTTCAATGAGGAAGCATACTTTCACAGCTTCTTTCCTCTTTCTAGTGGCAAGAATATGAACATTTATCAGAGGATACAAGTTCAAAGACAGGCTCTGCTAGTCAGATGACCTTGGACAAATCTCTTCACACCACCACCCCCTCAATTTCTTTGTCTGTAAAATGAGGGGGTTGGAGTAGGTGATCTCTAAGGATTCTTCTGGCTCTAAATCCTATGATACTATGAATCTCAAGGTCATAGACCAGAAAAGATCAGGTGTCAGCTTCCTCTCATCTCTGAAACCTTTAGACTTTTCTCTGGGATTTTTTTTGGCATGAGTATTTTGAGCAAGGAAGCAAGTACATACAAATCTCTAGTGAAATAAGTGAATATTTCTTTTAGTATATACTCAATTTCCAGTTCCGTCATACCAAAATACCAACCTGGAAACTGAAAATGGGAAAGAGGAATTCCACAAAGATGCACAAAACTTTTGTTTGTCTTGTGAAAATGGCCATGTAACCTGGTGGCAGAAATAGAATTGGCCTTTGTAGGAGTGGTATCTACTTTGTCTGTCCTCAGTATACTAGACTCATAACAATCTGAAATTGTAACTACTCAGATAGATTTGTGATGTGACCAATTTAGAAGTTCTCTAAAGTGATGCAGATTGCAACCCACCCATTCCTGTCATAACAAGCTCTATAGATTGTCCAAATACATTCACGTCATAATATGGGCTAGGGGTGGGGCACCTGTGACCTCAAGGCCATGTGATTTCAAGTTTGCAGATGCCCCACCCCTGAATTCTAGGCAATAGACATTCTTTTATCTCTTTGAGCTTAACCCTGTGGATAGCAAAACCAAACTTGTGAGTGTTTACAGATCTCCACAAGTATGCTCTGCAATGTTCTAGGTCTGATTCAACCTCAGTCAGTCAACAACTATTTATTCAACTCTTAAGATGTTCCAGTCACAATGCTAAGTGCTAGAGATGCAAAGAAAATGAAACACGGTCCCTACGCTCAGATAGTTTAGATTCCAACAGATACTATAGATCAGTGGTTCTCAACCTTCCTAATGCTGCAACCCTTTAATACTCGTATGTGGGCATATCTGCATGTGGGAGGACCTACCTGGAGAAGGATACAGGAGCGGTGTCTTGGTTCCTAAGACCATCATAAATGTGTTTTCCGATGGTCTTAGGTGACCCCTGTGAAAGGGTCATTCGACCACCAAAGGGGTCACAACCTACAGTTGAGAACTGCTGCTGTAGATGGCTTTATGTAAAAAATTTCCTCTTGGATGGTTTTTAAAAATCATTTTCTAGATGTAAAGCTTCAAGAATAACAAGAACTCTTATCAGTCCTTTAATGGACATGCAATATCAATTTCCATTATTACAGATGAAAGTCTATCCATTTCCTCTTATTCTTGTTCAAATCTTTCTGTAAATTCACAATAAAACAAGTACCCAAGGCACTAGGTGCCTCCATTTAGTTCTTTTAATATTTCAAAAACCAGCACAATAATTAGGTTATCCATCCTTCATTGCTCATTCTTGATACATAACCACTTACCTCCTTTTTTGTCATTCGTGGCCATGATGATGCCTTTCACAACTCTTCTCATGTCAACTGTTATTGGTAATACGTTGGAACCTACTCATACCCACTGTATGCCTTTTCCTTACCCCTGCAGTCACTTGCAATTATGATTCTTCTTAGACTAGAGTGTTCCATAATTTGTGCCATATAGCATAAGTGGGAGTATAGAACCTAAGCATACTTATTATTCTAAAGAATAATGCATCATCCAAAATGTTTCCATTTTTGTAGGGCAGGATGTTTGGGAGGTAAGAGATAAAGTTCTTGGGCAAATGAAAAAAAAGGAAGGAAGAAAACAACATTTATTAAAGTACCTATTATGTGCCAGGCACTATTCTCAATGCTTTACAAATATTTTATCATTTGACTCTCATAACAACCTTATAAGATAGGTGCTACTGTGGTCCCCATTCTACAGTTGAAGAAACTGAGGTTAAGTGACTTTCCCAGAGTCACACAGATAGTGCCTGAGGCTAGGTTTTAATTCAAGTCTTTATGACTCCAGGCTCAGTGTTCTATCCAATGTACCACCCGCCTGACTTTAGACTTTTCATTAAATCTTCTGCAGCTTCACAAGATGTTAATGAGAGCTGCACTATAATTCACTGTATACTGGTAGACATAATTGGAATAGAAGTCTGAATCTAGAGAAGGTTTGTCTCATCTGATAAGGGACTTTGAAATCTGCCAAGTACTAAAATTCTCTGTCACATTTCTTTTTTCTGTAGTGCTTCCTTCTTTCTAAAATTACTTTTTATTTAACTGTGAACTTCTTTTTTCCCAATAGGATGAGAGATCCTTAAAGGCAAGAACTATTTGATTTTTGTCTTTGTTTTTCCAGTCCTGGGCTAGCACAATACCTTGCATATATTACAGCTCATTACAGATGCTAAATTTTTTCCCCAAGAATTTGAACAATTCCCACTGGCTTGTATTGACTTGAGTAAATATATGTATCTACCCTGTTACTCAGTTCTGTTAGTTGAATAGCATTTTGCCTACAGAGACAGACATTTGCTCTTCCCTGTACATTCTTCTCCTTCCCCTTCTCTCAAAGCCCCCCCCCCACACACACATAGATAGCTAGGGAATCTTCTGTATTTTAGCTCTGCATTAGCCATTCTAAACAATTTTGAATGTGATGAATAACATGGCTCTCCATTCTTCTTGCTAAATGTCTGTGGTATTCAAGCTTGGCACTAACATTGTTCACTAATCCAAATACTCCAGCACTCTTCTGGTTGAGACACACATAAACTCACTGTCATTTAAAACAATTGCCATGAGTAGATAAACAGTTCAGAGGTAGTTATAATCACAAGAACATATCAGAATGGTGCTAGGTAAATACTGTATATCTATCATCTCAATGGTTTAAATGGAAATCCATGGTATCTTTATGAGTGTAAAATGTACTAGGTGCTAGATGTGGTAACATTAAAGATTATATGATATTATTCAGTGCTTAAGAGTTTTATGGTGTGGTGTCATAAACTGGCATTACTACAGTATAGGCAGTGTGTCATAGTAGCTAGAGAGCTTGCCTTGGAACCAAGAAGACCAGAATTCAAGTCCTTATCTGACCATTTTGGTTTTGTTACCCAAGACAAGTCATTTACTTCTCTAGACAGCTAAAACTATAAAATTGTGGAGAAGGTGCCAGCAAGCATTGGTAGTAAGAGTTTCTCTAACTGGAGTTACCCATAACTAAACCTATTATTATAGAAGAATTTCATATTTATCATCTAAAACATAAACTCCCAATATTAAAATGATGGTTTATATTTGCAACAATTTTCCCCCTGAAGAACTCCAGAAACTTTGCAAAAGAAACCATATGTACCCCCTAAATATAAGTTATATACTTTCTTACCTTAATAGTTGAGTAAGTTGGAGAGGAAAATGAGTGTCCCAAACTAATGAGTCACTGAGCAAAGGACATTTCAGTGGAGCTAGTGAATCGTGGAACTGGAAGAGAACTTCTAATCCAACTAACCCCATTATTTTTCAGATGAGAAATCTCAGACCCAGAAAGGTAGTGACTTGCCAAGTTCACAGCTAGGACCAGATCCCAATCTCCTGAATCATAACTCAGTGTTCTCTGTTACACCATACCAACTCTCACATCTTTGAAACTTTTATCTTAATTCTCTCAGCCAATCAGTCATCACGTATTTATTACATGCCCTGTCCCAGAATTGTAATTGTGTGGGATACAAAAGAAGGCTAAGAAATGGTCCCTGCCCCCAAGGACAATAGTGGAAGCAGTATTAATATCTTTGAGAGATTTCCAATTTATTATTTTTTTCTTTTTTAAGAAGACACTGTTACTGTAATATAGATATCTAGAAGGGAGAAGAGTATGTAAAATTAACAGTATTGCATCCTGATTCAGGTTATCATGTGTGGTAAGACTATATTCCCAATGTATACAACATCATCTGTTTAATACTGCTAAGATACATAAATTTACCTTAGACTTTTTTAAGGTTATTTTTAAGCTTTTAAAGGTTAACTAAGAGTTATTGTCTTGTGGTAGGTACTGCTGAGTTTGTTACAAAGTTAACTGTTGGTAACTCATACTTTAACACTCTGTCACTACTTTCCTCTCACTATAGAACTGTCCTGTACATTGTATCTATGGTGCTGCCAAATTATCTTCCTAATTCAATTCAATAAACATTTATTAAGCATTACATCACCATGGAGATGATATTTAAAGCCTTTGGCATAGAAAAGCTTGCTAAATTAGAGGATATAGAGAAAGTAAAGAAGACACCCATATTTAGGGGATGGAAGTAGGAATAGAAGCAAATAAAGAGAAAGTAAGTGGTCAGAGATACAGAGGGAGAACCGAATATTTGAAAGGTTATTCATGGAAGAGTGATTAACTTATTCTCTTAGTTCCAGAAGGCAGATCTAGGAGCAATGAATACAAATTAGAAAGAGGCAAATTTAGGTATGATATGAAGAAAATAACTTTTACCCATTAGAGCACCTTCAAAGTCAAATGAGAGGTATTGAGTTTCTGTTCACTTAAAGGCTGAATAACCACTCTTTAAGTATGTTACAGTGGGCATACTTTTTCACATAGAGTCTGGATTTGACCACTAGGATACTTTGCAATTCTGAAATTGTTCTTCATTGAGAGTGAAATATCACAGAAGTCAAGATATGAGTGAGTTTCTAGAAGAGAGAGGGACAGTCAACAGTATTAAAAATTGCAGAGAGATCAAAGAGTAAGAAGAGTTTGGCTGTTCTTCTTAAAAATATCTATATTTGGTGATAAAGAGACCATTAATGACACTGAAATAGCAGTTTCAGTGGTGGAATGGAAGCAGAATTGTAAGGGGTTGACAGTTCAGTTGATGAAGGTGTCTTCCATAGGTTATACTTCTTTTAGTTTTGACAGTGAAGGAGAGAGAGAGAAATGAGAATGAGAACAAGACCTTGATGGCATATCAGGGTGAACAGCAGTTTTAGAATGGGGAAAGGCAAACATTTGTAAGAAACAACAAAAGAATGAGTGGTGAAGATTAAGGAGAGAAGAAATAGCTGATGAAGCATGCTTCTGGAGGTCATAGGAAAGAATAAGCTTGGGGTAGCTAGGTGGCACAGTGAATAGAGCACTGGCCCTGGAATCATGAGGGCCTAAGTTCAAATCTGGCCTCAGACATCTAACACAAAAACTAGCTGTGTGACCTTGGGCAAATCACTTAACCCCAATTGCCTTGCCTTCCCCCCTCCAAATAAAAAGCAAAAATAAAAAGGAAAGAATAAGCTCAAGGTCTAAAGAGATGGAATTAAGTTTTGCAATGGTGACCTCTTCATCGTGTAAGGGTAGCTGTATGTTAGAAAGCTTAGGTGAAATTTTTTTTAAAGCATTTTCAGGGTTTAAGAAGGGCAATTAGGGATCTTTTATCATTATCTTTACCTTTTCAGTAAAGCAAAAAACATGGTTAACCACCAAATAAGAGTAAGGTTGAAGTAGATTTAGGCAACTGAGGAAAACAGAAGATTTAGAAAAGTTATAATGGCAATATGTGATTGGGAGCTCATAGGAAAAGCATCAGAGAATCTCCTTTCCATAGCAGTGGGGGACTCAGGTGAGGCCAGAATGCATAAATTAGTTGTGGACCTAGTCATCATGGTTTCATTACTTCCTTCCACAGCCCTTGGTAATTCAGGAACAGGAATGGAAAAGGTGGGTGATTGGGGTTACTAAGTGTTGAGAATGGTGGTATGACACTATATCATTGGAATTTCTAAAGTATGATGGGTATTCAGTGGTGAAAGCAATGTTGAAATGGCAAAGTATTAGTTTAAGACTGGGTAGGGATACAAATGAAGCCAGAAGAGGGGAAATATTCTATGAGAAAAGAACCAATCAAGAGACCACAAATAAAGATTAGGGAGAAGAACATATTTAGAAATGGGGGAGTCAGCAAGTTGGGATGGCAATAGATTGTGGTCAGTCAATGTAAATTCAAAATTTAAGATCTTGGAAGTTTTGAATGATGCCTAAGTATAAGATGTGGCCATCCTCAAAAGTTG
Source organism: Pseudocheirus occidentalis (assembly GCA_028646575.1). Taxonomy (NCBI): domain Eukaryota; kingdom Metazoa; phylum Chordata; class Mammalia; order Diprotodontia; family Pseudocheiridae; genus Pseudocheirus; species Pseudocheirus occidentalis. The sequence goes on along the minus strand of CM053598.1, from coordinate 103,993,358 downwards.
ATGAAGTAGAGTGGGAAATTGAGTAATAGGGAGACTTGTATGTGAAATGTGTCCTTAGTGTAAATGCTCAAGTCATGATTATCCAAATAATATTGAACTCCCTGAGGATGGCTGTAGGGAATGGAATAAAGGGAAAGATTGTAAGATAAAAGTCATTGAGAAAGATGGGAAAGTATACAGACAGCTATATGACCTTATCTCCCATTACCATCTTGTACAAATTCTCACTCCAGACAAACTGGTCTACTTATCACTACTATTAATAGAGATACATTCATTTACCAGGCTTGAACACATGGAACATTCAAATGGAGGCTATAAAATCAAAAGTACCATTAAAAAAAACTCTTCTATTCCTATAGCAGTATTATATATGCTTAAAGAGCTTTTGAATATATTATTTGTTTACTCAAAATAACTCTGGAGAAGAGGAGGTGCTATCTTTTTTTGACAAAACCAAACTGAGAGATTATATGATATGCCCAATAGAAATCCAGAGTTTAGAATCAATATCATCTAAGACCTACCTACTCTAATATTGCTTACTTGTTGTTTTTTACCCCAATGCAGTTTGTAGATCCATTTCCTTAGGTGGAAAATAAAATAACATTCTCCTACTTAGATGGAAGATGTAGAAGAGACTTTGAAAATTTTCTAATTTTTCTTCTTAGAGAATTAGACAAATGTAATAGCAATCAGTTTAGCAGATACTTAGCACTTAGCAGCTTAGGGCTAAGTATGGAAGGTGTGAGCCCTGTCCCCTGTTGAGAGGGTGTGAGAGAGAGACAGAGAGACAGAGATTCTCTCCCAGCATCTGGAAGCTGCTTGAGAAAGGAGATGGAGTTTTCCTGAGACCAGAATCTGGTGAAGGCCACCCAGAAGGCCAATATTCCTTCAGGGTCCTAGGACCAGCTGAACTGCTGGAAGACTGAAGAAGCATGACCAGGATAAGACTTTATTCAGGGCCTGGCTGATCCTTGAGTTCCAGGCAAGAGAAATGGTGAAGAGTTTGGACCCTGTGAACTTCAGTGTGTGCCAGGGACTGCCCTGAGGACTGGACAAGGACTTGGGAGCTCTCTACCTCTGAGGACAGGACAAGAACCTGGCAGCTGTCTGCTTCTGAATCCAGGTG
>CM053598.1:103929387-103991726 GCA_028646575.1 Pseudocheirus occidentalis | reverse complement strand
ACCAAATCATTGCACAGGGTGAACTAACCACTGGGTGAATCAGAACAAGGTCACTTCAAAGAATTGACATTTGGCTTTAGCTGTAGTGGGAACTGGGCTTGCAAGAGCTAAAGGGACAAAAGAGAAAACTCCAGGTATGAGGAATAATGCTCGCAAAGGTGTAGAGGTAGAAAAGGGGGAGGTGGGGTTCAGGAAGGTAAATAATGTTTTGATTGGTTTGGAAAGATAGGTTGGGGCTGGTCTGTGAAGGTCCTTAACCATCAAATCGAGGCGTTTGTATTTTATTCTAGAGTCAAGAAGGTGATTGAAGCTTGTTATGCAATCGAGTGACATGGTCAGAGCTAGAAGAATTCGTGTCACAAAACAAGAAAATGATGGAAGAGTAGAAAGGGCAATGGATACCCTACATTTCCCTGACAAACAACTATTCAGAAGTAAATCTGTAAGACCACTTTATGTTTTGAAAGAATGAAGGGTGAAATTGTGGAACTGATGGGAAAACATGCAACTTCTTATAAATAGGGTCTGTGCCAAAAGTCTGGCACACTGTTATTGTGGCTTCAGTTCACTTAGAAGAAAAAAAATAAACCTCCAAAGACCCTGAGAACTACAGACCAATTTTCTAGCCATGTTATTTGTAATGAATTGATCCTAATCCTTGAACAATTTAAGTAATCATAATTTTGAGGGAAAAGACAACCTGGTTTTTAAAAAGAAATCAAGCCTACTAGATTTCTATAAGGAGCTTTTTTCTTTAAATGAATCTAGACCAAGGGTTCTTAATCTTTTTTTTTTAATCAGTTTTTAAATGCATAAAATAAAGTACATAGGATTAAAAGGAAAACAGTTATATTGAAATACCTTTAACAAGAGTTGTTTGTTTTTATATGTTCATGGACTTCAGGTTACAAACATATGAATAGAGAAAAAGGAAACCAGGGGTATAATATATTCAGATTTTCAAAATGACAAAGTTCCACACCAAAGGCCCTTTAGAACACCAGTGAAAAGGAAAGTTTACTAAACAAACTGGTTATTTTCATCTTTGTAGGAGATACTCTTCAGATTAGTCATCACCCAGAGTCCATTTCTTTGGAACTGATTTTCTATACTTTGATCTAGATGATGCTGAGTTTGGAGCAAGGGGGTCCAGTGAAATGTCATAGGTATACAAAACTAGCTTGCAGATAGAGTGCCAGGAGTCTCTTGCCCAGACTGCAGTGGTTGAAAGCTGACCAGTGGGCAAAAGCTAGTACAAGGTGAGTGGTAGGTGGGAAGAATGTGAAGAAGATCCTATCTTATAGTAAGTCGGGTAGGTGGTGCACTGTCTGAGAAGGAAGAGATTTGGTCCCTGTCAATTCAGAGCAGGAGAAAAAACAAGGTGATAGGGTGAGGTAAAGAGCAGGCAAAACAGTCTCATACATGGTATTTAAGCCAAGGTTATTCATTCATTCAACAAGCATTTATTAGGAACCTATTAAGTATGAGAGGCCAAGTGTGGGGAATAAAGAAATCTGTCTCAGAATTAAGAAAACCTGGATTTGAAGACCAACCTCTGGCACATATTATACCAGCTGTGTGTCCTCAGTCAAATCATTTAACTTCTCATTGTTCCAGGCAACTTTCTACAGCTATAAATTGCTGAGCAGTTGCTAGTTTCAATTAACAGGAGTTTTCCTCATCAGGAGCTTCTTAAACCAGGGATCAGAAAGAACTGCATGCTGGGCCAACTGTAGCCCATTGCCTGCTTTTGTACAGGCCCAGGAGCTAAGAAAGCTTTTTTACATTTTTAAACTTAATTTAAAAATGTAAAAAACATTCTTAGCTCGAGGCAGTTCAGGTGGTCTGCATTTGGCCCTCAAATATAGTTTGCTCACCCTTGTGTTAAACCAACGAAAACACAGATCTGGACCTCACTCAAATCGGGGAGAGGGGGCAATTTGCAAAGCATCACACAGCTGCATGAGATACAAAGATTATTCATTGTTCGTACTGTCATGAAGTTTACAATCTAGGTAATCCTGGAAAAGGAAGCAAAAACCACAGTGAAGGAGATCACAAAGCTAGCAGAATCTTGTATCAATGTAGGCCAATTCTAATTGAAAGGTTAGGTTGGGTGGTAGGAGCCAGATTGGAGTCATAAACAATTTAAGATTGGGCTTATCCTAGAATTGTAGAGCACTAGAACCAGTCAAAAAGATCTCCTTTTCAATCCTGCCTCAGGCACTTACTAGCTGTGTGAACCTGGACAAGTCTTAATTGTTCTGGGCTTCATTTTCCTCATCTGTGAAATCATTTATCCTCTTTTCTCAGGGTATGATCTAAATCAAGGGAAATCTTTATCGAATGAGTAGGAGAGCAAGGGAATGTCCCTGAGGTAATAATAATAATAATAGTAATAGCTAACATTTATATAATTTTGCAATTTGCAAAGTGCTTTATATACATTTTCTCATTTAAGGTCTTATTCTCCCTGGGGCAGACACTGGAATTTGGGGACCCCAAAGCCCCAAATGCGACTGAGGGGGAATGGAAGATCCTGAGAACCAAGGCCTAAGTTCCTATGGAGGTCAAAATGTATTTCTGCTTGAACTCAGGCATTTAATTCTGGTAATTTAGAAATAGCTTTGTTAACACAAATTTCCCCCTTTGTAGTTAGGAGAGAAAAACATTTCAGATGGGAAGATGTCGCAAGAATAAAGACTCCCTCAAAAATCTCAGCCTCCCAGCCAAAGGCACTGGAACCCTCACCATCTGCGGGCTTCCTTCTCTTAAACTGAACTCTGTTCTGCTGATGAATTTCTTATATGATGGCCTAGTTTTGCAGATGAAGAAAAAAAAGGGCTAGAATTTAAGTGTCTCGCCTAAGGTCGTGTAATATCAGAGCTCTTCCTTTCAGGGTCTCCTGAACTCTGCTCCTTCCACTAGAACCTCAGGTTGTGCTAGGAGGTGGCGGTCTTGGGAGGTGGAGTTGGGTATGGGCCAACAATTTATCTGTGTTGTCATCCATTAATGCTAATACATCAAATCCCTCCCATTAACGAAAAGGTTAGAATTAGTGTGTTAAAGGAATATCACACCAATAAATGGTGTTAATTGATTGATCTTTGGAACAAGGGGAGGTCACTTGAGTGCTATTTGGCAAACCAGGCTTGCCGAAGTATAACGTAGTTTTCTTGGATATTCATGAATATTAACTACCCTTTAACTCTACAAAGTCAGTGATTTGAATCTTAAGTAACAGTTAGAAAATTTAGAAATGGCCCTCTCAAATCTGTTTTCATTTGGAAAAAACCCAGCCTTTGTCAAACTCTTGTCTAAAATACATCTTTTGTTTGGGGTTGTGGGTTTGGGGTTTTTTGTTGTTTTTTGCTTTAAGCTTGGTGGCTATCATTAGAACCTGTCAGTTTCTGTCGTGAAAGGTTTAATGGGAGCACAATGGAAACTGCGTTCAGAGCCTGTCCCTGTGACCTGGTTGGAAATATGAACAATTTGACGGGTGATGTTTCAAACCTAGCAAAACACATCTTCAATTTTCCAAACACAGAGGCTGAACTAAATGTTAGTTTCTTTACCTATTTTGCAGAGTACAGGTTCAAAAACTCTCTGAATGTCTGCCTCTGAATCAAACCAGCTGGAAACCAGCTTCATAAACAGAACTGCCTTCCCTCACTTCTAGACTGCACATTTCTTCCCTTTCAGTTCTGCATATTAACTGCAGCCAAAAATTAAAATAGCATTTCATCCTGTGTGGCCTTCATCAGATGAGACCAATGGGTTTAATAGAAGCATGAGAGAAATATTTAAACTGGGTCAAAACACAAATTTTAAAAATCAGATTTTGAGCAAACTTTAAGTTTTGAAAATTTTATACCCATCAGGAAAAATAAAATACAAATATAAACCATAAAGTCAGATATTGCATAAAACCCTTAGATTGGAGCAGGGTAGAATCAAATGAATTAACAATACACAAAGAAGGAAAAAAATGCTTTTGCTCTGAATCTTCTATCTAAATCTTTCTGAAGTGTAGTACTCATCTGACTTTGTTTTCTTTATTTTTCCTTCTTTTTCAAAATGTAGTTATAGCTCATTCTCTTCTAGAAGTTTATTAATTACTTACTATGTGTAAGGAGAGTACTGGGCCAGGTGCTGAAAATTCTTTTTTTAAAGGCCCTGGTCTCAAGATGCTTACATTCTACCAGGGTGAATATGTATTCAGTTCTGGTAGATCTTCCCACACTTCCTTTTATGCTTCATTTTTATCATTTTGGAAATATAACATAATTTATTCTGCCATTCTCCAGTTTTGTACCTACAAGTGACTTCTAGATTTTTGTTGTTACAAATAGAGCCATCTGTGAATCATTTAAAACAAAATAAGTCTATTTTTCTTTGGTCATATTTTTAAGATAAAGTTTTAGCAGTGGAATTTCTGTATATGATCAGTTTTGTGACTCACTATATTGCAGAATAATTTTTTGATGGACAAACAGGCTTTTGAAGTAAAGGTGAATGGGGTGGGTGGGACTGGAAAAAAGAGCAGAGGAATCACTTTGTCCAAAACCATTGTTCCTCTTCTCTTTCCTCATGCTTCACTCTGAAGAACATTTGAAAAAATTACATATATATGTATGTATGTATGCAGGCTTATATGTATCGTGTGTACATAAAGTATATGTCAACATATACTTGGTGTGTGTGAAAATATGCTTTGTATATATTATATGTGACAATATACTTTGTGTATAGTGCATGTCAATATATATTTGTGTATAAAGTGCATGTGAATATATACACATGTGTATATTACTTTTAATACAATGTTGTGTAGTTCATGTAAATTGACAAAAGACCTCATGATCTTAGGGCAAACATCCTGTTATTGACCTTGGAAACCACTAAGAAAAGACTCAAAGAATAAAGATATTACTGATAACACTCATGTATAAGATACCTGGCTCTGCAAACATGATTACATCTGATTCTCAGACAATCCTGTGAGAAAGATAGGATATGAAGTAATTCTATCCTACGAAGGAGGAAAATGAGATTCAGAGAGATCGAGTGAATTGTGCCCATAGATGATAAGGTTGGTCTTATTTCCATAACCCGTGCTTTCCAATGGCATAGAAAGACTCCGTTTGGTTTTTTGGTTGTTTTTTGTTTTAAATTTTAAGGAACCCAGTTTTAGCAGTTGGTATGGTGGCTATTTCAAGTGTAGTAATGGTCATGCATTATTGGGCATCGCCTGTGTTTCTGTTGTTTTATGGATGCTATATCTGGACAGTTTTCTACACAACCAAACCTTGCAGATGTCAGGCCTGCATAGTATCACAAACCAGTTACTAAACTGGATTTGATTCTGCAGCCAAATAATCAGTAAGCAGCTAGATTATTGACAGTAAAGTGCCAGGTCCCACAGCTCAATTTTTAGTTAGTGAGTGGGGGCAGGGGAAAGACTGTAGTTTATTGTATAGATTTGATCCACAAGTCACTCAAGGATGATCACACTGCTCTTGGGGATATCTTTGAGGTTGCTTTCCTGTGTTACAGCATAGCAGAAGAGATAGAGCCCTTTCCATCCTATTTGGTTAATGTGTGTTTTCTTTAGGGGAGTACATAAAATGAGGAGAGAATGGAGGAGGGAGGGTTGTAGAAGCCAGGAGCTGCTGGGGCTGCGCCCCTCCTGTGAGTCAGACGTCTCCTCTCACCCCCTCTTTCATACAGAACATGGGATGAATTCCTTCCTCCGCCCCCTTTCAGCCTCCCACCCCTGGGCCTGTATTGCTGCTTTCCCCGCTGTGTAACAGGAGTGCTAGGAGGCGGGGCGCCAGCTCCTAATGGGTGGAGGCTTGGGGAAAGGAAGAGCCCTGTAGACATTGGAAGGGAATCGAAATGATTGATGGTGGTTTGGGCTGTTTGAGAAGGGGGAGGGATGAAGTAAGGGGGAGAGGGAAGGGGGGAAAGGGAGGAGACCTCGAGAAGGAGGGGGTGGAGAAAGGGGGAGGAGGAAGAGGGAGGAAAAGAGGAGGAGGGAAAGAGGGAGAAAATCTCAAATCTTTCAGTACTAGCTGAGGTGGACTGGAGCCTCCTCGGCTCACTGCTCCTGGTGGAGGAGCAAGTCTTGGCTTTTCCTGCAGAGTGACTTATTTTTCCTTTTCCTTTTTTTTCTTCTTTTCCTTTTTTACAAAAGCTCTTCTTCCAGGGAGAGGATAGTGGTAAAAGACCGAGCTGGATGGATGGGTATGGGGAGAGGGGCAGCACCTACAGCCCTGGGATTCTTGCAGACCCTCGCTGTCTTTCTCTGCATCTTCCCTGCAGGTAAGGAAGAATTCTTTTGCTAGATGGTAGACTGAAATTGTACTGAGCCCCAGTTTCCCCGGCCATCCTGCAGTAGTTTGCCACATGTTTGAAAGCTAGTTAGTTGGTGGAGTCTAAGCTTTCTAAACACTCTCTCCCCTTAGTCTTTGTTTCTCTCCATTTCTCTCCTGTCTATCTTTCCCCACACTACTTGCGTATTAGTCATTCAGAGAAGGAAATATTCTTCTTATGGATGGGGAGAGAGCTAGCTATGGAAAGGAGCATAGCCCTGCTATTGTAAGATGGGGAAAAACAACTCTCCCTGCCCGAGACCAGTGCTTGCTAATGCACTGAGAAAAGTAAGAACCTTTGGGTGATGTTTCTCAATTGGGCTTTAAGACTAACAGAAATAAGAAAATAAACAATGTAATATTTTCTGTCTCAGTTTTGAAAATGAGGTTGTGGTTTGGAAGTTCCCCCCAATTGGGGGGGTCAGTTTGAGGGGATTTCTAATCCCTCTAGAAAATAAAGAGGCATATACTGATTAACTCTTTGTTTTTCTGACTCATCTTTGGCATGAAAACTTTGATCTGAATGGTAGGGGGAGATTTTACATGTGCATTACCTCTGTGGGGCACTCACCCTTCAACTCAAATTAGAAAACTCTGGGGATGCCTCTGCTCTGGGTTTGGGAGCCCTCTCAGAAATAAACAGCAGAGGGCTACAGTAGACACCTTAGATTTTTTTTTTTTCCTCTCATGTGTTCTTGCCTGTGTCCCAGTATCCACCTTGAAACCACACACCTCAGTACCCTTACATTCTCCCCTCACACACTTGCCCATTCAGGGAGGTTACAGACTCAGCTGAAATCAGGCTAATCTTTTTGTTTGATAACATTTAGAGTTGCCCCTGTTTGTTTTTATTGTGTCAGAAAGGGAGAGAATTTCAGAATTAAAGCTGAAAAAGCCCATCTGTTTCCAATGAATCCCCCATAGTTTTTCACAATGTTTTTGGCAGATCCCTGCCTTCAAATTCCTCCGAGCCCTGAGCTCTTGTTTTTGTTGGGGGAAGGGAGACCAACTCCACAGAGGGGGATTTGTTCCTTCCAAAACTCTCCGGTTTCTTTACCGCTTTTAGGGAGAAAAAAAAAGCACGAAACTTAAATCCCATAGTCTGTTTTCTTTTTAATGTTTCATAAAACTTTATTTCATTTTTGCCACATGTTGTTCAGAACTTGAGCACTCCAGCTAAACTTTTTTAATGCCCATTTCTCTCTTGCTAAAAATACAAACAGAAAGCATTGGCATCCAAATATAAGGGCTGTTCAGATTCATTGTGATGTTTTAGTTGTAGTTTCTTTACCTACCTATACCCCCCCCCAAAAAAAGTCTTCAAGAGCTTTTGAGGTCAAATGAATTTCTAAACAGCATAACTGCTTTCTACTGCCTCTCTGCCTCAAGATCAGAGTTAAATACTGTACAAGAAAGAACTTGATATTAGGCTCTTGGGGGTTTTTTTGTTTTGTTTTGTTTTTCTCCTCATCAGCCAAATATGTTTCAAGGAACTGGCAAAACTGGGAAATCCAGACTCTTTGGTAGCTAGCTGGTCACAGTATTGCACACCCCATGTGCTTCTTAAGTGGGGGTTGGGGAAATGGCAGTATGATCAGTACACCCCACTCCTCTACTCTGCCCTCTCCTTCAACATTTAGGACAGATGTGCTCCCCCCTGTGTAGGTGGCACCAGACTGAGATAGAGTTCCAACCTATTTCCTAAAGCCAGACCCATTTAAGAAAGCTTGGCTATAAAGATGAGCTGAATGCCTCGTATGGAGTCCACCCAATTTTGAAAGTCTATGCTCCAAAGTAGTTTTTGCCCCTGCCTCACCAATTCCTTCATATTCCTTTTTGAATAAAATCAATGCCCTATTCTCTAAGGATCAGGATTGGATGACCTTCTTTTTCTGAGGGCGTAGTTTCCCCCACCCACACCGCAGGGTCTACAAAAAGAAAGTAATCCAGTTCCCAGCCAAGAGATGAGAAAGACGGTCTGCTCATTTTTTTTTTAACTGCCCCTTTCTAAGAAGTAGAAGTTTGTAGTTTACATGCATCTAGGCAGTTTAGTCTCGATAAAGATCCAGCCCGTTGGAAGTTTATCAGATAGGTTGATAAATGGCTTTTGTCTCTTAGCTGCAGTGGGGGATGTGATCTCAGCTCTAAGCTGAAATTGAGAAGGGGGGCTTAGAGGCTGTTAAAACAACACCTTCCAGACTCTTAAAGTGACAGCACTTATTAAGGTTGTGGTCAAGGAGATAGGGAAAGGTGGCAGAATGTTTTGTGGTTGGGATAATACTCTGTAGTTTAATAGAGTGAGGTTCTCTTTATGTTGGTAGAAGGTAATTGAGAAATTTCTAATTTTTAAATTGGTTTTATCATTGCTCTGAAACCTACCATTTCTCTTATGTTACAAGATTAATAACTAAAACCTGGCAATTTTTAGATAGCTTTTCTGTTCTTTTCCTGTAGTTTTGGTTTTATTTTTTCCCCTTATTTGAGGCCTTTTAACAACTGCATAAAGCCAAAGGTGCCCACATCCCTGATGATAGAGCTGTGGAGATCTAAGAACTAAATAGCCTGGGAGTTCTGAATTTCATTATCTGGAGACCTTGGTCAAAAGGCTAGTTTATTTAATGAGAGGAATTGAGTGGCTAATTTCCAGTGTAAAAAAGACAAAGTTTCTTATTCTTGGCATTGTTCTACCTCGTTTGCTTTGGAGAGGGCAGGGTTTGGAATTGTGTCAGGAAGGCTACAGGTCAGGAGTTAGAAGCCTGAGGGGAGAAGAGCTGGGGTTTGAAAGATTGGGTTTCATGAAGGCCCTGTGAACAAAATACAAACCTATACTTCCCCGCCCCCCAGCTCTCCACATAGTTGTATCTCCTGCCCTACTGTTAGAGTGACCCTAAAGTAGAAAGGATATTGGCCTGAAGGTAGAAACTCAGACAAATGTAGCCAAGGGCTAAAAGGATAAATTAGAATGGTTTAATAAATGTATATGGAAGCAAGGATTAGACTCATAGATGTTCAAATTACATTGGACACACTTGGGTAGATAAAGATGTCTTTGCTTCCACCCATATTAGAGCATGGGTTATGCAGCAACAATGTCCCCTTCTTTCATTAAGAACTAATTGTACTTTATAACAAGTTCCCATATTTTAAATTTGAGAGGCAAAATGTTATAACGGCTAGGGGGATAGCCTTAAAGCCAGGAGAACCTAGGTGTTCCAACTCTGCTACAAATTGGCTTCATGATTCTAGGCACATCACTTAACCTCTCAAGGTTCCACACCAGCAAAAAACAAATTGCACAGAAGGGGGCTGACCTGTACTGGCTGAAGGTGAACAGTATATGGGAGTTCCCTGTGCCAGTTAAATCACAGGTCCTGTCACTATCCCTAAGTTTTAAAAACTAACGTGACCTTTACATTAAATAAAAGAAATTTAAGAAAGGAATCTAGCGAGTATTGGTACAATCCATATTCTTGGATCCATGTTTAATTCTTTACACTGTAAAATGATCTTCAGTTTCCCTCTGCCCTCTCAGCTCCAAGTATTTTTAGAAATGTTAGTCCTCCACGGGGAAACTGAGGTACACTGAACCATAGCTTTTTTTACACTATTACCATTGGACTTGTTCTGATTAGTCCCAGTAGGCAGAACTAGGACTGTTAGAGTAAAAGTTAAAGACCTTGTCTCATTATGCAGAATGACATCCTTAACAACTAGAGCTGTCCAGATGTAGAATGAGCTGCCTTGGGAGGTAAGTAATTTCAAGTCACTGGAGCTCTTCCAGTAGAGGTTGGAGAACTTCTGACTTATCATAGGGATGTTGGAGAGGGGAATCACATCGGGCAAGAACTGGATTTGATGGCCTCTGGTTTCCAGCTCTGAAATGCTAGGATAGTCCTACTACCTATAGATAGATGACTGTGTACTCCAAAAAACCAATCACCCAATCACTGTTGCCCCAGACGGAATTTGTTTTTATAGCAAAGGGGTAGTATTACATTATGTCCAATTGTAAAACCAGATGTTCAGAACACAGCAGAAGAAGCACATCTATAGTACTACTTTGTACACTGCTGCCAGCTACATAGGCTTGTAGGGGGCATAAAAACAAACGTCTGAAGATAGCGCTCTGTTATACTCAGACCTGTTCATGAGGTCAGACAGAGAGGTTTGACTATGAGGATGTTGCAGTCTCTAACTGTAAGGGTTGTGGGATTGAGTTACAATAGGATATGTGTAGGTACAAAGGTAGAAACCTAAGTAAATGGTGTGTCTGGGCAAGTATGACAGATATTGAAGCAGAGAACAGACATCAGTGAGTAATTCTAAGCATCTCAGATATGGTAAGCATTGTAACAGATGGTATGAGCTCAACAGGTCCAAAGGGAAGTGATTATCATCATCCGTCTGGCACAATTCTCAAGGTTCTGAATCCCTCTGCCTGAAGTGCAGAGTTCTCTCTTTATCCAAATTGTACACTTCACTTAAAAGCCAGCTAAAGTCCCAACTCCCGCCTGTAGCCTTCTTGCACTGTTGTGCCTATGGTTTGTCACTAAATGATGCTGTAATCACTTAACATCGTTTTGAACTCACAGTCTAAAACAAGACATTGAAGAGAGAAAGCATATTTTACCCTTTCAAGTGGCAGGCATGAAATAGACACATTTCAGAGAAAAGATAAACAGTTCATTGATTTTGAGTTATAAGGCATCGAAGAGGAAGTAAGAAAATATAATGGGGAGGGGGTTGGCGGAAATGAATAAAATGGGAGAGGAGGGATTTAGAACATTTTCCTGGGATTTAGCTTCCTAGTACCTTCCTGCCCCAAAGGCACAGTTTGGCCTTAGAACACAAAAAGGAAGATTCTACCTACAGATAAGCCAGTACCCAAACTGGCAAGAATGTATGGTGCAAATTTGTCTCAATTAGATTTATATCCTTTGGGTTTTGTTTATTTATTCATCCTGTGCACCATTTAGTCCAGTATTAAAATTACCAAAATGCTTATTAAAATAATCTTTCTTTGTGTCCCTGAAAGAAGCAAAGGCATGATTGACCATTCTGTTGAGGAATATTACCCACAATGCCTGCCACATAATAGGCCTTACTAAATGTTCAAGGACTTGATGTTTGATTGACATTGTGCACACAGTGAATTATGAGTATTGCAGCAGCAGTGGAGGTGTCTGCTACTCTTCTCATATACAGTTGGGGATGAGAAGAAAATCTAGGTAAAAGGGTGCCAGTTCAAATGACTTTGAGTGAGCCCCAAATTCCCACATACATATTTAGGATTGAAGGCAGATACATAAGGGAGTGCCTTGGACATAAGATGAGAGGATCACTCTTTAAAGTAGTCCCTTGTGAAAAGTATTATTAATATTACCAGCCCATGAGTTTTTTTTAATAGTCCACAGACCTGAAAATCACCTTTCTCCCCTCAGATGTTCTTGTGATAGAGCAGAGAAGCAGCTTAATAACCTACCATCTTCACAGCTGCCCTATAGCAAGAGAGTTCACATCCACCTTTCAGATAAGCTCTAGCTCCAACTTTGGGTTCTCAGTGTTGAGAGAATTTTTTTGGACAATCCTAGGCTCTGCTCTTAGTTCAGCCTCTTTGCTTCCCTCCCCTTTACTCCCCCCCATGTCACCCCCCATGTCTTTTGGGCAGATTTGGAAAGCTGTTGTTCTGTTTTATTCCACTTAGGATATCGTTTCTTCCAATGATTTGTCATTTGTGGTAGCCAGAGCACAATAATGTCTGGGAATCCAGGCTGAGAGGTGGTTGGTCTCCAGAGTATTGGATTGGTTTGATGGATGGGGTTGTTTAGTCGTGCCTTGTCATGTTAAATGGCATTCAGCCTATTCTGCATGCTCTCATTAGGGAGCCACACAGCAAAAATTTAACCCTCCCTTATCCCTGTCCCCCAGCCCCTTGAATAATATTCACCAAGAAAAAAATCCTCTTTTTTCCCCCTCTCCTTTAGGCTAGTTGTTAAGAACTCTGAAAACCCCAAGTGGAATCACTGGGGTGTCAGTAATCATTAGTAGTGTTGATTCTCAGCCTGGATGTGGGGATGGTAGAGTTGATAAAGGTTGGGTTTATGATAAGCAACCAAGGCAAGGTCTGCTACACCAGGTCAACACTTTAGAGAAAACGTTCCACTCAGTCAGTCTTCTGGTTGTGTTTCTTTTTAGACCTGATGTCAAACACCTAGATGTTGAGTCATAGCAATTCACTGCCAAGATGGTGGACAGCAAAAGTTTCTTGAAAGTTTTACTATAGTGTACACAGAGCCTGAGGAATAAGAACAACAAAGGGTCGTCCTTAGAGTCAACCAATGTCAATAAACTCTTAAGAGAAAATATAAAAATTTGATCTCTGCTTCCCCCATGGAAATGAGAAAAAGTGTGTCAATTCCATTAACTTCTCTTTTTTGATATAACTTTCAGTTAGATTTACTGAGGTTAGGAACTGAGAACAGGGAACGGGAGAAAAGACTTTGTTTTCCTGGTTATCCAACCTACTTCCGGCCTGCCTGGACATCAAATCGATGACCCAAAGACCCGAAGTCAGAAGCCCTTGATTTGAATTCTGCTTCAGATAATTACTGACTGTATGCTCATGAATAAGTGACTTAACTAAACAGCATCTCAGTTCCCTCTTCTAAAAAAAATTAGGTTAATAATCCTTATATTTCCTCAGAGGGTGGGGTGAGGAAAAGCACCTTGCCAATCATAAACTTCAGTATAAATCTGAGTTTTTGTTACAGTGATTTAGCTCCTAAGGCCCCAGGGCCATTGGTATATTGGGAAAGATGTATTCCTCTATGTTCCATTTAGGGTATCATTTCTTGCAATGGTTTGCCATTTGTAGCAGCCTGCACAAAATAATTTGAAGAATATTAAACTATGAGACCCATAAAATACACCCATATTAGTCCCTTTTTTATTTCCAGGATGGACTTTTCAATTAGAAGAAGAGTTTTCAACCTCTACATAATCCAATATTACTAGAGGTGACCATTCTTGATATATATAGTATTTGCTGGGGAAAGGAAATACAGATAAGCATTACTCTAATCATGTCTCTTCCCACATGAAAAAAATCTTCAATAGCTCTCCAGTACCTACCAAATAAAACCCAAATTCCTTAGCCAGCATTCAGTCCTTTTACAGTCTGACCTCAGTCTATCTTTCCAACCTTATTTCCCACTATTTACTAACATGAACCCTTTGTTCTAATCTGTGAGCTCTATTTGTACTCTCTCATGTTTGAGCTTTGGCTCATTCTGTTTCCTTCTCATCTTTTCAAAATGTCCCTATCCCCATCTTCTTTCTCTGAGATACTTTCATTGAATACTCACTTTCAAGTGAGCTATGCTTCTTCCTTTTCTACATACTGTGAATACACAGTTTATTACTAGTGTCATGTCACTTAAGTTTTTAAAAATATTTTAATAGGCAGCCTTTATTTTTGTTATTATTTTGTGAACTCTCCAAAGACAGAGACCCTATTTTGTATGCCTTTGCATCCTGAACACTGCCTTGTGATAGTAGGCACTCAGTAAATATTTGTTGATTGATTGGAGGAAGATGCTTTAGAATGGGTACTGTTTAGGCAAAGGGAATTTCCACTCTGAAGTTTGTATTCAAAATGAATTCTGCCACTTTAAGAGAGGCAGGTTTCTTTCTCTCCCCTCATTACCTCCCCCTAACATGCAACTGAAACCAGATCTAATCCCTTTGCACATGGGTAATTTATTGGTCTATTGGGCTTTTCTTGATGGCAAATTGCATTGTCTTTATTCCTGAGTTGAGGCTCTGGAGTAGTTTTTGGAATTCCTAAGACTCCTTTCTCAGAGTTGATCTTTCACACCCCCTCTGTGCACAGTGAAATAAGTTTTATTGGGCTTCTTTGTTATGCAAATGAGGCAGTAGTAATCAGGCGATTATTGCAAAAGATTGTGCTTGATTAACAGTTCAAAGGAGGTGTCTGAAAGCAGCTCTTGCTGCAGAGATGAACAAATATTTTCATCATGACCAAGTCAGTATAGCCAGCCTTCTGAGCACCCCTTCTTTGACCGATTTCTGTCTTTGAAAGGCATTTGGTAACTATTTAAAGAATTAATCATTCACTTATATTGTTATTTCCACCCATCCCTGCCATCCCAGATAACTAGAAAGGCTGTTTAGGTCTTATTTGCACCTAAATGAGAGAAGTGAAACATTAATTCACATGAAGGCTGCGTGGTCTATTCATTTGTTATACTCTTATTCATAGTACACTTTCACTCATATAAGCCTTTATAGCTTGAAATACACTAAGACTTTTAGGACATCTAGTGGGTTAAAAAAAAAAAAAAGCAGCAGGTTTCCTCCAAGACTAAGCAGAGTAGCTGACTAAGGAAAGAAATATGGTTAGGTGTAGGGATTGATAAGTGTAAATCTGCAGTTTGCCTCCTTGTCACTGAAGATCACTCAACCCAACTGGCCTGAGTATAGGCTGTCAGATATAAGCTACATCCCTAAAATGAGATCTTTTTGAAAGATCTCCATCTCTCTCTCTCTCTCTCTCTCTCTCTCTCTCTCTCTCTCTCTTTCTCTCTTTCTCTCTTTCTCTCTTTCTCTCTTTCTCTCTCTTTCTCATAGATGCATATATTTTTCGTGTAAATATGTTAGCGTTTTTTTTAATTTCTTGATTTAGATAAAGATACTTAATTCATTTTAAAAATAATTTTCTCTAATGTTCACTTTTATTGTCTTTCTTTTACTAAGAACATGATTATACGTAAAACAGGTTATGTACTTGGTAGATGTGTGATATGGTAGGCAGGGGGTGGTAAAGAAGAGAAAGTAGGAAGAAGGGCCTGAATTTCAAATAATATGTTGTTGCCAACATGTAGCCTGCAATAATAAAGAAGAAGAAATCAGGAAAATGGAATATGTCTCTTTTTTCTTCAAGGAGTTTAGGTCAAACAGGATGTGATAAGTGAAAAAGACTAATAACTAATAAAGAACATGTCTAAAAACATCTCTGGTTTATAAGTACAAATGAGAAAGAAAGTATGCAAAGATAGAAGAGAACGAGGAAAGGACATTATCAAGAGAGCTAAAGAAGGAAAGAGCTTCAGAAAGGAGAGGGCAATTCACAATATGGTAGAATGAACAGGCAGTCAGAAGACTTGGGTTCTATCTTAACTCTCACAATAACTGTATAACCCTGGTCAAAATCACTTCACAATTTTGGCCTGACTTTACTCATCTCCACAAAGTTGGGAGGTTGGAATAGAAGATCTCCAAGGTACGTTCTCATTCTAAAGTTCATTCTCAAGTTCTTCACTTTTTTTTGTTTAACATGGGTCAACAAAGAATCAAAGAATTTTATTGCTAGAGCTGGAGAGCACCTTATATATAATCGTAAATGTGATAAATTGATATTTCATAGTGAACTTGACCATATTTATATTTTAAAGCAGTTATTAGGATTTTTGAAAATGTACTTGAAATCATATTCTTTCAAACTCATAGGTTTTTGTATAAAAAACATTAAATGATCTGTTAATTTTCCACCTTTTCTTCAAGTCCATTTCTATAGGTTCAGGGTCAAAAGTGTCCACTTTGCCCACAAAGGACACTGTACTTCATGATGGAATCCTTGAGGGGATGGGCAGATCAGGGACTCTACCATTTTATCAGACAAAAGATACAGATTCTCATTCAAAGAGAGCAAAGAACTTCCACACCTGTGGTTCACAGGTCATAAGAAAGGTTATAAACTATGGACCTGAATGTTTGATGTAACTATGCAAAATGGTTTAGAATAATAGGTACTTTGGACCCAGAACACAAGAAAAGAATCTGTGGAAGGAAATTGAGGACTGGGCAAATATTCTTTGTTCTTACTTCTTAGCAAGTATTCTCCAAATAAGAAAAAGGTATGGAAGTTCTTTTGATCCCTAACCTATAGAAATGGACTTGGTTATTTTTTCCAGTGGTTGATAGAATGTGATATACATTCTTTTCCTTGACTGCCTATGACTCACTACATATCTTTTCAAGAATTCTAACCAGAGTTTTGGCATATTATGTCACTTTTGAACATGTCATTATGTGAAGCTCACTGTCTTGGACTGGGATAGGACTCTCCCAAATTTGGCGACATGATCACTGGCATCAGCAGTTTATCTCTTATGCCTACATCCACCCATTGCTATGCTAGGAACTATACTTAACAAATAAAACATACAGACAATTCTTAGCATCTTTATTATTGAAGTCAGATGGTACAACATAGGCATATATTTGAAGAACTTTTAAAACACTTTGAGATTCCTTGAGAATGGAAAAGTATTCTTCCATCTATATCTTTTGTGGCTTTGTTTTTGTTTTGTTTTTTGCTTTTTAGAGGAGGGAAGGCAGGGCAGTTGGGGTTAAGTGGCTTGCCCAAGATCACACAGCTAGTAAGTGTTAAGTGTCTGAGGCTCCATTTGAACTCAGGTCCTCCTGACTCCAGGGCAGGTGCTGTATTCACTGCACCATCTAGCCACCCCTATGGCATCGTTTTTAAAAACAAATGAGGTGATTGATAGATCTTGGCTTCCAAAGGGTGAGGGACCCTGAGACATAAAGTGATCATTTATATAGGCCTCAGAAAGTAACAAGAGAAAGACTGCTAATCTCCTTAATTAAAGGATTGTTTCACTGTCCTTATTTGCCAGCCTACTATTCACTGTCTCCTTGATTATTCTTCTTCCTGTTCCCTAAATGTAGATACTCCCCCATCTCCCTCCTCAGCTCTGTGGTGCTTTCTTTAGAATCCCACCTTGAAGATCTAATCCACTCCATTCATTCATTCAGCAAATATTTCAACAGCAAACATTGGTTAAGTGCCTGTTATGTGAAGAATACTGTGCTTAACTCTGGGGGTGATAGAAAGTTTAAACAAGACAGTCCCTGCCTTTATGAAGCATCTTTTATGTGTAAGACATACTCATGGCTCCAACTATCACCTTTAGGTAGATAACTCCTAAATCTATATACCTAGCTCTAACCTCTCAGCCAAATCCCAATCCCTCATTTCCAACTGCCTCCTTTCTACCTGGATTTCTACTGACAATTCAAATGCAGCATTTCTGAAACTGAACTTGTCATTTGCCCCCCATACCCCATCTCCAAAGTCAACTTCTTCTGATATCTGCATATCAGTTAAACATACCATTCTTACTTTTATTAGTAAACATACCATTCTTACTTTTATTAGTTAATATTTATATAGCCTTTTATGGTTTACAAAAAGCTTTACAAATATTCTCATTTTATCTTTATAACAACCCTGGGGGGATAGGTGCTGTCATCCCCATTCTACAGATGAGGAAACTTAAGGCCATCAGAGGTTGTGACCTTGCCTAGGAGACCACAGATATTAAGTGTCTGAACTCAGTTCTTCCTGACTCCAAGTCCAGGACACCACCTGGCTGCTCTTTCAACCATCACATCCAATTTTCAAGTCCCGTGGACTTTAATAAACAATGCTTTTCTCTTGCCTTATGCCAAGTCTATATTCCATTCGATCTGATGAACCCAAAGTTCCTCCAGATACACCGTACTTGAATTTTTTCAGTCCTTTCCTTGAGTCATTTACCCTCTACTTTGACTGAGATCCCTTATTTCTGTTTTTCCCCCTACCAAAAAGTTCATTAAAGACAAAGACTTTATCTTATCTTTATTATCTTTCATAATACAAGTTTCATTTCCTTCTCAATAAATGTTGCAGTTTGTTCATTTAAAATATGTACAAAATTATCAGGGACTTCTAAGGCTACATAAACCAATGCATATATGACCGATTCTATCCACTCTTCAACTTTCAGAGCTCGTTGAGGGTTATGTGTGTAGTTCTCTGTATTGAAATTGAAAATAATCTTTTTCTCTCTTGACAAGTGGAAGTACCACCCTATCGTACCTACATTACTAAGAGGCTATTCATTGTTATGATTAACAGAGTGAAAGGCAGTCTTACTGAAATCCACTTTTAGGGTTCTCAGTTTTTTAACTATGTTCCTTCAGAGGTAATTTCTAGGAGAACAGATTGTTTCAGGATATCTTGAAATGTGGGAATGAAGCAGTCTTATTTAGGAACAGAAGTACCCCCACTCCAGCCAGGTAAAGGAGTGATATGAGAGAAAGCCAAGCCAATATTTGCAATACAGATGGACTGGATAGGGCCCCAGAGCCAGGAAAGCTAGTAGAAATCCAGGAAAAGTTAGATAATACAGAATGGTGGGTGAGGTAAAGGCTCTTGAAGTAGAGGAATAAGGGCTGCATTACCTCCCTACAGATCCCATCATCCCTGAGCAATAGGAGTAGAGGAAATAATTTCAGGTCTAGGTCATTGCTAGTTAAAAACAGGGCTATTAAGAGTAGCTGGGAAATAGATTATATACAATTGAATAAACATGCTTCTTTGGCCTCATTTCAAGTAAGTTCTACTTTGACACGATAAGCTTCTGCAGTAGAAAAGGTGGGAGGAGAACTGAGGATGATCATCATGGGGGAGGAGTGAGAGCTGGCATGACACCTCTCTCTGATGAAAGCAAAGCTGTGAGGCAAAGACTGCTAACAGGCTGCCAAGGCAAGTCACCTCTAGGTGCTCGTGGAAACCGCATATCCCAAACAATTATAATATTGAACTGGTCATGTGGAGACACATGACCAAGAAGGGATTTGACCAGTATGTTGAAAGAACTATACTGCATGATCTTGCAAACCTGAAGCAGGTCTACTCTGTTCTCTAAGTGCTGAGGCCAGTAAAGGAGAAAGACAAAACTGTTTTCATGGGTGTATCCCCAAAGAAGAGGTTGCAGAAATAGGACAAAGGGTGTAAGTGAATCTCCATCTCCCATATGTTGAAAACCACTGCCTTCTTTTACTTCTTCCTCTCTGTCTTACTAGACCATGACTTTGAGCAAAAGGGCTTTGAGTAGAAAGAACCTGCCTCTGACACATACTAGCTATGTGCCCATGTGAAAGTCCATTAACTTTAAATATCACAGCAACTCTCAAAGACCGTTAAGTTACAGAAGAGCTGTTGATCTTCATGAGAGGACTTCCCCATGCTGATGAAATGAATCCAGACAAAAATAAATTTCTGAAGCTACTTCCCTATAGGTGAAAAATGGGGGCCATCATGGTTCAATGGAAATATTACTGGGTTTATAGTCAGAGTACCTGAGTTCAAATCCTGACCCTTGCCCTTACTATCTATTACTTGGGGCCAGTCAACTCCTTTGGGTCTCAGTTACCTTATCTGTAAAATTGAGAGGCTATGTTATTTTAAAGCCTTTCCATCTCTTGGATCTATGATTCTTTGATTATGTAGGCTACTGGGAAAAGTAGGTCATTTCTGTATGTAGTTTATCTCTTGATTGTTTTGAACTTAAAGAGATGAGATAGTTCTGTGTGCTTAAGAGGTAGGGGAACGCAGTCCAAGTTTAATTAAGATGGCATATTGACAACTTTTTCTAAGTCCCCGATAAGATAACTGAATTCCCAAATTTTTAGTCATCTCCATTAGAGTTTTATCTCTACCAATTTCCCTTTTAACACAGAGAGAAAAGGAAGATAGGTTTTATGTTGCACCTCCCTTAGCAATGCCTCCTCCTACTCCATGGCAAACCTAGCCTGTACAGTTTTAGTGGTGGCTTTAGGAATTCACTAAACCAGTTACAGGGCTGTTTTTCACTTTAACAGTAGCAGGGAAGTTAAGACATAGGAGGATTTGGAGGGAAAGACAGTGAGTTCAGTTATAGACATGCCAAATTGTATATACAGGACATCCAATTAGAGTGTCCAATAGACAGTTGGAAATGTGATGCTAGATATCTGTAGAGAGGTTAGGGTTGGAAAAGCAGATTTGAGTCATCAGCATTGATATGATCATTGACTCTATGGAAGTTATTGAGATCACCAATCATAAAGGGAGAAGAGAAGAATGCTCAGGGGAATGCCCTGCAGAACTCCCACCACTAGCAGGCTGGATGAAGATGATGAAGAATGGATGAAGAACTCCAATGGGCCATTCCAAGGGGATACAGCTCTAAGAACACTAGATTGTACTCCAACTCAAGGGAATCACATTTGGGTTTTAGGAGAACTCACCTTAAGCTCTTCTCATTCTTCCTGTGTTTATGACGCCTTCGTGAAATGCCCAGTGGAATTTCACTTTGCTATTTCAAACTGATTTATAGTCCTGTTATCTGGGTCAGAGCTCAGTTTGGGTCTACCAGGTAGCATGTGTTCGGTTAAGTCGATCTATAAGCTAAGTGATATGGCATTTCCCATATTTTAAGCTAGAGGTCTAGCTTCCTGAGGAAGAAGACCAGAATGGCAAAGGGGCCTCAAGGTTGTCACATGGGAAGATCAGTTGAATAAATTAGGGAAATTTAGCCTAGAGAAGGTTTAGGTGGACACATGAGAGCTATTTTAAAAATCTGAAGGATTTCACATGGAAGACGGATCAAATATATTATGCTTGGACCTAGGAGCAATGAGAAGATGTTGCAAAGAGTCATATTTAAATTTGATATAAAGAAAAATTGCCCAACATTTAGTGCTAATCAGACCTAGAATGTATTACCTCAGAATATAATGGGTTTCTCCTTACTGAAGGTCTTCAAGTAACAAGACTACTTGCCAAATAAGTCCGTAAGCATTTATTAAGTGCCTACCACAGCGTCAGTTACTTGGGATACAAAGGCAAAAATCAAACAGTCCTTGGCCTCAAGGAGCTTATATTCTGTCAAGGGTGATATAGATATATAAGTATATACAAGTCACAAAGCAGGCAAAAAATAACATTGGCAAGAAGGCACTAGCAGCTGAAGGAACTGGGAAAGGCCTCTTCTAGAAAGTGAGCCTTGAGTTGAGTCTTGAAAGAAGCCAAGGGGCTTCCAGGAGGAAGAAGTGAGGAGGAAAACTTATAGGAACAAAGATGTGAAGAGATGAGGTAGAATGTTACGTGTGAGCATTGGCACATCGGCCAATATGGCTGAAGTACAGTGTGCGTAAAGGGAATGATGTGTGAGAAGATTAGAAAGGCAAGAAGGGGCCAGGTGATAGATACTCTTGTTTAGAGAGGGGTTAGAGCAGACAGTCTCGGATGTTGCCTTTGCCTTAGAGATCTTGTAACTAACTTTCACCAAGACTGGGGTGATTAACCTTGGGGAGGCAAAATAAACCTCCTAATAGCTTCCCACTATCTTAGGTTAGTGAACAGTGGTGCTATTAGTGATATGGGGTGAAATGAATGGGATCATTGTCCCAGACCTAACACAAAAGGTATACATCCTGTCCTAGGAGCGATATCGTGTGTGTGCGTGTGTGTGTGTGTGTGAGAGAGAGAGTGTGAGTGAGTGTGTGTGTGTGTGTGTGTGTGTGTGAAAGAGAGAGAGTGTGTGAGTGTGTGTGTGTGTGTGTGTGTGTGTGTGTGTGTGTGTAAGTAATTAAGGCGATCCCCAGCATTTTCATGAAAGGCTTGAGTTGCTTATCAGCAGAGCTGATCAGTTTCCTATGCTGGTGGTACTCAAGGTTGCTGGTCTATTAGCATATATACCTATATACTTTTCACACAATTTTCTTTGAAATCATGTGTCTCCTTAATCCTAAGAAAGCAATGCACCCCTAGGAATCATAGGTCAGCACACACTGCTCCCAGAATTAATTATGCTATTGGAACAAGCATTGTGTTTAGATGGCTAGTCTAAGAGATCAGGTAATTGATAGCTATTGGAGTTGGTTTCTTTGTACTTTGTTCTCTAAGAACATTCGTTCTCCTACCTACCTACCCACCAACCTTAGCTGTTTGTATTTTGGGATCTTTAAACCTAGTGGTTTAAAATACTACTGTATCTTGTGTACACTGTATCATACATACAACCTGTGCTTTAGGTTAATGGTGTCATTTAGAAAAGATAAACAGTGCAAGATAATGAGTTCCTTGAGAGCTGGGACTGAGTCTTATTCATAGGCACATTCTCGAACATCCACTCCCTCCACACGCATACATATGTACACACACAGAGACACACCCATAGAAACAGAGCTTCACCTTTCATAGATATTAAATGGTTATAACCAGGGATTTCTGTGCACCAGAAGTATAACATCTCTCCACAGAAAGCATAATAGTCATATATGAACACCAGGGATGAGTCTGAGAGATCCAAGTTTTTTACTCACAACCATGGGAATTGTGATCAAAATAGTATAAGAGGACTGGAGATCTAGCACCATCTTTCTTTATGGGTGTTTGCCACATCACCATGGAAAGTTGCAAAAATTGCCCTTAGAAATAAATCTTTGTTAAGTCAATATTTCTGAGCTTTTATTAGTGGCATTTACAGCAAATATAGTGCATATATTTATAAGCGTGTGTGTGTGCATGCGCCTGCATTCCTTTATCAGTTATTCTTTGCAGCCATACAATCACCAGGCAGGTTGGTTGACTCCAGTACCTCCTAGTATAAGTTTTAGAGGTGAAGAAACTGTTCACTAGAGAGGCCAAGAGACTGAGCAATTTAGACACTTCACATACTTCTAGTACGTTCTACGTGACACTTAGCAACTAAAATTGTGGTCACTGAACATGAGTAAGAAAGACTTAAGCTGTGGGGTGAATGAGAATAGAGAGAAGAAAAGTATATTCCCTGGCCTTGGGACAAAGTCCAGTTAAAAGGTTCTGCCAATATTAGGGAATGTTGATCTATTCAGCCCTGTTACTGCTACTATGCTCCTAACCTAGAAAGGAAAAATGCAGCAGAGCTTGTACGTGTGCCCATAGTGATATATTTGTACTCTCTAAACAGCCACTTCTCAGTGCAAGATCCTGAAGTGTAACTCAGAGTTCTGGACCGCCACATCAGGCACCCACTACCACGGATCTGAGGACGCCCCTGAATTCTGCACTGCTCTGCGAGCTTACTCTCATTGTACCCGGCGCACAGCCCGTACATGCAGAGGGGACCTGGCCTACCATTCAGCCGTCCATGGCATAGAAGACCTAATGAGCCAGCACAATTGTTCCAAGGATGGTCCCACCTCACAGCCCCGTCTCCGAACCCTCCCACCAGGAGACAGCCAGGAGCGGTCAGACAGTCCAGAAATCTGTCACTATGAAAAGAGCTTTCATAAACATTCAGCTCCCCCCAACTATACCCATTGTGGGTTGTTTGGGGACCCTCACCTCAGAACTTTTACGGACCGATTTCAGACCTGCCAAGTACGAGGGGCTTGGCCTCTCATTGACAATAATTACCTGAATGTGCAGGTAACCAACACTCCAGTGCTCCCAGGATCTTCAGCTACAGCCACCAGCAAGGTAAGATCACAGTACAGCATGAAGCTGGACAGCCCCAGCTCTTTTCTATGACTTTAGATAATTCTCAAGCTAGTTCTCCTCACCTACCCCCCCCTTCCCCAGTAACTAAGGAAGAAAACAGGTCATTTGTTGTGAAAAGGAAAGCACTGAGATTAACCTACCTGGCACCATCAAGCTCTGTCTCCTGCAAGAATAAACTGACACCTTTTGCTGTTACTGTTACCATTCTGAGTCTCGGGTTATCCTGGCCAGACTTGAAGTGCTAGACCAAGAGTGAGCTACCTGTGGGCATTTGTACCAACAAATGCCACCTGAAGCAATTATTAGTGTGATATCACTTGTCATTCATCAAAGTAACAAGTAGTTAATTAAGCATTGCTTAAAAGGTGCTATAGAACATCCACAGAAATTTAAGTGTCAGGACCCAGGAAACTCACAGCCTAAAAAAGACACATATGTGTACATGTATACACACACATATACAAACGCTTATACCTATACCCATAAGGAAAGGTTAAGAAGTGATGCATGTATGACCGTGTCAACTGATTTGTGGAATAAGTCCTCTTTTTCTTCTTTCCCTTACTCTTTCTTCCTTCCCTTTTTGTGATTTACTTTTCCCCCATTTCTTTTTTTCCTCTTTTTCTACCTATGACTAATGCCTGCCTGTCAGTGGAATCTATGAGCATTGCACAGCCCTGATGGTGGTTTTTGCGGGTGGGAAAGCTGCTCGACCCCTGTCATAAATTGTTAAATGCTCTAAAATCAGGGAAATAGCAAGGATGCTCATTGTTGCTGTTCTTGTATGGTTTCGTTTTTAAAACTGGCTGTTCTTAAAAGGCAGGAAAAAAGAAATTTGGGGAAAAACAGACAAAAGGGGAAGTAGCTATATCTCTCAGCTGATACAATGGTTTGTTTATACAATCCCAAGGATTCGACAAAAATATTAATCAAAAGAATTAAATATATCTGTAATATAGAAAGCTATAACAACTCCCCAAAATCATCTTGTCCACATATTACTTGTAAAATACCAACAGATGAGAAAAGTCATTCAAAAAACTAAAACTGAATTATTTGGTAAGTAACCTATCAAGAAAAGTTAGAATTTATATGAAGACATCTGTAAAATACTCTTTAGAGAAATATGAGACACAAATAAGTAGATAGTCATAGATGTGTCTAAGAGTAGGAGATGATAAAGAATGATAGGAATTGGAAGGGCAGAGGTTGTACCAAGTTTGTGATTTTAACGTATTCACTACTTGACATATTCCTGTGATAGAAGACATATATTCCTGTGATAAAAAGACAATCAGGTGATTTTAAACACAAATGGTCTTACTGTTTGGGGGGGGGGGTGTGGCAGGGTGGGTTTTGGAAGCATTTGAGGTTAAGTGACTTGCCCAGGGTCATACAACCAATAAATGTGTGAGGCCTCATTTGAACTCAGGTTCTCCTCACTCCAGGACAGTGCTCTATCCTAGTTGCTATGGTATTAGTGTTTTTACAGGTACATAATAGGATCCTCTAGTTAGAGCTGAAAGGGGTCTTTGGAGGTTCTCTCTTTCAGTCCCATTTTACAGATGAGGAAACTTAGGCCCAGAGAGTTTAAATGTTTCAGGGTCACACAGGTTAGTAAGTGGCAGAGGTGGGATTTGGGTACAGGACTTCTACTCTAAAACCAATACTCTTTACACCACAGAAAAGTTATCTTTTCTCTGTGGAATAACTTAATGCCAAGATTCTTCAATTGCTTTATATAGAAATTTTTAGTGAGCAGTAAGACATTCTTTGATCCATTTTATAGATGTGTAGAGAGCCTGGAATCCCAGGAACATAAAGTGACTTGGCTGGAGTTGCTCTTAGTCTCTGGACTGACCTGAGGACAGTGTTCAGATCTCTTGCCTTACAGGCCACTGCACCATCCACTGCCCACCCGAGCTTTGGTGTGTTTGCTGTCTCCTTTGATTTCCCCAGGGGGTTTTCCCATTTGGCAGGAGAGAAGGAATGACCAGCAGTCCAGCTCATCCAAAACCAAAAATGGCAGCAGTTTGTTTTTCTGTGGAAAGAGCACTGGAACGCATGCCAGGGAGAACCAAGCTTGGTCCACAAGGGAGTTTCTGTTTCTTCTATTCCCTCTCCCACCCACCCCTTAAAATTGAAACTTTGTAAGTGACTTGAAGGCTGACGATAAATGCTGGATTCTTCTGCATCTAGAGCAAGTGCCTCCTCTTTCCTTATCCTCATTGTGCCTACATATCCCAAAATAGAGGTATCTCTTTCCTGGACCCCGTAGTTTGTACTAGAAAGTAGGGTTTTAGTCTTATCTCACCAGGAATCACTAATCTATTTTAATACAAAAGCCCTACCTTGCTCTCAATGCCCAACAGCTCTCAGCCCTCACATGTAGGCAATACACGTCTTTCTTTACCAACTTCTGTTCTCTCTGTGTTTGTTATTGTCATAGCAGGGGTGCCATGAATCCTTGTTTCATTATTCCTCTGGGTCATTCTTCATTTCCTTTATGAACATGAGGCTATACAAGTCACGATCTCCTATATTCTCTAATGATCTCTCATGATCTCCTACATTCTGCTAATCTTCCCAGGAACCAAGAGAGATAAACACAGGGAACCAACCTCAGCAATAAGTAAATTAAGTCACAGACTCCCAGTCATACTACAGGAGGTAATATGACCCAAGTACTGCTTTGTCCTTAAGCTACTGGTTTTTATCCAGAACAATAATGAAATAGAACAGGGTGGGTCTCTTCCCTGGGGTTATTATAAAGATCAAGTGATATGGTAGGTGAAACCAAAACACTAAATAAAGCAAATTGTATTCATTATAATTGTTGTTGTTTTATAGAAGCATCTTGATACACTGGATAGAGCCCTAGGCATAAAGTCAGGAAGACCTCAGTCCAAATCCCATCTGTTTTGTGATGGAGGACAAGGCACTGAAGCACTCATTGGCCTTCAGACAATTCCCTAGGATTTGCCTTTTAAGTCATAGACATTCTTCCCCACGCAGACCACATCACAGCTCCTCCCCTGTATGTTCATGATTGAGTCTGGGTTGCCACCTCTTTCGACTGATTCATCACAGATCCTGTATCTTTCAGCCTTTTCAACTATGGGTTAGGAGCTATATTGTGACCTACTGTGGGGTTCAGGAGGCCTGAGTTCTGTTGTCTTGGTGCCGTTGCTTGGCCAGGACCTTAAATGTATCTTTTTTGTTCCCCCTCCCTGTACACTACATAGACCTGAAGAGTGATTGTGAGCAGAAAGTTTCCCATTCTTGCCTGAATACTAGCTCATTGAACCTGGAAGTAATGGAGACAGATGAAGTGAAGTGGGCAGAAAAGATTCCCTCCTGAAGCCAAGCAATGTTAATTAATTAATTAAATGTCCTGTTGGGGTAACACGGCTGGTTACACTTGCACAGTCCTTTTGATTTTCCCACAATACTGTCTCTGAGAGTGCCATAATTCTCATATTATAGATAGAACAACAAAAATGCAGAGGACTTAAAGGATTTGCTCCAAGTCAGCAGAGGCCTCTTAACCCTCTGTCTAGTAATGGATTATTCCATTAAATGTAAACTCCTTGAGCTAAGGGGTTATTTTGTTTCTGCTTTATGTCCAGGGCCTAGCTCAGTGGCTTCTTCTTAATAGGCAGATTCTAAGTCCCAGACCTGGTCTCCTACCTCACAAAATGCCTGCATCACTACCTCTGATATCTCCTGTAAACAACTTCCAGACTAATCTTCTGAAAATAGCATTTTCATCTTCTTATTATCCTATTAAATACATGCATTGACTTCTTGTCCAAACTCCTTGGTTTGGCATTCAAGGTCACAGTCCAGTCCCATGCACACCTTGTATTACCCTGCTCCAAGACAAGGCATGTTCTTCTCCCTTCTCTCCATATATCCATTCATACCCATTTTCCAAGGCAGTAACTGAAATCCTACCTGATCTATATATTCTTTCACAATTGTTCTCGGCATAACGTGTAATTGATGTTTCATCTGATATCTATTGCACCTATGTGTTGTCTGTGCCACTCATTTGGAATTTACTTATTGCCTGGCATTATAAAAAGCCCACATTTTCCTAGACTTTTAAGGTTTACAAAATGCTTTTCTTTTAACAGCTCTATGATAGAGGTAGCGGAAGCAGTGATATCCCCACTTGGTGGGCGAGGACAGTGAGCTTTAAAGGTTTAGTGACTTGGATCAGTCACATAGCTAGTAAGTTGTGTTTGTCCTTTGTTTTCAAAGTATTTGAGGCAGGAATATCACTAAGATTGCCTGAAACAAGTCCCACCCTCTTGCTATATACCATATTATATTCCCTCTTCTATGGGTGTGTGTGTAGATATAAATAATTTCACACATATATATATCCTATACACTGTACACATGTGTGCCTGTATCCTCAACTTGTATATAAGATCCTTGAAAGCAGATATCTAATCTTTAACTTTTTGGGTGGTCCCACAGGATATGAGCAACAGCCCTTCCCCCCACCTTGTTAGGGTTTTTTGTTTGTTTTGGTTTTTTGCTTTTTTGAGGGAGGAAGGCAGAGCAACTGGGGTTAAGTGACTTGCCCAAGGTCACATGGCTACTAAGTGTTAAGTCTCTGAGGCTGGATTTGAACTCAGGTCCTCCTGACTCCAGGGCTGGTGCCCTATTCACTGCACCACCTAGCCTCCTTGTTGTTCAGTTTTTGTTTTTGTTTTTTAATTCTGCATACTGTTGATATACTTCATTAATGATGATAATTAGATGAGAATTTGCCACCCTCCAGTAGTGGGGTGGCAAATTTTGAACTTGGCCCACTCTCTGATATAGGGGTAAGCTGGTAGGTAGTAGAGTAAAACTAACATCCATTCATTTCTGTGACAAATTGGTGCTTGGTCAAGAACAAGTTCAAATAAGCACGGACCAGCTAGTTCAGCAAAGACATAGAATAAAATGATTCCTTTGGGAGGAAGACAATATAGAAGACAGCTGTAAATGACAGCAAGCAGATCTTAGGAATATTTTTCTCTGCCTTCCTCTCCTCTCTTCTCTTCTCTGCTCTCTCTCCTCTCTCCTCTCTCCTCTCTTCCTCTCTCTCCTCCTCATTGTTGGCACTGGATCCTACTTTTCAACAAACCCCCTTCGTGCTGTTACTTGTGGTTCATTCCCTGGCACTAATATTAAGAAAAATCTCAGGAGCTTGTCAGCCTTCCAGAAGACTGTCTCCATGAGAGATGGTGGTTAGAATCTCTAAACCAGCCTTTCCTGTTTCTTCCAAGGAGCCCTCTGGGACTTGGTGAGGAGTCTCCCCCAAGCCTGTGTGCCTGTGTGGCCCTCCAAACTACGGGGTTTGTTGGAGACATCAGGGAGGAGTAGAGTTCCTTCAAGTAGGGCTGCAACTCATCTCTGCTCCCCTTTTCTTCATGCTCTTCCCATCCCCTTGCTCTTGCCCCCAAATAAACAATCTATAAAGACTGTCAACTGGTATTTTCTCCAAAACTTGAGATTGTTCTTGGTTTCATCCTTCTAAGTGCAGCAATAGCCATGTATTATCACATATAGATGTTGGTAGCTAGGTGACCCAGTAGACAGAGCACTGGACCTGGAATCAGGTCTTCCTGAATCCAAATCCAGCCTCAGACACTTGAGTTACTAGCTGTGGGATGCTGGGCAAGTCACTTAACTCTGCTTGCCTCAGTTTCCTCATCTGTAAAATGAGTTAGAGAAAGAAATGGCAAACCAGTATCTTTGCTAAAGAACAAAACAAAAACCCAAAAAACTAGATGAAGTTGCAAAAAGTCAGACGTGACTGAAAAACAACTGAGCATTACACATAGATATAGACTTGCTAGATAGCCTCATCCATCTACAAACAATGTAGAGAGGTAAGGAAGTTGAAAGGAGATAAAGCAAGAGAAGCAAGAAGTAAGTCTCTGCTGTCCAAATAGACTATATGAAGATGACAAAATTAAATTAATTTGTCCAAAAAATGGATGGAGAGGCAGCGTTTTGCCTTCTTAAAGCAATAAATCCCTAAACTTTGTAGCTTGTATCATTTAGAGAATGCAGTCCTATCCCTTTATATATATCCTCCTCCCACCCCAATTCCATCTCCACACGCACACATGAAAAATTTTTCTGGGAGCAAGGTGGGGGGGGGGGGGTTGGTCAGGGGAATCTTCCCTAGGTAGAATGTGATAGAATGGAGAAGGAACCTGATACTTGCTTGGCTCAAATTTTTGTAGGTTTCCCTTCAAAAAACATGCCCCAAAGTTTATAACCTCCCCAACTTCATTTCTTCCTTGATCCCCATCATGGTCTAGCAAAGTTTTAAAGCTTTACAATGGTGTGAAAGAATCTCTGATTACACATTGTAAATTGAAAGTAAATCTCACGTTCCACAGTTAGCTTAATACAAGTTAAATGATTAAACATTACCTGTAGGTACTTCTTTTGTTTAATACTTATCAATCTACTGACCCCTTCTTTGGGCCTCAGCTTTATTTTTGCCAGGCTTATTGCTTTCCCAAAATGAGATCTCACTGTTTCTCAGCCCTTTATACCCCACTGGGAAAAGGGTTTGTTTTGGGGGAGAGGGTCCCAAGCAAAGATAAAACAAAACACTTGTGTGCCATGGGCAAAGTTTGAAAATTATTGAGCACACTAGCCCATAATTCTTTACATTTGAAAATTTTGTTCCTAGTATTTTACTCTTCACCAAAGTCCATTATATGCAAATTTACTTTTACAAAATAAAGGCAGATATGCCATCAGAAAAATTTTCTAGCATTAAAAATGCTATATTTATTTCTTTAAGTAATATTAAATAGAATCCCTCATTATATGCCCTCATGTCTCAGGACCTATACAATTTTTCATCTTACTTATCCCCAGCCTTCCTTAACTTCAGGTTGGAACTATTTTTTTTTAGCAGCCTCCTCCCTCATTTATTCAACCAAAAAAATCTCCCTTAGCTCTACTTTTAAGAAATTTCTGATAGCCTTGATTTTAGTCATGGCCACTAAGTTTTCCTGAGCTGATTCCCACCCACTTTGTTTTGGCTTTTTGTTTGTTTGTTATGTTTTTGTTAGCTCTTTTCTTACTGTTTCTTTTCAAGGTCCCTCTCTATCCTTGTTCTTAAGGCTTTTTTTTTTCTCCAATAGGCTCTTGGCCCCACTCTTCCAGCTTGGATTAGCTCATCCTGGGTTCTCTTTCCTTTTGATAATTCTCACCACTGTATTTCATTTTTAAAAGCCCTTTTAGATTGTCTTAGCTTCTTCTCTATTGCTGCCACTCTTAACATCCACAGCTTTAGTGGCTCAGTTTAGAAATTCATTTCCTCCTGGTATCCTTAATTTCCATAGCCTCCTAGCCTAAGCTGGCATCTTTTGTACATCCCTCAGGTAGTAACTAATGTGTAGAATATATCTGTCTTCTTGCCTTAAGAAGTTCCACTCAGCCTTGCCTAGGGCTCTGGGCCTTCATGAGTGTTACAGTGCTTGAGATTCCACATGAGATTTTTAGCACCAGTACCATAATCCACAGTCAGTTTTTGGAGAGAGATATTTTCATCATAAAAGCACCCAGGCTTCCAACATCCTTTCATTGCTTTTGACAGTTTAGATCAGTTGTCCCCCTTGGAGTGAGGTCACCTTACTGATAGGAATTTCTGAGAGGCTCAGGCAAATCAGGTTCCATCAAATAGTACTTCTATAGCAAAGAGACATGGATAATTTGAGATTGAGGGGGAGGAACAGGTGCTAGAAAGTAGCTAAAAGGCCTGTAGAATTGACAGAAGAAGATAAAACAGCTGAATGCAGGAAGTACCTAACTCCTAAGTACCCAACCCTAGTTCCTGTTGGTCCTAACCAGTGGATTCCTCTTTAGTAAATCAAAGTTTAGACCATTCAATTCAAGAAATATTTATTCAGTGTCTGTTATATTCAAGACTCTGTGCTAGGTGCTGGGGATAAATGCTAAAATTAAAACTCTGCCCTCAAGGAGTTTTTTACCTACTTGGGGAAGATACAGTATGTATGCAGATATTAGGGAGGTGGAGGTTGGAGAAGGCTTCCAAGGCAGGTAAGATCTTAGCGCTACTTTAAAGAGGATCAGGATTTTCAGACAAAGGTGAAAGGAAAAGACATGTTTTCCCTCACTCCCTGTGCCTAAGCCTGGTTCAAAATCCTGTCTTCTAGTTGTCCTCAAACCCTGAGGATTCCTGGAGCCAAGAGACAGAGACCACCACGTTTGTAATTAAATTAGGCTAAGGAACACAATTCAGGTGTTATATGTGCCCTGAATACTGCCCACTATGAACAAGTTATGGCAATGGGAGATGAGTGTTCATTTCTTTCTGTTTAATATATTTTCCAATAGGGTGGCATTTTTTTTCTTTTTGGAGGGCAATTGGGGTTAAGTGACTTGCCCAAAGTCACATGGCTAGTAAATGTGTCAAGTGTCTGAGGCTGAATTTGAACTCAGGTCCTCCTGACTATAGAGCCAGTACTCTATTCACTGTGCCACCTAGCCACCCCTGGATGGCATTTTCTAGGTGATGTGAAGTCAGCAAAGACATGTAAAGGTTCAGTTTCACAGGAGCCAAAAAATCCTGAATCAAACAACCTTCCTGCAACCATACCCTCCTTTTCTTCCTGCACCCTGCCAAGTCAGACCAGGCATTTTTTGTCCTAAACATCCTCAGCAACTTCTATTTCACTAGAGTGGCAGTCTCTGGTGAGTTTCCCCCACAGAATTAAATTACTCAAATGAAAAAACAGCTGCAGGAACTGTCCACTACCGAAGTCCATTTAACATAATAATAGCCAAATGATAGCTCCCTTTAATGTAGTAATCCATTGACAGAATTTTAGACCTGAAAAGATGACAGTACTAGCTCTTGCTAAGTGGCCATAGTGTTTGAAGCTCTGAGCAAGAGTTGAGATTACTGCAAAAACAAAGAACTATGATCCCTCCTTCAAGGGGCTTTTACTTATTGGCATAGAGAGAAAAATCTTTTTAAAAAAATTTTTTACTAGAGAAATAAACACTAACTGCAGTAGAACCGCTTGAAATTAGATTCTTACTTGGGAGGGACCACATAATCTGTTTGGGGGTCAAGTGCCTCCTGTTGGCCCATCCCACTTAGCATTCTCCTTAAGAGAAAAAGACCATGCCCTGGAGATGATGTCAACTTGTAAAGAGGGAGGAGAAGCAGGTAGCATTTAGGGTGACTACCTACCTGGCTTTTATGATTCAAATGAAAATTACTAAACACCTACCATGTACAAGATACTGACTTGAAAAGAGATGTATAGAAATAAATAAGACATAGCCCCTGCTTTCTAGAAATTTAAAATACCATTAAAAAGATAAGGCCAATAGAGAAATAAATAAGAAGACAAGACAGTATGTGATCAATGCAGCAAAAGTTACAAAGTTTTCTAAGGATGGAAGTAGAAAAATACAGAATGCTTCGTGGACTTGTCTGTTAGTCTTCTTCTGGAGGACGTGGAATTCCAGCTGTTGGAAAAAAGGTTGCAAAGTAGCCTGATGGCATGTTGGGTGTCCGTATGCATGTGAGGGCTTTGTGTGAGCTGATTTGCTGCTTGTATCATTAAGGAAATTCTTCATGATTCATGTCTTCAGAGGACAGTACTGGTAATTACCATCATGCAGAATCTCAAAGCTGTAGAAGGTCCTAAGATTTCATATAATTATTCCTCCACCTCAAAACAGAGCCCTTTTCTAGCACCCTAAGCATATAAGAACCTGTCCTGAACTGAGAAAAATCTAACAATGATTAGGGTCAAGAAATTATTTTTTGTCAAATCTCTAATGCCATGTGTTAAACCCATGTTGCCTAGTTCTCTGTTTGATATAACTAGAAGTTAGGGGGTCTCTGCATAATAGATTTTTTATTCTTTTGAAGACATTAATAATCTTTTTCTGATATTTCTTTCCTAAACTAAATAATCCTAATTCCTTACTTATTTTTACAAGTCAATAAATAGGACTGCAGTTTGGAGCCTAATCACTTCTATCCCTTGCTTCCTTCTTGCCAGCTCACAATCATCTTCAAGAATTTCCAGGAGTGTGTTGAGCAGAAGGTATACCAGGCAGAAATGGATGAGCTTCCTGCAGCATTTGCTGATGGCTCCAAGAATGGTGGTGACAAGCACGGGGCCAACAGCCTGAAGATTACCGAGAAGGTGTCTGGCCAACACATAGAGATCCAGGCCAAGTACATTGGTACCACCATTATTGTGAGGCAGGTGGGCCGATACCTGACTTTTGCTGTGCGCATGCCAGAAGAGGTAGTCAATGCCGTAGAGGACAGGGACAACCAGGGCCTCTACCTCTGTCTCCGGGGCTGCCCCCTTAACGAGCAGATTGACTTCCAATCCTTCCATGCCACAGAGAGCTGGGGTACCCGGAGAAAGGGGTCTGGCACTGCTGTTTCCTCCCCAGAGGTCTTTACTTATGAGACGGCCATGGCCAGGTGCAAGGAGAAGCTTCCAGTAGAGGACCTCTACTTCCAGGCCTGCGTGTTTGACCTGTTGACCACAGGGGATGTGAACTTCACACTCGCTGCTTACTACGCCTTTGAGGATGTCAAGATGCTGCATTCCAATAAGGACAAATTGCACCTTTATGAAAGGACACGGGACTTGCCTGGCAATGCAGCAGCCTCAGGGCAGTGCCAGGAGCTTGTCCTTTCCCTTGTGGCCATACTGTGGTGTTTGGTCTCAGTGTTCTCTTAGGCGTTTGTTGTGCAACCTAGAAGAAATAGACTTTAGAGTGAGAGGAGAGAGCAGCCCCCTTGCTTGGGAACATCTGTCTTTTAGAGCCTGGTCAGAAAGGAGAATGACTAGTGAGGCCTCCGGGGAGCAAAAGAAATCTTCTCACATCTCTGTCACCTGTCATCTCCCTCCAGAGAGAAAAGATGGGGAGATAGTAAGTCACCAGGCAGGTTGGTGAAAGACTGTTGCCTCATGTAGACAGATTTTGGCTTCCTTTGCTGGCAGGGGTAGTGGGTATCACTGCCCACTGCCTCGTTTCTGCTCTCTCAGTAGTGCTACAAGGCTGTAGTGACTGTGATGTTGGCATTTGTGAAAGTAGCATTGTGTTTGAATATTGGGTGGCTGCCGCCACCTGGCATTTCACAAATAGGGGTGAAAAAGATCCTTTATCCCTAGACTCCTTGCCCCCCTCCTCCCCATAAGCATGAATGTGCAAACCACAAGACGCCCTGCACTGTGTGCCTCATGGAACACTTAAATAGACTCCTGTTTCTCAGAGCACACACACACACACACATGCATACACATACACATGCACACACACGCACACACACGCACACACACACACGACACTTTGAACAGCCAAATGCATGCACACTTAAAATGCACTGAAATAGTGGACAGAGATTCACCCTGACACAGGTTTCTACTGATATTCAGATAATCGTGCGCACACATACACACACACACACACATACGCACATGCACACGCACACATAGCTTCATGATCACACTGATGAATACCCCCCAATCACAGAATACATTTATGTGCACTCATTCATTAACACAGAAATTTCAGAGGTCTTCCACTAATGAGTTTCCTTCCCACATGCATTCTCTCCTGGTCTACAAGGGTTTAGGGCCCAAGAAGAGTTGGGTTTGAGGAAATCCTGGCGGTGCCTAACTAGACAGTAGACCTTCAGCAGCTTTTGTTTTGCTCTTTGCTTAACCAGAGTGTGGTGTGTTCTCTGGGATGGCACATTTTTTTGCCATCTCCAAAAGGTGTTCCCTGTTTTTCTTTGCTCGTGGGTTTGCAGATGCCAGAAGTGCTAAGAGTTCAAAGAATTTAGTTCTTATACCCATGCAGCTCACCCTTGCTTCCTGATGGCATCCCTAAGTGATAGCCTTATCATCTGGTTTGACAGCTCCCCAGAGTGTCATAACAGAGAAGGGAACTCCATTTGCAAAGAGCAGAGAAATACAACTTGTGTTCTTAGATGTGACTTACATTGTCTCCAGTATACAGAATCCTTTCCATTAATATGTCCTTTATTCTTTCCCCCAGCGTGTCTGTACATATGAAGAGATATAATTGGTTTTAAATGTTTAAACAGAAAAAGATGTGTTTACTACTTCTGTTCCTTCCTAGTGTGGTGATGGCAAGTATTACTTGAGAGGGAGATGTAGAGTAGGAACAGGGCAAGCATGGAGACACCATAGTGGATAGGGCCAGCTGGCCTGCCCTGTTCGCCTCCATTTTCTTGTTTCCTGGCCTCAGAAAATCATTGTTGCCTCCCTCCATGAAGTGGCAGCCTTTCTCCTGCTTCTCTGTCCTATTGCTGCTGAATTCTAGACCTCAGGAGGGCAGATCAGACTTCTCTGCCCAACTGATACCTCTCCATTTCCCTCCCACTGTCCTCCCCAAGCACAGGCTTTTGGCTCCCTATGGAGGTTGGGGTAGAAGGACATCTTCCTTGCTGGCCCTTCACAATTTACTGTAGTGGGTAAAAAGAGGAGAAAACCTCTCAACTCCTACATCAGCCTGAACTTACAGCCATCATCCCCACTTCTTTTATAGAAATAACATGAGAATTTCTTTAAATGTAGAGAGGTGGCCCTTGAAAATCTGTGTCTGAAAATGCAGCCTTTCAGAGGTGCCCCACAGAAAAGGCAACTCGGCCTGTGCAGATCTGGGGGTGGCCTCTTAACCGGCCCTCCCCAACCCCATCCCATAAAACACTTTACCCAGAAGGACTTTCAACATATCAGCCAATAAACATTGCCAAGGGAGCTACCGACTGCCTTCCTGGAGGCTGTTCCCTTTAGGACCTCTCGTGTGTGGGCTCCATGGGTCCAGGACCTTCCTGGCAGCAAGGACTTGCTTTATCTCCAAGAAGTTTAGTTCTCTCTGCCAAAGCCACAAACCATAGCAGGAAGGGAACACCTTACTGCTCATTGTAAGAATATCCTGTTGGGAGTAAAAAGTGAAGCACTTTATTTTGGTTGTGTTTGATCAAGTTCTGCTTAAAGGTGAAGAAAACTCACCATGTCCATGTGTGTAAAACCTATGTGGAGTGTCACCGCATGTACATACTGTAAATTATTTATTGATGAGATAATGCAAGTAAAGTTTGGTTGTTCCTTTTATTTTTGCTCTCTTTTTGGGGGGGTTGAGCATTTTATAGCACCTTTCTCTTAGGGGCTAATTTATTTCCTAACTGAGGAAAAAAAGATTAATTCATTTCTCTGTATGGGACTCTTGCTGTTGTTTGTCCTTCATTCTCAAAAGGACCACGATATCAAGGAGGTGATGCCAGTGTGACTCTGTGTGTGTACCTAAGCACAGATGTGTAGAATGTGTGATTTTTTGGTTTGGGTTTTATTTTTTTGGAAAGGGGAAGGCAAGGCAATTGGGGGTAAGTGACTTGCCCAAGGTCACACAGCTAGTGTGTCGAGTGTATGAGGACAGATTTGAACTCGGGTCCTCCCAACTCCAGGGCCTGTGCTCTATTCACTGCACCACCTAGCTGCCCCAAACGTGTGTATTTTGCATTATGTGTATGTGGGGAAAGAATCTGGGTGGCTTGCTCTAACCATCCAGACCCAGGAAGTCCTAACATGACAATCACTGTTTCTTCTTTGAAACTACTTATTTTCTTGAAAAGAGACTACCTTTTGAATTTCCAGTGTGAGGCCTCTGGTTACATGAGCTGGAAAAAGAACAGTTATTCCTCTGATAGTCTTTTGAGGAATATTAATCATAATAAAATGCTTTATGGTTACAATTTTATATACATTATCCCATCTGATTCTCAGAAAAATAAATGGTAACAGAAAACAGATGAAAATTTCTCAAGAAAAAAAGTCACCTGACATTTTAATTAAAGCAGAATGAAGGAGAGCAGACTGGAGAAAAAAGAAGAGAGGAATAAAATTTAATTACTTAATCTTCCCAGTGCCACTGGCATGTTATGCCATGATGCTTTTTTTTGGAGGTGGAAAGCAGGGCAATTGGGACTAAGTGACTTGCCCAAGGTCACACAGCTAGTAAATGTCAAGTGTTTGAGTCCAGATTTGAACTCCAGTCCTCCTGACTCCAGGGCCCATGCTCTGTTCACTGCACCACCTAGCTGGCCCCCATTCCATGATGATGCTTTTGAGTGATGAAAGTCAAAAGAATATTTGTGTTGGGAGAGACATAAGAGGTCATCTAATTCAATCTACACACACACATATGCACACACACATGCGCACACGCACATGCATGTGTGTGTGCACTGTTCAAAGGAAGAAACTAAGATATAAGCAGGAATAGCTACTTGTCAAAGATTGCAGAGTTTCTAAGGAGCAGAGGTGAGACTAGAACACAGTTGTTATGACTTGAAAGCCCAGTGCTGCTGCTACCAGACCCGCTATACTCTCTGGCTGCCAATTCTTCCTCTGATTGCCCCTTTCCTAAGTTTTCTCCCTCTAACAGTTACATATTTTACACCAGCAAACCTATGGGACAAAACCTCACACCATCTCCACCTGTTTGAAAAAGGACAAAAAATTGAGAACTACAAAAGGACCCTGGAGGTCAACTCCCTCATTTTACAGATGAGACAACCGAGTAACAGGTCAAGTGACTTTGTTGTGGTTCTCAGGTACATGAGTCAGACTAGAGAAGTGATCAACCAAACACATGGATGAGGGGAGAAAGGTAGCAAAAAGCCAGCAATAGCAGTGGAAAACTTTAAAGAAGGGAGTTAGCTAAGAGACTACAGGCATGAGATAGGCCCAAGACACCTTTTACGGACATAGGAGTAAATTCTTGACAAAATTGTTTCTGAAATATCCGATACTGATGAGTCCCCAAGGACTTTTGATAAGGTAGTTGTAAAGAATCAAGTCTCTGTTTCATAAGCAAATGGCACAAACATTTCTATAGCACTTTAAGGTTTACAAGGTGATTTCCTCTCAATTCTATGAAGCGGGGAGTTAAGTAAATCCATTTTACAGTTAGGGAACTAAGAGGTTAAGTGACTTAGCCGTGACCACAAAGTATTTGAGGAAGAAGTTAAACGGATTCCTGATTCCAGGCCTAACACTGTAAACTGCCATATTGCCCCCATGACTGATCCTATACCAGAGGGCTCCTGACTACCGCATAACATTGAAAACCTGGGTGGAAAAATCTGACAAATCCTGAGGACAAGACCTCTTAGGAATTCTGTCATGAAGATGTCTTCGTTCAGTCTTTTCAGTTGGGTCCAACTCTTCATGACCCCATTTAGGGTTTTCTTGACAGAGATACTGGATTAATTTGCCATTTCCTTCTCCAGCTCATTTTATAGATGAGGAACTGAGGCAAACAGTTAAGTATCTGAGGCTAGATTTGAACTTAAATAAGTCTTCCTGATTCCAAGACCACTGCACCACTTTCCTGCTTCAATCACGAAGATGGCTTCAAGCAAAAGATCAAGTAGAGTGAAGATTAAAGAAAAAAAGGGACCAGACTGGAGAAAATTATGCAAAGTGGGAAAAATAATGTCTTGCACATTCATCCACTGAAAATATCATAAAAAATGAGACTGTTGATTTAATTGAAATAGAATATGTTCCTAAAGGAGCTCATAGTATAATTGGACTATGAGCATGGGTAGATTTCCAAAGACCAGAATCCTGAGAAGCAAGAATTTAAAGTGGACAAAATGTCTCCAGTTCACAATGAGGAGAAAATGCTATAGGCCCCAAATAAGAAAATATCCTTGGACTGGAACTTTATTAGAACCAGCAATTTAACACTGGAGAATTATAACCACCATCCTAATGAAACTAAAGGAATTTGCATTTTGTCAAAAATACATAATAAAATACTCTTAGCTAAGTAATTGTCCTGAAGAACAGGTATGTGTGTCTGTGTGTGTGCTATACCGTCAGCCTATAGGAAAAAACAAAGCAGCAGACATTTTAGCCTTTATAGATTACAGTCCTATGCAGAATCTGACATGGTGCCTTATACAGAGTAGGTTCTTCATAATGAGCAAATGAATATATTTAACAATATTGGAGGAAGAAGCATAAAAGATAATTTCTACTCAGTGTCTTGAATCCTGTACCATACAGTGAGAACCCTACAGGTAATAACATTGACTTTGTTTTGCACACAAGTTGCCAAGATAGGACAAACTGGGAGAGAAAATTTTGGAACAAGCAAATAATAGTTATTTGTAGAAAGACTCTGTTAACAAGGAGCAGAAGTCCATCAGGAGGGGTGAGCAATAACTGGATTCAATGTGTTTTTCCAAATTTTTATTTTTCAGAAAGGATGAGATGCTACTAAAAAAAAAAAACCCTAAATAGCACATGAGCCAACACAGAAAAGCGTTTGCTTAGAGATCATTTCCAAAAGAATACTTAACCATATTATTCATAGTAATAAATAAAGAACTTTTCCATTCTGATTTGAAAGTTGACACTTCGTCTTTAGATGAACATAACTGAAGATAAAAGGGTTGTTAGGTGGCGCGGTGGGAAAGAGCACCAGGCTTGGAAACAGAAGACTCATCTTCCTGAGTTCAAATCCAGCCTCAGACACTTACTAGGCATGTGATCCTGGGCAAGTCACTTAATCCTGTTTGCCTCAGTTTCCTCATCCACAAAATAAGCTGGAGAAGGAAATAGCAAACCACTTCAGTATCTTTGACAAGAAAAACACCAAATGGGGTCATGAAGAATCAATGACTAAAAAAAAATTTGAACTAAAGATAAAGGCATAACAATAACATATTTGACAATACTAAGAAAACTCACAGAATCCACAGGAAAAGACATAGTGCTTATAGCAAGGTTAAAGTAATGTATGTAGGAAAAATATATTCCAATTCATTAGAGTTTGGCACTGAAGTTCAGTTCCCAAATACAGGTAAGTTGCTGTCACTCCTGTTCGATAATCATGGCCTGCATCTTCAGTACCTAGAAATATACCTCAGGAGTGAATCTTGGATGAATCAGGACTAGTCCCCTCAGATACTACTGCATTACATTTGTACTATCAAAGGACATCCCAGGGAGCCCAGGTGACCACCTAGAGAAGTGTCTTTTAAGGAGAGAGGACATCTCTTTTCAAAGGAAGAGACGTATAGTTTACTATTTGTATGATAATGTGAATTTTGATGATATTATACCATAAAAAGTTTTGGTTTCATACTGTATTTAGTACTTTATTGTTTCTAACATTTTTAAGACCAATTCTCTCACTTTAAAAGTTCTTGCAGACCAGTCAGCATGAAGATCTTAAGTGGAATGTAAACTGCTTGAGGGCAAGGACTTTAATTTTTGCCCTTGTAGCTCCATGACTTAGCACAGTGCCTTGCACATAGTAGGTGTTTGTTGAATTGAATGGGATGTTACAGAGAATGCTTTCAGAAACAGCTAAAACAAAAGTTAAGGGGGGGGGGTTGAGGGGCTTTTGTTTTGGGGAGGGTTTTTGTTTGTTTTTTGACTCTTTGCAAATATTTTAAGAAATGTTCTCTGCAAGACATTTAAAACACCAGTTTGAGAGGGCGAACGCCATTGGAGAGAGGGAGGGCAGAACACAGGCAGCCAAGAAGCTGAGGAATTTTCTTGATTTGGGGCAGGATCTGAGAGTCTGCTGTTTTCTGATCAGCCTTGTGCTCTGTAATCCTGTATTTCTCTTTTTCTGTGTCAAAAATCTCTCCTTGGTGTCTAGGTTTACGGAGTCCCTTCTTGAAATAAGCATCAGTAAGATGATTTGGAATTTTCAGACCTGAAAGGTTAACCCTGGTAGAGGTGGCAATGACAGATTTCTTATGGGTCCTTTTCAGAGGAACACAGTTGATGGCCAGAGGTCCAGTGACCAGCTGCAAGCCACTAGCCAGCTGCATCGGGCAAACCACTTGTTTGCCCCTGTGATGGCCAATGAGCTATATCAGAACGGTACCATCATGGGGTGATGTCAGCTTGAAGTCTCCTCACCTGCTGGCTGAAGGGCTTTTTGCCATGACTTAGCAGCTTTCTAGGCACATCCTCGGCATTTTGCGAATCTTTATCATACAGGTTCCTCCATTCTTATCACCACCAACAGGCTTTGAGTTAGTAGCAGGTACTTTTTCTTCCTTTTTCCTTTCCATCGGGGCTTTGGGGAGAGCGTATCTCCGCGTCTACACGGCTCTCCCGGAACACATTGCAGGCCCGGAGTACCTACCAATGCCTCGGGCCGGGACTGGGTTCCGATTGCAATGCTTTCGAGGCTTTTTGCCCTTCTTTTCAGTCATATCTCCCTTTTTGTTCTCTTTTTTTCCCTTTCTGACCTTCTTTTCCCGGGGGGGGGGGGGGGGGTCCCCCATCCTGAGAGACAGGAAAGAGGAGAAGTGAGTTTTTAAAGCAATTGCAAACGTTTGATCATGGCCAATTGAAAATATTAAGGGCAAAAATATTATACCAGAGAACCCCCTCCCTGATCATTGTACAGGACTCTGAGAGACAGTGAAGTATACTGGAGAAAGATAGGGTTCCCATTTCTGATACTTATTTGCTAAGTGCCCCAGGGCAATTAACTTTACCACTATCAACCTCGGTTTTCTTATCTGTAAGACAAGGATAATTATACTGATATTTTTTACTTCACATGGCTGTTGTGAGGAGTGCAGTGTTATGTAAAAAATGACTGGAAAAATCTATTCCCAACCCATGACAATGAAAACTTTGGGAAAAAAAAAGTCATGTTATTGGAAGCACAGTTGTTTAAAATGTCAAAAAGCTCCCAAAAACAAATGCGTAACTTGCTCCAGAAGAAGTGTCTAGATCAGAGAAACTACAATCATAGCCATATGCCCTGCTTTGTTTTAAGAAACCATTGTGATCTATCAAAAAAAATAAAAATAAAAATAAAAATAAAAACCAATCTGGTGAAAAGA
Organism: Pseudocheirus occidentalis; assembly: GCA_028646575.1. Taxonomy (NCBI): domain Eukaryota; kingdom Metazoa; phylum Chordata; class Mammalia; order Diprotodontia; family Pseudocheiridae; genus Pseudocheirus; species Pseudocheirus occidentalis. Next base: position 103,949,005 of record CM053598.1, on the reverse strand, counting down.
AAAAGGAGAAAACTTGAATCTCAGAGAATTGAATTTTTTTTTTTGGAGACATTCTCAGACTCAGACATTCTCTACCAAAAGTGAGCAAGACAGAGGAGACAAATTCAGAAAAAGAAGGTTAAGAAAAACATGAAAACATGTAACATACTTGTTCAGTTCAGTTCAGTTCAACAAATACTTGATGAATGGGCATCGCCATGCAGATTTTCTGCCAATCACATCCAATCCAAAAAGCATTTCTTAATTACTTTGTGCCAGGTTCTTTACAAAGAAGAAGAAGGGGGGGAACAAAACAGTCCCAGCCTCAAAGACTTTACATTTTTCTTGGAAATACAATATGTGTATTTAACATTCTTAGTGGTCAGTGTTCTAGGACAAAAAGACTGCCATCAGTCCCCAGGTGATAAACAGATTCTAACACTGGCTTATTACATACTAGTTTTTCAAAGCAGAAGCAAGGCTTAGGAAAAAAAAAACCTGATAGAATATTTCCATCTGAATCAGCATAAATTGTGATATTTTTCATATCCTTAAATAATATCAAAAGCATGAAGGCAACATGGCAAGAAGCAATTGTGTTCCGGACGACGTTAGTCATTTAATGGTTCTAGTTCATAAGGATCTAATGTGAACTGAATTCACTGAAGAAACTATAATCCACATGGTAAGTATGAAATCCATTATTACAGCAGAGTGAGTATATTTTTTTTCTGTCAAGTAACCGATTTCAGGAAATCCCCATTATGTTAGGCCAAGAGCAAGGTGCTTCACAAAGTATTTTGTATTCCAGTTACAAACAGTTAGATATATCATAGAATCAAAGAGCTAGAAGGGATGACAGGAGTCAACTGTTTCAGTTCCCTCATTTCAGAAATACAAATTTCAACTCTAAAAGATGTAATGACTTTCTTAATGCCACCAAGACTAGTAAAGAACAGATCCAGGGAATTGAATGCAAGTCTCTAACTCTTCTGTTAAGTTCCATACTCAAATTTTCATCTCAGGATAACTTCCTCTCCCCACCTCCCACTCAGTAGTTTCTAGGTTGTTTTACCTGGCCATGTAAATTAATATGAATATAGTCTCTGAACCAAAACATTTAGCAAAGTAAACTCAACTCAATAAGCATTTATTAAGCACCTTGTCACAAATGAAATTAAAGTAAACTAAGGCACAAAATTCTAAGCATCATCAATGTATTGATAAGGCTAGCAGTTACCAATAAATGAGTTTTTAATTCCTCAGCAAGTCAAAAGACTGAATGAGGGCTGACAGATTATTTTCATGGACAAAAGGAGAAGCATCCAAAAACAAAATACCCTAGAAGGCAGCATCATAGATGGAGGGGGAAACACTGCAATTGGTTTCAGAAACATCATTGGCATGAGGAACAATATGATTGAAAATTGAGAGTGCAGGGCTAGCAACCATCTCTCCTTCCATCTTATTATTATGGAAAGCTCATTGGTGGTGTCCACCTCCTTCCGTAGTTAGTGTCACATGAAAACAGATCAGACTTTCTTGAAGATCAGTATTGCAAAGATAACAGATCAGACTTCCTGGAAAATACCTGCATATTTCAAGGATAACAGCTTTTCTTGACACAAGAATAGAAAAGGGATTAGCAAGAAAACTGAACTACCAAATTCAATTCAGAGACAATGAATGATTTACAGGAAAGCTGAACTTCCAGATTCAACTCAGAGAAAAATAAAATGTGACTTACATCGTGACATAAGATGTTAGTAGATATAAAATGAAATCAATGACAAAAATGGAAACAACATAAATTTAACTTTCTCAATATGCTATGTGCTAGGCACTGTGCTAAAATTCTGGGGATACAAAAAAGAGGCAAAAGACAGTCCTTGCCTTCAAGGAGTTTACAATCTAATGTGGGGGGGGGGTGCAGCACAGCATGCAAGCAAATACATACATATACATCCTTTGATATTATATATAATTATGTATATTATATATATCAGGTAATATAAGATATATATATAAGACATATATATATATATATCTCAAGCTATATACAAAATAAATAGAAATAATTAAGAGAGGTTAGGGAAGGCTTCCTGTAGGAAGCAGGATTTTAATTGGGACCTAAAGGAAGTCAGTAATCAGAGTGGAAGAGGTAGGGATTCCAGGTATGGGAGGCAGCCAGTAAGTGTACCCTAGATACTAGAGGTACCTTGTTCCTGGAACAGTCAGGAGACCAAAATCAAAATAGTCCGGATCCAAAATATATGTTGGGGATTAATGTATAAGAAGACTCTGCTAATGATTATTAATAAAATAGATATAATCAGATGTTAATGCAATAATTATCTTATGATATTTATTATCTATTATTGCATTATATAACAATATAGTATGTGGTTATATTAATTGTATACATAATTATATGTCATCAGTAACTACATATACATATCTATATATGCATATGTGCATACATAAAACAAATCATAAATAAAGCTAAATGGAAATTTCTTGGGGCATTATGCAACAACTTAAGATTATCTTTGGCACTCTCCCACCATGGCTGTTCCACCAATGATCATTTGAATAATTGAGAGTTCCACTGTTACCTCTTAGATCAGTGTTAAAGTCACAGTTGTGATGGTTATTGGAGCTAATCACACAAGGGGTACAAAGCTGGGGGAATGAAGAGTATCAAGAGCTTGACAAAGAGAGGAGATGCAGTCTTTCAGCCCCACCACTCAGGGAACAATAGATAGCTTTAGCCCCAGGGGAGTAGCCTGTACAGGAACAGATTTCTGTTGTGTATACATTGACTAAGTCTAGAAAGCTCCAGTCTTTTGAAGCTCAGCCTAGTGCCTTGGTATCATGAAAACAGTTCATCCTGTTCCAGATCTGCCTTCTTAGTTCCTCAGGCAGTCACTTACAAATTGAAATCTTAGGGACTTCACAGGGCACACAGCACCAGGAATGTGATCATTTCCTGTGGGCAGCCAACCCCTAAGCATTGGGTCTCAATTGTTCTTCTCTGTCATTCCCTCCTAACACCTTGTGAAGCAGCATAGGGACTCCATTATCCTCTAAATAATAATCATATTCCCTTCACATTTTAATCCAAGCAAATTACTTGATCAGTTGGCAGGTGATGGGATTCAGGTTTCCCTACCAATCAAACAAACAAGCAGGTGGCTGGCAGAAAATGGAAAACCAAATTTGTCTTCCAATAGGGCTGGTTCTGGTCACTATCAGTGATTATCTCCAGCTCTTCTCCTAGTTTCTGAAGAGCAAGGTGATAGGAACTGGACAGGAGAGCAAGGACCATTTCTTTCAAATAGGGCAACTCCCTCCCCTTGAAAGGAATGTAAATTATAAAGTAATTTTCTAGGTTTCACAACTAGAAGCCAGGTAGGGTGACCAACCAAGCAAGAACCCTGGGTAATAGAATTAAAAGTCAAAGTCTCACCTTTGTCCTCTGATATACGTGTGTGTGTATGTGTGTGTGTGTGTTTTGATTTTACCTGAGGTCAGTTTAGAGGAGAAAAGATGGTATGCTTTTTTGGGGTGCTGATAAGTGCTCTCAACCGAAAATTTTTCAACCCACCCTTCCATCCTTTAAGTGTCTTCTTAAGAAAAGTACAAATGTTTCAAATGGTTGTGCTCAGCATTAGTGGATGGATTTATCCACAGGGATATAACTGAGAATCTAACAAAATGAAAAGCATTGTCATATTCAGAGAAAACAGCTAATTAACATAGCAGTTTGGTAATGTAGTAGTAGGCATTAGTATATCCGGTGAATATTACTACACATTGTCCAAAAGATCTGGGTCCTAGGAGAAAGAAATTGAGAATCTAAATTTTGATTGGAAGAAAGAGAAGTATAGAGTTGCCTTCAGCACTGGTGGGAGGCTGATGTGTGGGGGCTAATTGAAAAGAGGCCCCCTAGTCAGTTAAGGTCAGAATGAAGACCATAAGATCAGAGATTTCAAATTGAAAGGGACCTTAGAGGTCAACTAGTCCAATTCATAGATTTTATCAGTGAGAAAACTACAGTCAAATGGTAGCAAATGGCAAAGCCAGGCTTCATTCCCTTTCCACTGCACTACTTGTCTAGGGAATAAGGTACTAAAAGAGCTTTAGATCTGTGGAAAGCTGACCAAGAGAAGGAGTTCTTGGAAACAGAAGGCAATGACCTTCAATGACCTCACAGCTCTGCCTATAAGCAGGCCTACTCTGACCTCTTTTTGCCAGTTCCTCAATACTTGTCCCACCTCCCCATCTCTCATTGTTACAGATAGAATCCAATCTCGAAGTACTGGAAACCAAAGATGTATTAATGTACAGAAAAAGCACCAGCACTTTCTGATCTCTTAATCTAGTTATGGAAAGAACTTGGTGGGCTGTCTATTGGACCCAGAAAAACCAACAACCCACCGGAATCTCTGGTTATTTTACAGACTGACCCACCATTTCCAGTACAGCATAATTCCCAATCTTGGGAAATTTATGAAGACTCTAACAGCATCCATACTGATCCCCCACCTAGATTATCCCCAGGCTGTCCTCCCAGGATGGGAATACTTTACTAGATAAAACTTTGCAGCTTTAGTGGCTTGCCATAAAAGCCATCACTTTAGCAACAGTCCAAGGGCTCATACTGCAGAGAGGAAAGTGTTGGATTTTATGTCAGAAAACTTTGATTCAAATACCAGCTTATTAACTAATCACTGTGTCTGTGGACAAATCAATCTGCCGGTCTCAGCTTCCTCATCTTTTAAATGAGAGAATTAGACCAGAGGAACTCCCAAGTCTCCTTCCATTTCTCAACCTGCAACCTGAAATATATGGCGACATTTGGAAAATTTGGGGCATAAAGTTGATCCCAACTTGACTGTTTTCTAGTATCTTAGCAAATCATGGTGCCTGTAGAAAAGGGTTGATAAGGAGAAATTCAATACTACCCACCAAGGAAAGCACTCTTCTGAAAACTCTTCCCTCTGCTCCACCTATTTTCTATTTTCTAGCTAAAGCTCCAGCTCAACAGGGATGACTAAATTTCACGAAAGATAATTTCTTGGTGCCAGACTATTGGGCAGTTTCCTACAGGAACAGTTGGCTCTTGCTTGGAATTACCCTGTCACCTACAGTTGTTCAGTGAAATGGGAAAAGGTACGAGTTATCCTCCAGGTTGCTAGGGGTGGGCCTCCATTGCTCTGGATCTTGGAAATCTGGATAGGACTCTTATCTCTCTAGAGGTATATACCTTTCCTCTGGAAAATGAACTGGATGTCTGTAGGATACCGTCATGAAATTGTGGTGAAGTGATCCACATACCCAACAAGAAAAACTAAGTTTCTTCTTCAAGAATATGACATTGTCATAAATGCTGTCAATAAAAAAAGAAAGGGAGCATATCAAACACAGAACACCACTTACTCATCTCTGCTCCATCTGTAGAGAAGAGAGGGAAAGGACTAAGCATTATCTAAAGAGCTTCTAGCTGGAAGATGAGATGTTTTTTAGAAATTTGCTGCCCTCTAGAGGGTTGCTTTTAAAATAGCACAAGGCAAATCTGATCTCAAGCAACTTCTTAGGTTTGGTTTGATCCTGGGTGACCTTAGCATTCATAAGATGATGGGATTCGAGATATAAAGCTGGAAGGCACCTCAGATGCCATTTGGACCAATCCCTTCATTTTACAGATGAAGAAACTGAGGCCCAAGGGAGTTAAATGATTTGCCAAAGGCAGCAGTTCTCAACCTGTGGGTTATGTTCAATTTGTAACAATGAAAATACATCCCGCATATCAGATAGATTCATAACAGTAGCAAAATTACAGTTATGAAGTAGCAAAGAAAATAATTTTATGGTTGGGGGTCACCACAACATGAGGAACTGTATTAAAGGGTCGCACCATTAGGAAGGTTGAGAACCACTGGCCTAAAGTCATATGTTGTAAGCATAAGAGATAGATGAAATTTGAATCTAGGCCTCTGACCCCAACCCTCCAAGTGCTTTTCCATTGTATTCTTGATGTAATCATATTCAGGCTTCTCCTTCCCTGAACTACTCAACTACTCATCCTTCTTTTCAAGGCATTATTTTTCAGCTTAATATTTGCTAGTAGGAAATGAAAAAAAAAAAATCCCCGCTCCAAGTACCAGATATTTGAAAGAAGTGAGATGCAGGAATAGGGGAAGTCAGGAATGTGATATTAATTCTTGTCCCTGGTGTTAGTTCATAAAGAGAAAACTTATTGAAGACTGATCCATCAAGGTGAAATGGCTTGAGGAAGATTCAAAGTTTTAGGAGATTCAAAGTAATAAGACTTTCTATTTCTAGAGTTTCTCTCTTCACTCAGAGTCCATGACACTGCATTGTTTTTCTTCCTATTTGTCTGATCTCACCTTCTTGATCTCTTCTGCTATCTCATCTTTTTCCACCATTCTTTCTATCTACTCTATCTACCGAACTTTCTTATTTTCCAGAAGAAATTAAAATCTGATGGGCTAGGTGAGTGGCAGGTTGGGAGTGCAGGTCTGATCATGGGCCTCCCTCTACTCAATAATAACCCATAGTTCCCTTTCACTTCCAGTGTCAAACAAAAAGTCATCTCTTTGGCATTTAAAGCCCTTTACAATCTGGACTTTTTTCTAGTGTTCCAGTATTCTTACATTTTATTCTTCTTCACAAACTCTAGGATCCACCCTTGTTGCTATTCCTCCCATAAAATTTATTCTCTTCACTCCCTGCCTTTACTTTCTAGATGCTTGCAGCATTTTTTTTCTTTGACCTGGAAACTCAGGATTTTTGTCATAACACTCCTGGAAGTTTTCATTTTGGGGTTTCTTTCAGAAGGCAACCAATGGATTCTTTTAATTTTCACTTTGCTCTCTGATTCTAAGAGATCTGAGCAGTTTTCTTCCATAATTTCTTGAAATATGATATCCCAGAAATGACTCCTTAATTATCTCTCCTTGATTTTTTCTAGTTTAGTTGTTTTTTAAATGAAATACTTTACATTTTTCCTTCTTTCTTTTTTTTTTTTAGTCCTTTGACTTTATTCTTATTGTAATATGGAATCAGCAATTTCCATTTGGTCCATTCTAATTTTCAATGAATCTGTTGTTTGGGTAAGGTTTTATATCTCTTATGTTAAGCTGTTAATGCTCTTTCCAAGTCATTCCCCCATGGTTCTAATCTATTTCCCAATTCTTTTCTCCAGCACTATCATTTCATTTATGCAGCCTCAGACAGAACACAAAAAACTAGCCCTGTGACCTTGGGCAAGTCACTTAACCCCAGTTGCCCTGCCTCCCCCCTTCCAAAAAAAAGTTATCTAGTCATTTCATTTATGAAACCACCCTTCACTCTTTTTTAAACATTTACTACATTTCTCCCAGTTGAACTGGTATCCCAACTATGTTGTTACTGTTATCATTGTCACTGTTGTTGAGGCTTTGTACATAGATCCTTCAGAGTCATTCTCTTCCATTTGTTGTGGTTTAGCTCTTGGTGAGGTTCTTTTGTTTCTTTATTCCTTCACTCGTTTTTCTAGCCCTACTCCTCAACTTCAAACTTTTGACTTGGGGCATATTTTATGTACTTGCAGAGGGAATATCAGGGCCAGATTTGGTCCCTTTTTGTGTCGTCTTGGGTTCTACTGATTCTTTCTCTGCGTCTGAAGTGTAGCATTCTTTGACAATCTCAGGAACGGCTCACCCAGAGCTATCTGATCTAAGGAAGTCTGATTCCTGAATTCTTGGTTTTCTCCATGCTGAGCTTCTGTTTCCCAGCTTCATCTGCACTCACCCTGGAACATCTATAATCTCCTGCAGCCTTGTCACCCTAGAATAACCCTCTGCTATACTGGCGCCTTTCTCTCAGTAGTGAAGTCCCTCCCAAAGCCTCCATTTTGAGGATCAACCTTAATTCCATTCCAGCTTTGTCTCTTGCTTCTCAACTTTAACACCATGCTTCTGAGTACTTTCAAACATAACCCCATCTCACTTTCCACCTCTCCTTTGTGTTTTGTCTTTCCCCATTAGATTATTAGTTCATTATTAGATGGTGCCAGCAATTATTAGGTCAGGGACGGTCTTTTTTGGGTTTTGCTTATATTTGAATCCCCAGCACTTATTGCCTTGCCTTTCTTAAAGTCTGAACTTTGCAAGTTCCTGACCAGAGGTTGGGTCTGAGCAATACAACTGTAGGCTTGACCCCTGGAATAAATTCTAATAGATTACTCCTGGATTCACCCACAGTCAACTAACTGGAAGGCTCACAGAGATTAAAATGGTCTCCCCTTCGGACCAAGCTCCTCGCCCTAACTTATTTCCCCTACCTATAGGCTTCAGATAGGGTAGGGGACCAGATCTGAGACCCTGCTCTGCTCCCAGCTTCTCTGCTCAGTATACTCTGGATCTGGACATCAGCTCTGGGATGTGAACCACTGAATTACCAGCTGGCACTGATTCCTGTTCCCAGAACATTAGGTCCCTCTTTGTTGGATCTAGGACTTGTTTTAGTGGCAGTGCTAAAAGACTGTGTAGTGCTCTTCTCCCTGTAATAGCAAGCAAATGAATACTTAGCACCTTGTTTCAGTTATTTAATTATTTAGTGCCTTGTTTCAGTTCAAGTGTCTTTGAACCTTGCCCCTGATTATATAAAATCTTTGTTAAGAAAGAGAATGTGTAAATCCCATAGTGGGAGGGACTTACCAGAGACAGGAGCAGGAAGCACATAAGAGGTAGGCAGAATAGGGAGGAGCTAATGACAGATAAAAAGCTCAACTACAGCTGGGACTGAGCAGAACTGAGAAGAACACTTGTGGAGGCCGGCGCTTTGTTCATCTGTTCTGTCTGTGTTTGTTGATTTATGTCTGTGATGCTTTGTACAGAAGCCCTGGGATCTTACTGCTGGTTCAGAAGCCCTGAAAAAGAATTTTCTTTTTGTCTGTTTACAGAAGTCCTGGAGGACGGTTTCAGAGGTCCTGGGACTATGCTGATGATTTGAGTTGATTTCTCACACCTTGTTTGTGGGTCTGTGTTGATTTCACAGGCAGATAGTTAATTGATGATGGTGCCAGCAATGTGTATGAATGTTGCTTTGAGGTGGACTAGACACTGTGAGCTTTAATATGGAACATGATCTGGACAAGGAGCTGGATGACGGGCTGAGAGCAGCCTGCCTGTGAATCTAGGTGACGATTGGGTGAATTCAGGCAAGAGCTGGACCCATGGAAAAGGAACCATGGAATCTGGGAGCCAGCTTCTGAGTCAAGATGAAAAGACCTCTCCTTGGGTACTTAGTGGTGACTGACAAGATCATGATTTACTGTGACCTAAGGGGGAAGAACTTTGTACTTTGTACCTCTTAAGGATGATTGAGTTAAGAATGAATGGAAGTTAGTCTCCAATTAAGAAGAAAGAAGACTTTCTGACTGTGAGATTGAGGCACTATGAAGGGTGAGAGACCTTTATATTTTGTATCCTGAATGATATCTTTTGTTTAAAACGATGTGGCCACTTTAGCGTAAGTTGTTGTGTTATGTCATTGTGAATGCTGTACTTTGGTTTCTGTGAATCTTTTGCTAGAGTTCACTATGCGATGTGATTAGAACCTTAAAGCTATTCACAGCAAGCAGTCCTCTGGAAAGCTGCTGGTGCTTGGCTCGGCACTCCCGTAGCATATATTGTCCCCTAGACACAGGCCTGTCTCCGTACGCTGAGCTGGGTTAGGAAAAATGGCTCATTGACATTTTCCTTGGACTTTCTGATTGGAACCTAATCTAACTTGATTTCTAGATCTTTGTAGAGCAGTTCTGAAGGAGGAGGGGCGCTCATCTTGGCTGGTCTCCTACACTCAGGGCCTTCGCATTGGCTGTCTCTTCATGCCTTGGAAGGCTTGTCCATCTCAATTTCTCTGGCTTTCTTCAAGATTCAGCTCGAATCCCCCCTTTGCAAGAGGCCTTTTCTAGTCTCCCCACCCGTCACCCCTGCTAATGCCTTCTTTCAGAGACTGCTTTCTATACATTCTGTAGTTATCTTGTAATGTATATATTTATTTACACGTCTTCCCCTTTACAATGTGAGCTCCTTGAGGGCGGAGGTGATGTTTTTGCCTTTCTTTGTGTAACAGAGCCTTAATACAGAGCATGACATTAGTAAACTCTCATTATGTTTGACTATGAACCCAGATCTTTCAGCCTTCTCGTTTTAAAGATTAGGAAACTGTTTAGTTGCTAACCAGATAAAAATAAGAATAGGATATAAATGTCATTGGGGAAGGGAGTGAGGGAAGGGAAAAGCAGAGATGGGAGTCACTTCCAGGAGGAAGGAAAGAAGCCTGGAAGAGGTTAGAAGGGTGGCAAAGATACCAGTCTCACCACTTTGCTTAGGGCCAGGCATGAACTCACCAGGTTTTTTTTTCGTAAGGTAAGTACTTTGTAAATCATCTAGTACTATATAAATGTGAGTCTATTCAAAACTACTTGGTTGGCCTGTGTCATAGGCTGCCCATAGTTCATCCTCTCCAATCCAGGGTCAGTAATTACTTGAGTTAATGTGTATTTCTGTGTTAGTCTATCATGTGGCTGTGAAAAAACAATCAAATAGGCTAGGGTTGCATGTTGGTTTTTCTTACTGCCTGTAAGACGTTAGCATAAGTGTGAAGTTTCTACCTGCCTTCCCTGTTCCTACACTTCACTTCCTATTAACATCTGGTGTTGGTAGTGGGTAAGGCACTGCACCTCTCTGGGCTTCAGTTCCCTCATCTGTAAAATTAAGGTCCCTCTTAACACTAGATCTAAGACTGCTGTGAATCACAGCGCTAAAATGAGCTAGTTGCTCCTCCAGCTTTAATATTGTTATTTGAATAACAAATATGCTGTCATTCCCCAGTGCAAGAATCTTCAGTAGATCATTATTGCCTGTAGGATGAGATACAAGCTCCTCTGGCATCTGAAGGAGGGACCTGGCTCCCTCCGTCCTTGATCCTCTCCTCTTTAAATTTTCTCATATGTACTTATCTGTTTACATATTCTAACTCCCAGTAGAACATAATCACCTTGAGGTCACAGGCTCCTTTTCAACTTTATATCCTTAGCACCTAGTATAGTTCCTTTTATATAGAAGGCATCTAACAAATTCTTGAATTCAGTTGACTTGAAGGAACCTTGGAGATTTATCTGACTTGTCATTGCCTACCAAGTACCCTCTGGCTCCAAACATAGCCCATATCACTCCACGTTCTAGTTAAAATAGATTACCCTCCACCCCCTATTCTTCTTCCCAACATCTCCTATCTCTCTACCTTTGTTCTCTGTGTCTGGAATGGATTCCCCTTACCCCATCTGACGGTTAAAGTTCCTTCTTTCCTTCCAGGCCCAATTCAGGTGCCTCTTTCAGAAAGCCCTCCCAGATGGCTCTCCTTAGATTTTCATCCTTCAGAGTGAGTCATCTCTGCTCAAATTTTAATATCTCATTGTGGGAGCTACTCCCTTGAATCTGTGTTTTTCCTCACAAGTCTTCACTATACCCTACCCTCCACCACTCCCATTACAAGTATCTGAAATGGGATCTGGGCCATACACAGGCATCTGCATTGAACTCATAGAAGCAGATGAGATCACCAAGGCGAAGGAATATAGAACAGTAGTGAGGTCCAAGCTTGAGATGATACCCATACTTTTAAGATTCAGGAGAGGATTGAATTACATTATTTCTGAAGTTGCTCCTTGCTCTAAATCTCTCTTATGATCCTATCATATCTAATTAGAGATAACCTGAAGGCAGCTGTAAAGATGCAATGCATAAATGTGTGTAAATATGTATACATATATATTTAATATACTTAATATTCAAGCACAGAAGTGATAAATGAATCCAAGAGAGATGAGATAACTAAGGAAGACGATATAGAGAAGAAAGCCCAAGACAGATCCTTTTGAGGGGCAGGAGGAAGAGGAGTCAGAAGGATCAGTCAGAGATGTGGGAGAAACATGAACACTTCGATCTCACAGAACCAGAAGATGGATCAGTATCAAAGGCTGTAAAAAGGATAAGAAATAGGATGGGGGAGGAAGAAAGAAGATGAAATGTAAGGATAAAATGAATGACCTTGAAGAGAATTTTTAGTTTTAGTACGGTCTAAAACAAGATGGCACAGGATTAGGCAGCTTCTAGAAGTGGGATGACAGGAACAAGGGAAAGTTTTTGAGTTTTTAGAACATCGGGTATCTGAGAAAGTTTGTGTTGGAGAGAAGTGGACAACAGAGAGATGGCAGATTGTTGGTGGAGCAGGTCATAAGACAGAGATGGAATCAAGGTTACAAATGGAAGATAGCCTTGTTCAAAAAGTCAATCTCTTCTCTGAGACCAAGAAATGAGTGTGTATATTGAGAAGCTTAAAGATATGGAGGGAGAACAAATGAAAATATTAACATCAAATGGTGTCCTTCTCAGCAGAAGAGATGAAGGGATAGATTCAGAGCTCCAAAAATGGTATGAAATAACCATGATTCGGGAATATCCTAGAAAGTCAGCGAGACGAACGATTGTCAATGGTGTAGGTGTAGTCTGGTTAGATAGTATACATTTATATGAGAATGTATGTTTCCACCAAAGTAGTGAAGTTGTGTGATTCATGTGAGATGGGCATTTAATCAGTCTCTGGATTGTCTATTATATATGTAGAGCACTATGCCAGATTTCATAGCATTGTGTATAATGCATCTTTTTCCCCCTCAAAGATACAAAAAGAATGTATTTTTCTCCCAAAGAAAGAACTCAGGAGGATGAGGATTAGGGATTTCTACCCTAATGTTAGGTAGAAAAGGACAAACATATGGTATTAGTTAAGGTCTAAATTTTCTGTTTTATTCTATACTGTCCCTTTAAGAGTCACAGGTTAGAATTCTGAATCCTTAGTTCAGCAAAAGTTACAATAAATGACCTTTATGTTGGCACTAATTGATGAGGATTTGACTGGTGCCAGGTATAGGAGGCCCTGCCAAGGATCACAGGCAGGGTTCCTTCCAGTAAAAGGCAGGAGCTTTGGCAGCAGTCAGTTTGAAAGGATCATTACTATTGTAAATCATAATAAGTTGATTATTGCCGCACTTGTTCTTAAAATAAAATTTCCCAAGGCTGTTCCAGCTGGGTTGAGCCATTCGGAGAGTCCTTTATTAGTAGCAATAATCCAGTACACCATGTCAGCACCTTACTCTCAAAAATCTCAATAATTTACCAACAATGACTGCCATGGTACCCCTTTTCTTACATCTGCAATGATGACTGAGGCATGTCAAGATTTAGAGGACCTTTCAAAAATTGTTTCCTAGTAGTCTGTGAAATGTAAGGTTTGTTCAATACAAGCTTAGAATCCAAATTTTGGCAACTTCTAGTAAAACAAGGGACCTCTAATCCCAAATTGCACCAGCAATTCTTGTCCTTCCAGCTGAGGCCTGCTTCTCCCAAGCCAGTTCTGTTCTCAGTGCCAAGTCAGCATTTGTGTCAGGGTTTCCATTATAAAATACATACGTGTATATATATATATATATATATATATATATTCCCCCCTGCCAAGAGCATATAACTCAGATGTTAAGCCTCCCTCGTGGCCATGAACTTGGCCATCAGAGAAGTTCAGCTGACAAGTCATTTTTATTCCTTTCTGAATGCAGTTGCATTTTTACTCTGGTGAATACACAATTTAAAAAGCTTTGGAAAAGTGCATTCTACAGATGCAGATGAGCAAGACAGGAGTGAAAAACCTCAGGTCATGCACCTCAGGTCATCCTCCAAGAAAAGAGGCCACATTAGCCCTCCCTCAGTTCAAGCTGCTCTGGTCTTTTGCTGCTGCCTTCAATGCCTCTCCCTTCACCAGTTAGGTAAAACTAAGAGAGTTGTGAAGTGTGCTCAGAACCTGAGACATGCATAAAGGTTCTGGCTCCGTAACATCTGCTCTAAATCTTAAAATGCTGAAATGCTGTGTTAAAACAACTAAAATAGCACTAAAAGATTCTGTTAGAGCTAGGGAATAGACTTGTGATTCTGATTTCATTGATACAGAAAGCTCCTAGCTTTGCAAACTTACTCCACCAATGCAGACCTGCACCATCTCCCTAACTAATAATTTTAGAGATTTGCCCAGAATACCAAGAGGTTAAGTGACTTTTTCTAATTCATACAACCAGTATATGGACAAGACAGGACATGAACTCTCAGGTATTTCTGACTCCAAAGCCAACTCTCAACCCACTATGCCAGGCTATTTCTCAAGATTCTATTAGTCCTTTGAATTAAGTATATCAAAACAACTGGAGGGGCGGCTAGGTGACGCAGTAAATAGAACACCGGTCCTGGAGTCAGGAGGACCTGAGTTCAAATCCAGCCTCAGACACTTAACACAAAAACTAGCCGTGTGACCTTGGGTAAGTCACTTCACCCCCAACTGCCCTTCAAAAAAGCAAAAACAAAAAACAAACAAGAAAAAAGAACAACTGGACGATTGTTCTACTTATAAAACAGAGAAATAAATTTTTCACTGGATGCCAGTGAATGTAAGGGCTAAACAGCCACCATTATAGAATAGGAAGTCACCAAATCACAGTACAATGTAGGCTAGCCCAGTTCTGAAAATCCTTAGTAACACTTTTTAATATACAAGAATCAAAAGTACAGCAGTTTTACAATGTAGGAAAATTTAATACATACTATATAAACAACATATTTACATCAGAAATCACTAGGACAGTGGCATTTTTTTCACAAATATAAATTAATATTAATTACTGTTTTAGTTAACAGGTCTTAAAAGTCCACAATTTTACAAGAAAGAGAAACTGTCCCCAACACTACTGGGGGCAAATGGACTACAGCCGTCTGGATCGTTGGCACGGATCTCCTACCTCGATCACAGTAAGATCTCAGACAGTCAGAAGCTCCATGTGTACTGGGCACTGGATCAACAATTCTTGTTGACCATAGGTTTTGGTCTGTAGAATTTTCGGGTCATAGTGTAAATTCATAACTGAATCAGGTTTGCACCACACTTCCTGATGAAAATTTTCAGACATCAGGCTAGAATGTACTTAACTTTAAAATGCAGCAAGAGGTTAGAAGTTTTCACTTTTCCCATTAAAAAAGCCTTAAGGAATGACTAGAGGGTAAGGTGGAGCTATGGAAGGTAGGAGGAAGGAAAAGATATTGCCATCAATCCTCAAAGAGTGCTCAGTTGTATCCCCTTTGGACTTTGATTGACTTAAAAGTTTCCTTTTTGGTTTTACATTATCACTGAAGGCTATATTACTTCAGCTACTAGTACTTTTTGTTTACATTCAGGTACTGTTTAAAAATAGTATGATGTTATCTTTCTTTCTTTTTGAGCATCACTGCCAAAGAAATCTCTAAACACATCTCTCCGGGGTCCTGAGAACTCCTGAAGTTGCCATGGCAATTCCTCTTTTCTCCAAACAGACACAACTTCCATCTATGCATTATTTCTTTTTGTTTTCTTTAAATATACCATTTTGTCACAATGATTTTGATTCTGAAGAAGGAAACACCTTTCTCCTTACCTCCTCTTGGACATAGCTCAGATGCCAAACATGTATAAATGTATTTGGGATACTGTAGTTACACAATCAATTTAACACTGATCTGGCCAGTATTGCCTTTTGCTACATCTTATGGCACTAAAAGTCTTGACAAAAACATTTCGAATGTGAACAATGTGAAGTTGTTTTTTTCCCTCATGATGAGACATCTTTGTGCATAACATCCCTTGCCTAACTACTTCAATGAAATCAAATATTGGTGAATATCAAAAAGTATATTCTCCAACCATCCACCCATACCTTCATTAAAGACTACTGAAAGCTGTAGGAAAACCAATCATCTGAATTCCCAGAGGGGAAAAATATACCAGGGCTCAATCCCTCACCAGCCCACCATTCAATCAGCTGAGATGAAAAGGAGCTTTCTTAACACTTTCTGGTTTGCCTTAAATAAGACAAACATGTGAATGGCGCCAAAACTATTAGCAAAGCTAAAGTTTTTGTTTCCACAGCACTTTGTGGTTGATAAAGGGACAGAATATTTCTCAATTTCCTCTGTTATATCTGTTCTGAATCCTTGATAGGATTATTTCTGATATGTGCAATATGACACCTTTAGGTGCTTGGCCCCAATGCTTCCATTGTGAAAGTCCAGGCTGAAGAACCAAAAGCACCATGGGATAAAAAAATTTTTTTTAAAAGAAAAAGTGCCCACCAAAAATTGCTGCATAGCAAACCACAGAAGCTTCTGAATTTTCTGTGCCTCCCATGATGACTTGGATCACTGGCTGTTTCCATGATATGCTTAGCATGGAGCAATGGACCACAAAACCATTTCTGCTTAAGTGGCATTAGACAATAGAGGCATTTCTTGGGAGTGTCTTTAATAGAGTTGCTCATAAGCATGGCAAATAAGTGATATTTTCTTAACGAGATCCACAAGGCATTTCAAGGAAATTAAACTCCTGGGGTATCCCAATAGAATGGGAGCCCAAATAATCATACTTATGTGTACCACTTCTGATCCTGGTTCTTTATACCTGGTAGGCTTGACTTTATTACCAAGTTTCATTGCGTATTCTAGTCAAATATCCTCTCTTCATCTAGTTATGACTTTGGACACTAGCATATTTAAGAATACTGATGAACTAGGGCTTAAAATGAATAAAAATGACAGCCCCAGCCTTCCCGAGGCGGGCACACAATTTTGTCCCTCCACCACACCAACTTCCCCCTCTCCTAACCATTCTGATTCAATTAACCTTCTCAAACTCATTTGGTTCCTTTTCTTTCCCTGCCCCACCCCGCCCAATGCCTTCTTTATTAGCTATAAATCCCAATGGGTATCTTCTGCTCTTATCCTAAATGCAACTAAAACACAAACTGCAATGATCTCAAGCCAGCCATCTGATAGCCTACTATCAGCAGCTAACCCTTGGTTTATCTGACCAGCTGGTTATGAGTAGTTATGATTCTTTATGAGTTCTACCTTTTATTTTGTGCAAAAGGAGTCAAAATCTAGATGTCAGCCTGTTAAAATACTGAAAGCCCCTCTCATTTGCTAGCACTGCTAAGTGCCCTACAATGTGAAGCCCATTCAGAATCTACAGCCCAGTCTCATATGCTAGCACCAAATGTTCAATGAGCCTTTTTACTGGGTGAATCAGACACCTCATTAGGGATTCAAGATTCCTGTCCTTCTCCTTCACTCCTTTACCTCCCTCCTCCCCCATGAAAAATAAAATCCAAGCTAATTCCAATGTCACAGTACTGAAGTTCAGCCACAGTAGCCAGTTTTCCTCATTCTGGAGGTAAACAATGGGACTACAGGAAACCAAACCTTTGAAATGTACAAAGACAATGTGGGAAAATTAGTGTAGACTGGATAGAGACAGCTGCACCAGCGCCACTACCCCCAGCTCTTACCCTCCCTTCCTGGGTGGGCCATGCCTAAGTCTATTGCTCCTACATTTATTCTAAGGACATGCTGAGAGCTCATTTAGTCATTTGAAGGGCTCAACCGCTCACCTTCAAATACTATCATGCCAGAATGAAATCAGACCTTGTTTTCCCCCATCAGCAGCATCCATCATATAATAGTGAATCAAATCAAGCACTGTTCATTAATTCCTAAGCAGCAATCATTCATTCCCTCCCCTGACCAAATCAGAGTAAGGAAATACTGCACCTAGTTGTAAAAAATAACCAAAAAAAAAAAAAACAGGTTACAAATTCAATCAATTCTTGTTCTTCCTTCAATAGGGATGTAATAACCCCACAAAAGCCCCACAGACAAAACGACACCTCTTTCCTTCTGGCAGCATGGGAGGATAGAATAAAAATGGAAACTATGGCAGGAGTGTAAGGGTAGTAACCAAAAGCGAATCTCCACCAGAACTAACAGTTAGGAGAAGTCCTCCCCACTCCCTGAAGTCCCCCTTCAGCCAGTGAGGTGGTAGCAGCAGCATGTTCAGAGTCTCCAGTTATTCATTCTGATAACTGGCTATCTTTTGGATCAGACCAAAAATCATCAGATGCTTGCTCACTCTTGTTCTCCTTTTTGACCTTTGATTTATGTTTTCCGAACATTCCAGTTATAATCTGGGTTGTTTTTTTGTTCGAGTGACCTATCCAAGGGAGACCTATGATCCAGGGGTGACTTTGAATCATGGGGAGATTTCTGAGATGGTGGCGATCGAGGGTCTGTGACTGCAGGATGTGGAGGGGGCAGTGGCTGTTTGTAGTCTCCCGATTTGTCTGTGTGGAAAGATCGGTAATGATCTGAGGGTCCCTGGCCATGATATCCCATAGGGGGACGATGATCAGACATTCTCCGAAAATCCTGCTGGTGGTAATTTTGAGGCCTGAACTCATCAGATCTTCGTCGTTTTGAGTCATGATGATGTCTGAAAATTGAAACCCAACAACGTTAAAACCTAAAGAAAAAAATAGTCAAGCTTAACCCTTCCTTCACCTCTATCCTCACTCCTCTAGACTCAGTATCACATTCAAGAACAATTCTATAGCAATACACTACTGAGTAGCATAGGTGCAAAGAACTCTTCAGAACCTATAAAATCTATTGTTTAAGTGCAGCCTCTGCTAGTCTGAAACAAACTGGCAGAAGTATTTCAGTTTTCAGAAGTATTAAGATCCACAAACTAGCTTTGTAAAATCAAACCAGTCTGATTGTATTCTGGCCTGGATAGGATTTGAAGGTGGGCAGGAGGCAACTGGACAGGGTGTAGCTGAGAGAACTGCCTTGGATCTAGAAGACCTGGGTTTGAGTTTTGCTTCTGATATAAACTAGACACTAGGCAAGTCACCTGGTGTCCCACTACTCCAGGCTTTAAGACTGAAATATAGGGGGTGGCTAGGTGGCGCAGTGAATAGAGCACCAACCCTGAAGTCAGGAGGACCTGAGTTAAAATGCTGCCTGAGACACTTAACACAAAAAACTAGCCGTGTGATCTTGGGCAAGTCACTTAACCCCAAGTGCTCTACCTTCCCCTCCAAAAAAGCAAAAACCAAAACCAAAAAAAATTCTAAAGTACAGGTAGTATCCTCATCTGGGGACTCCCTATGTTAATATAATCATAGGACCACTGCCATCTCCAATTAATTGTTTGACCTTGAACAAGTCAATTAACTTCTATAGTCCACAGTTTCCCCACCTGTAAAATGAAGGAGCAGGATTAAGTACACCTAAGGTCTTTCCAGCTCTAACACCTTATGTTTCTAGTCCTTTCCCTCAGAGATACCTAGTCCAAGCCTAGACAGCAGAGTTTGAGAACTGACACAGATCACCAGAGAGCAGTGTGCCAATTTCACTACCACTTTCCACTACAGATCAAAGGTTGAAACGTGTTCTTTTTAGTCGGCTACTTTTCAGGCAGCTGACCTTGTGCTATAGACCATTGTATGATGGGGATAAAAACAAAAGAGTTGGTAACTACATGTTTGCATAAATTTAAATAAAACATGAACTTACAGGTTTATTTGCTTTTCCCTCTAAGGAAGAAAAATCTATCTTGCACTTTAGTAGCCTAATAGTCCTACTCTTCATGACTCTGT
>CM053598.1:103862189-103929287 GCA_028646575.1 Pseudocheirus occidentalis | reverse complement strand
TGGCTCTCATATATAGAAATATTTTTGTAATAGCAAATAACTAGAGGAAAAAAAGTGAGTGCATATCGATTAAGAAATTATTTTTAAAAATTAGAATGTTTAATATGCATGGAATGGCATATTATAATTCTGTAAGAATCAATTCCTTAGATATACGAAACTGGAGAAAAGTGATACAACTGATATGAATTAATATGGAGAAATGTAAACAGAACCAGGAAAACAACATACATAGGAACGACAAGTATGCTGAAAAGAACAATGAAATGAAACTCTGGTTGTTCAGTTGTTTTTCAGTTATTTCCAACTCTTCATGACCCCATATGGGAATTTTTTGGCAAAGATACAAAAGTGATTTGCCATTTCCTTCTCCAGCTCATTTTACAGATGAGGAAACAGGCAAATAGTGTCTGAGGCCTGGTCTGAATTCACCAAGATCAGTCTTCCTGTTCAAGTCCAGGGCTCTACCCACTGCACTACCTGCTGCCAAATGAACCTGATGAGCAGGTCATTATATGGGTAATTACAATGACACAGCTTTGCTCTAGAGAAGAGATGAAGCAACTCACCAACTGCCTTTTGTTAGGGCACTGAGGAACCATGGAAGCAGAATATTAGACTTTGGTCAGAAGTGTCAAGTAGTTTTGTTTAAATATTTTTTTTCTTTGTTATGAGGGAAGGGGGAAGGATGGAACATACTACCTGAAATTTACTGTGATGTAAAAACAAATGGCATTTAAAAAACTTTAAACAACAAAAAAAGAGTTACTCAAAACTCTTCAGAGTCCTAGAGTTCACCAGCCATACCTACCAGGGCAAAGGAACCTGAGGCCTCAAGGCTGCTATGGCCCTCTAGGTCCTCAAGTGCAGCCCTTTGACTGAATCCAAACTTCACAGAACAAATCCTTTTGGGATCCACAAATCTACACGTGGCCTTGAGGCTGCAGTTCCCTAGGCCTGCATACCGCTATTTTTGTAAATCTCGCCTTCTGTCCAAATTGTTTATGACACATCCTAGCTACTATACCCAGATTTGATGACCACTGTATCTAGTTATCTACCATCTCCCAGTACCACTTACCTGCAGTTTGTTATACGCTTCTGTTCTTCACCTTTTCTTGATGATCTTATCTTCTCCTGAGCACAGAGGCTGACTAGGGCCTACACAATTTCTATATCCCAAGTGCACGCTAAACACAATGGCAGGTTTCTGATTATTAAAGTACTTTCTAGCTCAGATTCCTGGACCTTAACCAGAATACTTTTTAAAGTTACATAATGAACTCACAACTCAGTAAATGCACTTGATAAAAATAATTCTGTCATTCTCATTTCATACACAATGAATTTTAAGTATAAAAAACTTCCTCCCAGTTTTTCACCCTCATTAGTTATAAAATTAGATTCCCTCAATACCTGTCATAATAATCTCTGTGACCCCGATGGTCTCGGTCACTGCTATATGGGTCATATGGCCTCTTGCGTGACAGGTTGTTTGGACGATAATTCCCAGAACGATGAGGTTCACCATGAGAGCGCCGGTCCCCGTAATGGTGATCCTTATACCAGTGCTGTTCATACTGGTGATGCCGATCTCCCCAGAGCTGGTTGCTGTTGCCACCATAATTGAACTTTCTCTCTCTTTGCCAGTCTCCTCGGTCTGTAAGAAAACATTCCAATCTGGTAACAATGGCAAGCAATGACTGGTTTACACCTTCATCTTTGTCCAAACCAAAAGCTTCTGGCCCATCTCACACCAACAATATTAAATCTATTCTCCTTTAGAATTTGCTCTTCATTATTCACAGAGAAGTTGTGTCTGTCTTAAATTCCTTTTCCCAGAGTTTTAAAAATAATACTGAATTGGCCTCTTGAACTCTATTTAACTTTTAACCTTAGGGAGTGTTACTGTTTTATTTAACTTATCTTTCCATCTTGAGATTATAGGAAGAGCTACAAAATATCATTTCACTTGATGTATGGATTTAAAGGAACACATGATGTATTCAGGTAGTACTTTTCATTTATTTTTGTGAACTCTGATACTATAATTGAGAATCTTAATGAACAAAGATTTCTTTTATGCCTCTGGACTTAATAATAGAAAGAAACTAAAATAGATTTGCAAGATTTGGAAATCTAACTCATCTTAGTTTTTTCTTATTGTTATTAATTTCATATGTGGGTGAAATGGTTCTTTTTTTTCCCCTAATTAGTCAGTTGTATGATGGTGAAACATTTTTATTGTGGCTCTAAGAAATTTTTTCAAGAACTAGTTCTGTGTGTCAATATAAACACATCTCACTTTCATTGTTAATAGTTACAAGTAGATTTGTGGAAATTTTGCTTTAATTCATAGAATTTTTTTTAATATTAATCCTTAGGTGCTAAATAACATCCTCTATTCTGTCAAATGCAGGGTTTCTGGTTATAAACTCAGACTAAAACTTCGAGAAATATAGCTTTAATGATGCAGTCCACTGTTTTAAATAAAATCGTTTTATATCATGATGAATATAATAATAAAATTATTTTTGACAAGTTTTTTGTTTTATTATTTTTTGATTTTAATCTTATTTTTATTTTTATGTGTATTTTTATTATTGTTATATTTATTATTTTTATTATTTATTGACAAGTATTAAAAAAGAATATCATTTCACTAAGAAATAATTCTGGCAAAGGTGCACATATGCTCTTATGTGACGCAGGTAGGTGTGCAGTGAGTGGATGGAGCCCTGTGCCTGCAGTCAGGTAAACCTCAGTTCATATCCAGCCTCAGACACTTACCAGCTGAGTGACCTTGGGCAAGTCACTCAATGTGTCTTTGCCTCAGTTTCCTTAACTGTAAATTGGGGATAATAACAGCTCTTACCTCGCAGGGTTACTGTGAGGATCAGAGGAGATAACATATGTAAAGTGGAGCACCCAGCACAAAAGTAACTCTCACTATATAAATGCTCATTACCTCCCCTTCTCTTCTAATCTAGAACATTTAAAGTGAATATACTCAGTATACATTTAAAAAATATATTTGCTAATATCCCCAAGATTTATCTGATACCCCAAAACCTAATAATTATTTGCCTCTGCTTTAAATAGAAATAAACTAAGATTTTTTTGTATTGTATTTAACTAAGGGTAAACATATGGTAAATGAAGATGAATTCTTCCATAACCACTCTAGCCCACACAGCAGTAATGAGCACTAACCTAGCAACATCCCATTTAATTATTTCCTATTTGTCATGTTTGTATATATTTGTTTGCTTACTGTCTTCCCCTTTGATCTGTAAGCTCCTTGAGGGCAGGGACTGTCCTTTGCCACCTTCAGCATCTCCATCATCTAGCCCAGTGCCAGGCCCATAGTAGACAATAGCTACTTAACTGACTCACAGCCAAAAGCCTCCTTCAGGGCCTCAACGCCTGGACAATTACAACAGTTTCCCTCCAAATGATCCCCACTCCAATCAACTTACAACACAACTACAGAATTAATGTTTCTAAAACACAGATCCAACCATGTCACAGGCCATACTCAAAAATCTTCAATGGTTCTCTAATGGGGTTAGTAGCAGCACCTACCTCCCAGGGTTATTGTAAGGATAAAATGAGGTATATGTTAAAGTGTTTTGTAAACTTTAGAGTACAACATAAAGTAGTGGCAGTGGTGGTGGTGGTAGTTGTCGTCGTCGTCGTCGTCGTCGTAGTAGTAGTATCATCATTAAACATCATAATGAATCAAGTAATGTTTGCTTTCTTCTTGAGCTCCCCATAAAGGGGAGTTACTAACTAATTTAAAAAAGGGTAACAGAAGGAAGAAGGTGAAGAGCACAAAGTTTAGAGCAGCAATTCTCAACTGGTGGGTTATGTTCAATTTGTAACAATGAAAATACATCCTGCATATCAGGTATTTACATTATGATCCAGAACAGTAAAAAAATTACAGTTATGAAGTAGCAACGAAAATAATTTTATGGCTGGGGGTCAACACAACATGAGGAACTGTATTAAAGGGTTGCAGCATTAAGAAGACTGAGAACCACTGGTTTAGAGGAAAGAAATAGAATATTCCCATTTCCTTGGTAAATTAATAATTTATCTGCTCAGTAAGCAAATGATTCCTTTATATGCTCCAAAAACTAAATTTAATGAGTAACCTGATATCAGCTGAATATTAAGAAAAACTCTATAACATCTAGAGTTATTATGAAACAAATTTCTGTGAAAAGCTTACATGGGAATAATTTTCTGACTTTTAAAAATCACTCAAGAAGAATATGTAACAAAGTTACTGACATCAAAGAATGGAAATAATTCTTAATGTGGCATCTGTTCTAAAAACCATATTGAAGGAGCCTACCTGCATTGCTGAAATGTCTCTTATTGGGATGACCATAGTTATCTCGCTGGTGCCCATGCATCTGAGGTCCATGGGAAGGAGGCAAATGAAGCTTCTGAGGGTGAAGATTGTGAGGTGTATGAGACTGAGACATCAAAGAATCCCGGCTCGAGCCTGAAGGTTCTGGACGAAATGGTTTTTTACTGCCTGACATGTCGTCTTTCTTCTTTTGCTCCTGAAAGGGTACAAAATAGAAAACATTCGTGAATTAAGAGAGTTCATTGACTTATTTCTACTGGTCTGACTGAATTTTGCCCACTTTATCAGCATACCCTGCCATAAGTGATTTATACATTATGCAGCAAGGAATGTATAAATCCCACATAACTTTTCAAGTCAGACATGCCACTCTTGATAGTAATACATCTGCTATCATAATTCTGATCCATTCCTGCAAGGATACCTCCAATGGCTCATATCTACTATAATACTAGATGGAAAAGTCTATGAATTCCTACATTTAGAATGGTCAGGTAACTTATGGAGGTTAGAGAAAAATTAATGAGAGTCATTTAAAGTCCTAAAGATTATTACCCCTATTAAGCTAAGCAGAATAGAGACTCTCTGTGTACAAAGCAGGAACAAACTTACCTGCTTCTCTCTACCTTTCAGAATTATCAAAGTAAATTAATGAAGTGAACTGTAAAATTCATGAGTATCTACTGTAATGAGTTCATTACTTTCTTTATTCTGCTTATTTTACCAACTTTTGATGTCTGTTACGAAAATCCCCTTTTTCAAAATATATTAATATTGCAGTTGGTTTTGAATGGCTTTTTTTTTTTTTTTTTTGGAAAAAACAATGGATTTGTAGTCAAAAGACCTGGGTTTGAATCCCAGCTATACTACAACTATAACCTAAAGTTCTACTCCCTCCAAGAAGCTTTCCTTGACAACTCTAATTTACTATGAGTTTTCCTTTTCTTAAAAATTCCTGTATTTATTTGTACTACAAAATATAATACTTGTTATATTGTTTTTCAGCACTCCATAGATCAAATTATAAATTGCTTGTGAATAGAAAAGGTGTAGTTCCCATTATAATACCTAATCCTGTGCTGAATAAATAGCTAGTGCTTCCTTTGAGCAGACTTACTAAATTGTTTTGCCCACTTGGGTTTTTATCCAACAAATCACCTTGCCACCCACAAACAGGCATGTTTTTCCAAGGTATATAACTTTGGTTGAAGCAATTATTTTAATTCAATTTTAACTCTCTTCATAGAGAAAGAAAGACTGGGAAAACAGAGGAATCTTCTTCATTCCCCCACCTATATTGTCTCCTAGATAATGGAGTAAGAGGTACCCTATACACAAGCACAAGGGATCTGAGTATAGCCCAAAGAATAACAGGAAATATTCTCTCAGCCACATATTTAGACTTTATCCTTCTTAGACTCTCACCATCAGGTAATAAATGTGCAATGTGACCAAAGTAAATATCTCAAGATTCTTGTTTTCTATAAAAGTGAAGTCAACAAGAATTAGTTAAGCACATTTTATACTAGGGACTGTGCATACATATACCACAGATATGTAAGAAGAGAAGATACTGCTCGATTGTTTCAGGATAATGACTACAGAGGGACAATCAGTTCTCAGAGGTTTATTTTTTTTTTTATGCATTTGACACTGCATTAGACCAGGGGTGAGGAACCTTCAGCCTTGAGGTCACTTGTGGCCTTCTAGGTCCTTGGGTGCAGCCTTTTGACTGAATCCAAGTTTTACAGAACAAATCTTTTTATTAAGGGGCCTTGTTCCGTGAAGTCTGGATTCAGTCAAAGGGCCACATGAGAAACCAGAAGGTCACATGTAGCCTCGAGGCTGCAGTTTCCCCCATCCCTGCACGACAACAGTGGGGCAATTAGGTGGCACAGTGGATAGAGCACTGGGCCTGGAATCAGCACAACCTCAGTGCAACACCAGCCTCTGACACTTGCTATGTAAACGTGGACAAGTCACTTAATCTTGCCTGTCTGTTTCCTCATCTGTAAAATCAGCTAGAGAAGGAAATGGCAAGAAAGCCCTAAATGGGGTCATGAAGAGCAGGACGGGACTGAATGACTCAACAACAATCAGACACGTGTCCTGCACTCCTGCTAATAATATTTATTTTGCAGATTCCTTACACAGGGTGAAAGAGAAGGGCACTGTGTTATTGTGAAACACAATACAATCTTCCCAGGGAAAAATTAAACAAAGAATCTTACAAAAGGTGTTTTTGTTTCCTAAGATTAAGATTAAATGAGGATCTTACCTCCTCCTCCTGAGATCTTTTCTTATGAGCCATTTTATATAATTTGTGTAGTTTCCGAGCATCAAATTCTGTGAACTTGGATACAAAAATCCACAGGTTCCTAAAAAAACATCAACAGAATTACAGAAATAAGCACCAGTCTTTTCTCTTCCTTCCACCACCCCCACCATATAGAAAGCATACAACTTGAGTTTTTGTGTGATCTACTGGTACGCAGAGAAATATTCTTCCAGGGTTTCATATAAGTGATTTAAACTTTACATAGTATTACTGACAGAGAGTTGGACTGAAGGTCAAGAGACTTGGTGTCTATTTCTATCAATTACTCAACAACCTTGAGCAAATCACAATGTTCTGTTTCAATTTCCCTATCTGGAAAAAAAAGGGGGTGAAGGGAGGTGAGCCCTATCTGCCCCCAGAACTAGATATAGCAAATGTCTACCAAGTGCTTTGAGGGTTTAAAATGGGGGGGAAAAAAAAAAGCTTTTATATCATTCACAAGAGTCCCTAAAATCAGGTTGGTTTTCCGTGCAGAACTAAAATACTGAAATATTTTAGTTCTAAAATGCCTTTCATATCTTTGCTGCCTCCCCTACAAACCTCTATCTGTCAAAGACCCCTAGGGTAGAAAACATAGCCATTTCTGATTATTCCTTCCTCCTACCTCCCATATCCATATCCACCATAACATCACTTTTATACTGTCTCTTCTTTTGCAAAATAAGCCTCAGTGTCCACTGCTATCCTGACAGTCCAGAACCTGCTATGAATGCTTGTGTGGATTATTCCAACAGTAGGTATTACATGATGAAAGTATTTTTAAGAAAGAATAGGTCTAGCAGGAGTATGAAAAATAGCCTGAAGGAAGACATCTCCTTGATACTGATCTTCTCTTGCCACTTCTACTTACATCAAACCTCTCTACCTGGCTTTCAAGGATCTCTGGATGTCCCACAGGCATCTTGAATTCAACAAGTCCATAATTCATTATATTTCTTTTTAAATATACTCTCCTTTAAACATCCCCTTTTCTGTAGAACTTCCTCTCACCAAATCTGAAAGCCACTCTTCCCTCTCAATTATTTCCTATTTCCAATCAGTTGTTGATTCTAATACCACAACATTTCTCGCATCTGTGTCCCCTCTTGAATCACACAGTTCTGCTTCTCATTTGGACTGTTCCATTAGCCACCTTATTGGTCTCCTTGTTTCACAGCTATTTCTCATTTGCATTGTTCTATTTGTCCCTGTTTCTAATCTCTAAGCCCTCCAAACCATTCTCCACCCAAATGTCAAATTGATATTCTTAAAATATAAATCTGATCACATTTCTCTCATATTCAGATTTTTTCTATGGCTTACTATTGTATCGAGGACAAAAAAATGAAACCCTTAGCCTAGCATTTAAAGCAGTGGCTCTCAACCTTCCTAATGCCGTGACCCTTTAATACAGTTTCTCATGTTGTGGTGACCCCCAACCATAAAATTATTTCAGTTGCTACTTCATAACTATAATTTTGCTACTGTTATGACTCATAATGTAAATATCTGATATGCAGGATGTATTTAAATTGAACATAACCCACAGGTTGAGAACTGCTGATCTAAAGCCTTCCACAATTTGGCTCCCAGATACCCTTTCAGTCTTATTTCTCATTATTTCCACTTTGCAAATTCTCTATTCCAGTCTAACTGTCCTATTTCACCCCATGAATGATATTCCATCCTCTACCACTATTTCTTTTTTTTTTTTGCTTTTTTTTTTGGAGGGCAGTTGGGGTTAAATGACTTGCCCAAGGTCACACGGCTAGTTTTTGTGTTAAGTGTCTGAGGCCGGATTTGAACTCAGGTACTCCTGACTCCAGGGCCAGTGCTCTATTCACTGCGCCACCTAGCCGCCCCCACTATTTCTTTGTACAAATGGTTTCCCTCCTCACCTTTACATCACAGAATCCTTCCTTACCTACTTTCAAAGTATAACTCAAGTGTTATCAACTCTAAGAAGCCCTTCCTAACCTCCAACTCCAGCTATTAGTGCTTTCTCCCTATTGAAGCTACTGTGAATAAATTTTCTTTGTACATGTTGTTTCCCACAAAAGAATATAAGCTCCCTAACAGCAGGGGTTATTTTGGTTTTGTCTTTGTAATTCCTTGCAAAGTCCTGAACATGACAAGCACCTGATAAATGTTTACCAAATTAAATTCATCTGCCATAATACAGCTCTAGCCTACCCATTCCACTTTATTCTTCACCCACATCTAGAAAAATCCCTTTGCTCTGATGTGTCTGTATATCCTAATGCTCACTGTTGCTTCCAGCTTGGAATGCCTTCCCATTTCTGCATAAAGAAACTGAACTCATCCTTCAAAGTCCAAATGAAAGCCTACCTCCTCTCATGAAGCCTTTCCTGTTTATTCAGATGCCCAGTGACTTCTCTCTTCTTTGACCGCACACTTCACTTACAGTCTATGTCACAACACTTAGCACTTAACTTAGCACTTAACAACTTTGTTGTTGTCTAGTTGTTTTATAAACATTGCTCTTTATCCTCAGTAACACTGTAAGCTTCTTTAGGGTAAAGTCTATACTGTCTATTTCTTCAGTATTCCCCATATTTCTATGCTGGGCTTCTAATTAATTATAGTAATGACAAAGGTTGATGTTAACACAGGGCTGTAACATTTGCAATGTGCTGTACATACATTCTCTCATAGGAACCTCACAGCAATCCTGTTAGGCAAGAACTTTATTATCTTCATTTTACATACGGGAATCAATCTCAGAGAGGTTAAGTGATTTGCCCATGGTCAAGTAAGTATAAGAGGTAATTTTTAATCCAATTCTTTTCTGATTTCAAGACCAACACTCTCTGTTACAACATCCCAACTCTCTACTGTACTACTGGTACTTAATAAATAATAATAAATTAATTTATCTACTAGGATTTTTAAACATTTGTTACAAAATCTGCTAGCATCTGTCTAAGCAACTACCTGAATTTTCAGTCTCTTTGAAATTGAGATTAAATTAGATTTCTAAAAACATGACAGTTTTAATTCATAAAGACCAAATATAAAAATGGCCTTAGAAAGGAAGTAAAGCTATTTTTAAGTGAGTATCTGGAATGATATTTGGTAGATGTCAAGATAAATCTAAAACCCATCTACATTTCCCTTCCAAAAATAGTTCAAAAATGAGTGCATATATTATACAAGATAGTACTAATTAAATACAGAATTTATAAAGAAATCTTTATAAAATAATTTATTAAAAATAAATATGAAAAGCAACTTAATTTTATCTACTTTGGAAAGTCTGATAAAATGTTCCCGAACTATTACCACTCTCAGCACACCAAAGTCTACACTCTAACTCAACAAACAATTATTTTGTTTGTTCTGCACTGTTTCTGTGCAGAACACAGTCCTTGGTATAAGGAGAGATAGAAAAATAAACAAGATATAGTCCTCATTTGCATGAAGCTTGCAATCTTTTGCCTTTGCATTGATCACTTCACCTAAAGCTATCCTTCTGAATTACCATTTTTTAAAAAAATATAGTAATAGACTTGATATAACATGATAGCAGAGAACTAACATCAACTGCCATCCTAAATCTGGATATTGACATATGTGAACTGGAACAGAATGAACTGGTCTAAGGTCTCTTTCAGCCCTAAAGACTCCTTTCTATGAATTTGGGTCTTTGTTTCTAGAAGAAACAATTGAAGTCAATATCACTAACACTATTGGTTCAACTCAAGAAAAACAGTTTCAAAATACTCCAAGGACTGGCTCCCATAGATTAATGGTACAACTTAAGTTCAGAAGATAGCAATACCTTCAATGACATTTCCTATGAATAGTTGGGAGAATAAATTATATTGCCATTTCACATTTTTCCTATTTAAAAAATCACTTTGGCCAAGTCAAAACAGCCAAATTAAATGCAAAATTCAGTTACCTCCTCCACAGTTTGATGTGCTCCTGATCAGAGTAGGCTTTAAGGCACTCTGATATTCGGTCTCCAATCTTCAGGAGGCAGTTTCGGGTGTGTTCTAGCTGTTCCTGTACAGTGAGTCCCTTGTCTGGTTTATCCAGCTGCTTCAAAGCCTTTTTCACTGGCCTCATCCTCTCTTTGCACTGGGGTAGAGCAACAGAGTAGAGATTATTTTTACATTTACACAGAAATCTTCTACTCCCTTGCTTTTTATGCATGATGTTCTCAAATGAGAAGGACCTAGAATCAAGGCCCTATACTTTTTAGGGCAAGACACACGCAAAAAAACCCATGTCCCCTAAATAGTACTGTTCTCTGGGGCAACCAAAGTAGAATCTAAAAAAAAAAAAACAAAACAAACAAGAAACACAGAAATGTTGTGAATTTTTATCAAGTCAGATATTCTTATAGCCAAAAAACAGATAAGGCATTTGATTAACGCTATAAGAAATAACTACTGAACTCTCTCAAGTCATATAGATTCAATCTGCAAACATTTCATAAGCACAAGCTATGCGCAGAGCACTATTCTAGGCACTAAGGAAAAAAGAGGTAACAAAAGAGACCTTGTTCTACTGGGGCTTACAGTATAGTGAGAGCTACAATATATACATGAAAAACTAATACAACACAAAATTGATCATGATGGTGCCTAAGAGAAATATCAAGTGCTATATGAAGTCCAAGTAAAAATCCTTTTGACTAGGGACTTAGGGTAAAGAAAGAAATCAGGTAATGATTCATAGAGAAGGAAGCATCTGATCTAAGTCTTTTAGGAGGGCTGAGATTTCAATAGGTTGAAACGGGAAAATTTAGGGTTAGGAAATCGCATAAACAAAGGAGATAATATTTGTAAAATGCTTAGTACACAGTGTCTGGTACTCATTCTCTTCCCTTCATGGAACAAACCTCAGAATGTACAGTTAGTCCTATGCAACTACTGATAAGGAGGATAGAAAGCATGGAGTATTATATTAAGCATTGGGATGTGAAAGGATAGAGTGAAGTGTTGACTGAGAATGGGATTTTAATTCCTTTATCACAACTTAAAATTCAGGAATGACAGGGTCCTAGTCAGAGTAAGAGTATAGCTAACAAATAGTATGTTTCTGATGTCTAGAAAATTTAATAAAAAAGCTTTTAAACTAAAAAGACAAGGTAGAGGAAAACTGCCCAACGAAGTTATATTCCAAAGATTATAATTACACTGAAGAAAGAAGAACAGCACCTGAGACATTCAGAAGATCACAGAACACAAAATTCAAGAATGAAGTCTAATAAAATTTATGATATCAAATACCTACCAAGAAATGTAAAAATTTATTGTTGGGTAGATTAGATACCTCATCAGCTTTCTAGGTTTATAAATATTTGATTTGTTGAAAATACAAAAAAGCAGGGGAAGGGGAAGTTATATGGGGAGAAAAAGGAGGCTCAAACAATAGATAAGCTCTTTGCCTAACTTTGTACATTTATATATAAGCTTTGGTGGCCATGGGCTTGACTTACGGCAGTTGCTGTATTTATGATCAACGTATCCTAACTGGTTAAACATACACAGGGTAGCTCTTCTGGTCAAAATGACTGCATGAATAGGACATGTGCTAGTTTTCACATATCTATTCCAGCAAAACTCTTAAGTCTCTATCAGAATGAATAACGATCAAGAAATCCAATGAGAAACCACAGCAAATTACATTTTCTATCCCAGAACTACAAAAGACAACAGTTAGAAGTCTATGGGGAACTTAAGAGTCTATCGGCCAAAGGCAACACCAACGTATCTGAGTGCAACCAGAGATTGACTAAAGATACACGTAGCCCATAATACTCTGTGTCCAGAAGAAATAAAAGGAGAACACTCTCCCTAGAAAGCCAGGAGTAATTAGAAACCCTAAAGATAGGTACCTATCCAGTGCAAGGGAGTGGCAACAAACAGAAACTAGCACTGTGCCAATAGCAGCCAGATAAGGATACCATAGGTCCAAGAGTTCTAAGGTCCAAAATATTCTGTCTTGAGACATAAAAGAAGGTTCTAAAAGTCTACAACTATGAATCATAGTCTCTTGGTCTTGCCCTCAGTCATAATCAAGCAGAAATGACCATCTCACCCAAAATCCTAGGGTGGAGGAGAGGAATGGCTGATGGTAGTATAATGTCCCAAATTAGCAATTAACGCTGGAGAGATGAATAAATCAAAGAAACCACCTAAGATTGTAAAAATAATTATAAATCTGGATCGAGATCCCCAAAAAGCAACAAGTAACTCCATTAATAACAACTATAAAAAAAGAAAGGGGAAAAAAAGAAAGACTTTCCACAAGGATTATATTAATATTTAGAGGGAAAAAAAATGAAGACAGAAATTGATATAAATGAACATGAGGAAAAAATAGGAAGTAAAATAGTTTCAAGCCAAAAGTGGTAAACCTTACAGTTAATGAACTCTCTGAAAACTAGAATACCTAAATAAAAATTAATGACTCTATACGATACAAAAATTATAGAAAATGTAAGATAGCTGATATTAAAAACCACTGACCTGGAAAACAGGTCAAGGAGAAATAATTTAGGAATCACTGGAGTCCCTGAAAACAAAAAACTTGGATACTGTGTGTTAAAAAGTCATAAATGAAAACTGCCCAGATTGAAACTAGAGGGCTAAATAATCAAAAGAGCTAAATATATGTAAACAGTGGAACTCAGCTCTATCCCACCACTAAATAATCTAAATAATGTACTTCTCCTTCTAATGCTGTTGGCCCCACTCCCTTGGGGTGGACTACCCTGATGCCTCTTTTGTGGAGTAGCAGCTGAGGAGACTGGGGGACTCACCATGACCAACAAGAAGTCAAAGGAAGAAGTCATGACTAAATATAATGACCACATTAATTTAAAGACGGCAGGGTAAGATGGTTGTGTGATGCAGTTTAAGAACGAGAGGCACACACCACTTGGTATTGTGAATGACAGGGTTTGTCAGTGAGGGAAATTAGAATCTGATATGATAGGAAGTCAATCAATGAAAACAAACCTACCTGCACAAGTGGAAATGAAGGATGAAGATGTAATTAATGTATTCCAGCTAAAGAAAGGTCTTTACTAAAAAGAGAACCTGTGACCCTACTCCAGAACTGTCCTCCCAAGGAAAACAAGACATTCACAATTTTAAACTGTTTTAAAACTGAGATTTGTTCCATCCATAACCTGACTACTGCAGGATAGTTTTCTCTCTTTAATAATTCCCTTCCACCATTCCTTAACTGTACCTAACCATAACTGGTATAATGCATTTTGGCTGATAATATGTTTTGATCAACATCAAATGGAAATGAGAAAGGGCAAAAAGAAACTAATTCTGTGAAAATATCCTTTTTCTCCATTAATGGGATGCTCATTCAACTTTTATCTTTATATACCAGTAAATTATTCTGCTCTATTTAACAACAACCAAAAAACTCTCACAAATCCCACAAGTAATCTTTGTATATCCTGTTTGATTGGATAATGTTGATGTTTTTTTCTTTTGTTACTGTAAAACCAAGACTAATTCTGTAAATTTTTTTGTAAGTAGCTGCTACATGTAGGGAAATCTGCCTTTTATTAGCGCTGTATCACTATAAAGAAATTAATCCTAGAAAGTTTTCCTTCAAGTCAAAATTTCTTGTTTAGATAAACATCTTCAACACACACACACACACACACACACACACACACAAATACACATGCACGTGCACACGCTATAATCCTTTCAAATAAAATCAGAAGCAAAACGAAAATGTCCATTGTAACCTCTTCTATTTGTCAGAGTACTAAAGTGCTAGCTACAACAATAAGAAAAAGAAACAGAAGAGTAAGTATATGTAAAAAAAAAAAAGAGAAACAATTATCATTTGCTATATATCATATTGTTTGAAAAAATTATTTGAAACAATAACTTCAACAAATGTTAAGGATATAAAATAAATTCACAAAAATCTGTATTTTCTAAATAATATCAATAAAACTGAGTAGGAAAATATATAGAGAGAAATTCCATTTAAAGTTACTTCAGAATGTGTAAAATATTAGCGAGTCTACCTCAGATACACACAAAAACTATGTAAATACATCTATAAACCACTGTTTAAAAAAATAAAAACAGGTCTAAATAATTGGACAAATATTAATTGCTCATAAGCAGGATGAGTCAATCTAAAGAAAATGTCAATTCTACCTAAAGTAAGTTACTTATTAAATGCCATGATAACAAAAGTACA
Source organism: Pseudocheirus occidentalis (assembly GCA_028646575.1). Lineage (NCBI taxonomy): Eukaryota > Metazoa > Chordata > Mammalia > Diprotodontia > Pseudocheiridae > Pseudocheirus > Pseudocheirus occidentalis. The sequence continues at coordinate 103,914,369 of CM053598.1, read as the reverse complement.
AAAAGATTTCTTAATAGAAACTGAAACAGGTAATAACAAAATTCATATGTAGGTTAAAAAAAAGGTCAAGCATCTCAGAGAAAATAATGAAAACAAAAGAGAATAAAGAAGATCTAGCAGTGCCAGATCTCAAACTATATTACAAAGCAATAATTTTCAAAACAATTTAGTTCTAATTAAAAAAAAGAAATCTATCAGTAGCTATACAATATACAGAAGCAAATGTTTATAGTATCCTGGTTTTTGATAAACACAAAGATGCTGGCTGCTAGGATAAAGTCTCGTTACATGGCAAAAACTGCTGGGAAAATTGGTTAGTAGTACAGAAGAAATTAGATTTAGGCCAACATTTCACACCTATACCCTGATAAGTTCATTAGTGGATATGTGACCAAGATATAAAAGGTCATATATTGAACAAATAAGAAAACATGGAAAAATTACCTATAAGGTCAGTGGAAAAAAGTTTATAATAAACAATGGATAGGGAAGCTCACAGAAGATTAAATGCATAATTTTGATTAAATAAAATTTAAAAGTTTTTGCACAAATATAACAAAGCTAAGACTAAAAGGGAAACAACTGAGATAAAAATCTGCAAGAAGTTCCTCTGAGAAGGGTCTCATTTCCAAGGTATATAAAGTAACAGATTCAAATTTATAAGAATAAGAGTTACTTCTTAATTGTTAAGTGATTTAAGGATAAAGAGAAGTAGCTCTCAAAAGAAGACATCCAAGGTTATTGATAGTCATTTTTAAAAATGCACCAAACTGCCTTTAATTAGAGAAATGCAAATTAAAATAATTCTGAAATTTCATCTTAAACCTATCATCAGACTTGCAAAGATAACAGCAAAAAAAGTAAAATGATAAATACTGTAGGAGATGTATAAAATAAACACAATGATATACAGTTGGTAGACCTTTGATTGGGTACCAACCAAATGACTGGGTACAACCATGCTGGAAAGCAATTTGGAATTATACAAAAAAAGTTATTAAAGAGTACATGCCCTTTGACTCATGTAAAACACTATCAGACCCGTACCCAAAGGTGATCAAAGAAACAGGAAAAGGTCTTGTATATACAAAAATATTCATAAAAGTTCTTTTTTGTGGCTGAAAAAAAAAAAAAACAACCAAGAAACTAAAGGGATGTCCATAAATTGAAGGACTAAAAATTGTGACATGAGTGTGACAGAATGGCATTATGTGGTAAAAAATGAAGAAATGATGATTTCAAAGAGATATAGAAACATTTACATGATGAATGCAGAGTGAAGTAGCAGAAACATGAAGAAGGAATAACTATGATGACTTTTATAAACTGATGAAGAATGAAATTAACAAAACCAAGATAACAACTTATACAGTAACAACATTATTATAAAGACAACTTTGAAAAGACTATTACTCCAATCAAAACACACACACACACACACGGGGCGGCTAGGTGGCGCAGTGAATATAGCACCGGCCCTGGAGTCAGGAGTACCTGAGTTCAAATCCGGCCTCAGACACTTAACACGAAAAACTAGCCGTGTGACCTTGGGCAAGTCATTTAACCCCAACCTGCCCTCCAAAAAGCAAAAAAAAAACAAAAAAAAAACAAAAAACACAGAGAGAGAGAGAGAGAGAGAGAGAGAGAGAGAGAGAGAGAGAGAGAGAGAGAGAGCAGATTTCTGTTAATTAAAAAGAGAAAGATTGGGGATTCTATAGATGTGGATATTGCAAACACTTTCAAATAAGGTTAGTTTTTTTGGTTAAGTTTTTGCCAAATTGCTTTACTTTGTTCTAAGAGATTTCTCAAGGACTGGAACCAAGTTGGAAACAAAACACATGAGAAAAACTTGAGAAAAACTCAGAGGAAAAAATGAGACCTAAAAAGAATTCACTCTAGAAGCATACTTTTTTCTCTTTTTATCTGTTTGTTTCTCTTTCTTATGGTTTTCCCCTTTGGCTGTAATTCTTTACAATATAACTAATATGGAAAGTATATATAGATATATAAAAAATATGGAAATTATATATATATAAATATAATATATAATAATATAATATAAATGTCTATATATAAATATAAATAAATATGAATAGGAAATCTGTTTTTTAAATCTGTTTTTAAAAATAAATTTTAAAATTTGAGAGGTAAAAAAAATTCATTGATCACTTCCTGAAAGAAACTATAAAAGGAAAGGTCCCAGGAAAGTCACAGCCCAAATCCAGAGTTTCTGGGTAAAAAAATAATAATAATGCAAGATCCAGAAAAAACTAATTCAAGTACCAAGAAAATAGATCACACAAGAGTTGGAAGCTTCTGCTATAAATCAAAGGAAATCCTGGAATACAATATTTAAAAAGGGGAAAAATGTGAACATAAAATTAAGAATAACAACCTGCTGAATATCATCCTATAAGGTAAGAGAAAAAAAAGGGTAGGAGGTACTTTTAAAGAAATAAATGACCTTTCAAGTATTTATGAAAAGATCAGTAATGAGTAGAACTGAAATAAATTCAAGAGAAATCCAGAATAAAGAATCTAGAGAAATCTAGACCAGAAATGCTTGCAGAAGATCCTGGTTTTAAACACACAGTGAACTGAGAAGAATCACAAGAATAATTTGTATAGTAACAGCAACACTGTAAAGAAAATCTCTGAAAGATTTAAGAACTCAGATCAAGGCAAAGCTCAATTAGGACTTCAGTGTAACTATGATTGATAAAGGATGTTCTCTACTTCCTGAGAAGACAGGTGATGGCACAAGGTACAGAATGAGAAATACAAGACTGGACATAGTTACTATATGAATTTGTTTTGCTCGTCTATGCCTATCTATCACAAGGGTTCATTATTTTCTTTCTTTTTCTCAGTTTTTATTTTGGGGAGAAGAATAGCAACAATCATATCAAAAAAGAGATAACCACTGAAACATTGTTTAAAATGAGCAGAAGAAAACAAAAGGAATCACAGGCATGCAGCAGTTTTGACAGTAATGTGTAAAATTTATCTATATACATATATACACATGTATATACACACATATATACACATGTATATACACACATATATACATGTATTTTTTTTAAGGAAAAAGTGGTATAGAGACTTACAATTTCACATAGAAAACTTTTATGTTCTGTTGTGTATATGAAAACATTCTCTTTTGGTGTATGTGTAAATGTTCCTTTTCAGTGTTTTAATTTCAAATTTTTAACAAAAAATACATAAGGGCATTTTAGCTATGTTGGGAGAAAAATGAGAATCAAAGAAGAGATCTGACCTTCACTTGGGTCAGATGGGATAATGATAACTGACAACAGAGAGAAGGCAGAGCTAATGAATTTTTATTTTATTTCCTTTTCTCTGTAAAGGAGACTGACTTGCACACTGGCAATGACAAAACAAAAATTACTAACAAGGAATTGATATCTAAGCTAAGTAAGAAGATAATAATAAAGCATCTAGCTGTCCTTAAAGAATTCAAGACAACTAGTTCAAATTAACTACATTCTCCTATCCTGAAAGAACTGGCAGATGTGATTACTGAATCACTGTTCTAAATCTAAAAGTTCACTGTTCTAAAATTTAAATCTAAAATCTAAAAGATCATGGAAAATGAAGGTATAATATTGGAAAAAGGCAAGTATCTTGAATTTCAAAACAGAAAAGAGAACAAAATCTGTAGACTCTAGACCAGTTAGTTTGACTTTGATTCCTGGGAAAACTCTAATAGAGGTCATTAAAAGATGGCTGGTAAATATCTAGAAAAGGAAGCAGTAAATTACAAAGAGACAGCATAACTTCACCAAGACCAGGTCATTCCAGGCTAACTTCATATCCATTTTTTTAAAGACTATTTAAGTAATAAATAACAGGAATCTTGTGGATATAGTTTCCTTAGACATTAACAAAGCTTTTGATAATGTATCATGTTTTTGTGAAAAAATATGGAGAAATATGGATTAGACAATAATAAATGGATTCAGAATTCACTGGATCACTGGGCTCAAAGAATAGTTGTTAATGGCTCATGATCAGTATGACAGGAGTTCTTCAGTTCTTCAGTGTAATAGCCCAAGGATCTCTACTCTGACCTGAGCTGTTCAATATTCTTATCAATGACTTAGACAAAAGCATTTGTCACATGTTCTTTAAATTTATTGATAACAGAAAACTGTGAGGGATAGCTAACACAGTTGATTAGAGTCAGGATATAAAAGGATCTTGATAGACTAGAGCATTGGGCTGGGTCTAATAAAATGAAATCCAACTTGAAAAGACATGTCTCCAGAAAAATGCTTTAGGAATCTGTGCTGCTTAACATTTTTATCAGAAACTTGGATAAAGGTATAGAGAGCATACTTGTTAGATTTACAGATGACACAAAGCTGAGAGGAATAACTAATACACTAAATGGTAAGAGACAGTATTCCAAAAAACACCTTGACAGGTTAAAACATGGATGAATCAGGAGTTTAGTAGGAATAAAGTCTTCAATAATATCAACATAGATAGAATAGGATGTGTGCAGCATAGATAACAATTGTACAAAAAAGATCTAGGAGTTTTAGTCAAGTGTAAACTCAATATGAATGAAGATAATGACACTTTACCCCAAAAAGCTGACAGCATGAAGAGAAGCATAGATTCCAGGGATAAAGAACAGATAATTTTGCTTTATTTTGCCCACAGCTGGAATGCTCTGGTCATGTTTGGATGTCACAATTTCGAAAGGGCAATGACGCTGGAGACAAAGGGAAGCAGAACTGCAGACATGCTTGAGTCCATGCTATATCACAATTATTTCAAAGAACTAGGGATGTTTAGCTTAGAAAAGGGAAGAAAAAAAGGACGGCATGAGGCAGGAAATGATAGCTGTTGTCAAATATTTGAAGAGTCATCATATGGGAAAGGGTTTAGACTCGTTCTGTTTAGACCCTGGGAAGAACCAGGACAACGTGAGGAAGATGCAAAGAGTAAATTTAGGTATGATGTAAAGGAAAATCGCCTAATAAATAGTGCTATCCAGAAAAGGGAGACAATGGGTTCCATATTACTAGAGATATCAAAGCAATGGCTAGATAACTATCTGTCAAAGGTACAATGTACCCAGGATTCCAGTTAAAATATAAACTAAACTGGGTGCCCACTGAGGTGCTTTCCAACTACAAAATTTTTTATTCTATTATTCAGTGTAGTGACAAGTAGTGAGGTACCAGTCTATATGGGGGCTTGAATGACAGCCTAAAGTGCTGTCGTTGATTCCTCCCACCTTCCCAGCCTTGTTTCTGAAGAAACAAGCAAGTCTTGCTCTTCAACATAATGCAGTACTTACCAATACAATTTAACTAAGCTCAAAAAAAATTTATTTACCTCCCCAGCCCTATAAACCACATTTTATTGTTATGTGATCAATCAGATCTGCCAGCTTTTCTTTGGAGTACAAAATACTAGAAGACTTCCCAAAGAACCATGGTCTCAAACTCATTTGTCTGTATTTTTAAGTTCATATTACTTATCTTTTTGAAATATCACCACCCAAATATTTGTTCCACTCCAAAGAGATCAGTAAATTCCATTATTTAAATGGATTAAAAAAAAAACATGGAACAACAATTTACATGATATACTTGAAGAGATCTGAAGTAACTTGAGTAAGTCCATGGAGGCATATCAGAACCTACCTTCTGGTTTTATTTAGGGGGGAAAGAATAAGTACTTCTACAGTCCCTACTACTTGCCAAATGAAGCTTTACAAATATTACTGTGCTTTATAAATATTACTTCATTTGATCCTTACAATAATCTAGTAAAGTGGATGTTATTATCCCCATCTCACAGTTGAGGTAAACTGAGATTACGTGACTTACCCAAGGATAGCTCATGTCTGAGGTGACATTTGAACTCAAGACTTAGTGACTCTAGAAGCAGCCCTCTATTCACTGAACCACCTAGCCACCTTAGTATAGCAACTAGCCGAATCAAATGATTATCAATCTTCACCTGAGATTTTGTCTTTCAGTGAATATTTTCCGAGTTCTAGCTTTCTCCCAGAATCCTAAGAACTGCTCTTTTCTGGTCTGCAAATACCACTAAGGGATAATTCAACATTCTCACTCAGGAAAAGGAAAAGATAGAAACTCCTTTCCTAAGAAGGGATGAACAAGAAAATGTCATTCTTTCCACTAGGTCCCAAAAACAAGTCCTTTAGATATGGAGATCTAGTCTAGTATTTGGGAAAGAACCATATTAGGAATTTAAATGAATTTTTATCATACTAGATTAAGACTATGAACGGATCGAGAAAACAGAGTCCTAGCAAATAACTTAGCCTTTGTTTCAGGAATCCCTATGCTATCCCAATTTTAGTACTTACTATGCTGAATGTTTCCTGGTCCAGTTCATCATCCTCATCTTCTCCAATGGGGATTGGTTCACTCCCTGCGGTAATATGGACAGGACCTTGAGCTCTTTTTGATTTATTTCCAGCTTTAGCATCACCTGCTTTAGGCTTTAAAAAGAAATTATTAAATGTGGTTATTTTCTTCTATGTAGCAATCACTATGTGAAATTCAGATATTATTTATCTTTACATTTATGCTGTCATACCACAAAAGGATAAACTGAGTTTTAGGGAAATATTGTATAGTATATCCTACCAATTAGCAAAGAATGAAACTAATTAATCCTAAACATCTGAGATAATGAAATCCCAGTTTGCTCTTCTGCCATTTATATTCCTAAAGATAACTTAAGCTTCGTAAAAAAAAAAAAAAAAGTTTACCTCTGTGCCCCCACCCAGGAAAAAACAGTGCTTCAAAAATAATCTGAAACCAACAAATTAAGCAATGCCTGTAAAGGCCCAATAGATGCTATGCTTTCCAGATATAATTACTCTTTTCAACTCTAATAAAGAAGTTAAAGATCATAGAATAGCCAGTTAGTTTTGCTGAAATCAAACACATCCCTCTAAAATCAGGCTCCTATTGCTCATATCTTCCCCCATTCTGCGCTTCTCATCCACCACTAAATGATCAAATGTTATTTTCAGAATTGAAATCCTTCCTATAGTTTGTCAAGGAGACTGCTCTCCACTGAAATGACTGAAAATCCGCTTTAGGCACCTGTCTTTCAGCTTAAGTTTTCTTTTCTCTGCCCCTTTTTCTGTCACACAAGAACTGACTATGGGGTCAGAAGACCAGTGTCCAAAGGTCATCTCAGAATGCTATTTGGATAACCATAACAGGTCCATTAATCCCTCTCATATTGTTTCTTCACCTATAAAATGAGGGGATTATACTATGTGGCCCTTTTGGATTCTAGGTCTATGTTCTTCCCTGATCCAAATACCTACCCCAAATTACATAGCAGAAAACCAAAGTAAACACCTATCATAATTCCACAAAATGCTGAGTATATATATGTTCTCCTTCTTTGGAAAAAAAAAGAGGTTTCCTCTATTCTAAGACTAACAAGCATCTCCAGATCACTAGAGTATCTCTATATCCCAAGAATGAAAACCTCATTATCATTTCCAACTTCTAAAAGACAATTCCAAATTGTGTGTATTTAATACTATATAAAAATGAAACAATACCTTTTCTTTCTTATCCTTTGATTTTTTTTTCTCCTTATCTCCTTCCTTTTCTTTCTTAGAACCCATCTGTTTCTCCTTGTTCTCTTTGTTTTCTTTTTTCTTCTGCTTTTTTTTCATGGGGCTTTTTTCCAAGCCATCATCCTAAGAATCAAAGAAATCCCACACGACTATGAGTTTTTGCCACAAAGTTTAATTCAACCATTCACTTGTGTGGTATCTAGAAAAACATACAAAGCTCCAAGGTCACTTGCTGTTTTTTAGAAAAAGACATTTATTTTTAAGTACCCTACCCTGCAATACACTAACTGCATTGCACGTAGCAGGCACTCAATACATGTTTGGTGATTACCGAGTAGTCTCACATCTATTGCCTTGTGTCTTTAACTACAGCTGTGTAAACATGGATCAATTCTGGCCTATAATAATTATTCCAAAATATACCTGAAACTCTGTAGCAATGATAAGAGTAAAGATCCCAGATTTCTATCCCCAACCAATTACAAAGTAAATGTCTCCAATGTGTTTTTCCCTTTCCTTACTATAATAGACTCTGTTCTTCTCTGACTAGATAAGTTTAAGACACTGGAGCATTCTATGGATTGTTTTCCACTCTCTCTATAATGCCCAAAACAATAAGGTTCTAAACTACTGAAATCTGGCCCCTACCTTGACTTCCCCCTCTTCTGATGGATTGTCTGAATGCCTAGGGGATGAGAATTCATTTCCATGCTCATCTTTCACTCTAGGAGCCTTGTTTTCCTTCTTCACACGGGGCTTTCGCTTCTTTAATTTGGTCTATTGAAAGGGAAGGAACCACTAATGATAAAACTTACTCCAATATTTGTACTTCAAGTATGTGTGATTTCCACCATGTGGGTACTTCTCCTCTACCAATACACATTACACAACTGAATGAATTGCTTTGGCCACAAAAAAAAAAAAATCTAATAGCTAATTGTCTGTTAACAAGCCTCTCTGTATTTCTTATAGTTGGTTCTCAGGTAAAGATATAACTAAAGATGAAATGGCCAACCAAAAATGTAGCTGGAGCATAAAGAGAACCTGAAATAAGGTTAAACCTCCTTCAAGTTGTGGCTTCTTTACTGTTCAAATACAAATCAGCAAAGACTCAAAAGGAATAAGCAAAGAGCAAGCTTTAGAAAAAAGAAATGGTGTAACTCCTAAAAGAATTTAGGTACTCTTAAGTGAAAAATCCCTTATCCTAGGGCTGATAAACCAATGGCAACTAAGTTTTCCACTATTGTTGCTCCTCCCTCCTATTATGTGACTTGGGGTCATTTCAATACTCATAACCACCTTTCCCTTTTTTTTTTTAAACAAAGAGTGGCTGGGAACATAAAAAATCTCAAATGAGTTCATTAATTTCCTTTTCAATAGGTTTCATTTAAGAGGATGAAGTTTTTTTTACTAAAAACAGGTTTTTGGTTCATTTGGGTCTTGTAAACCACCAATACCACTTCTATCAAGAATTCTCAAGAGCTAACTATAATGTAATGAGTAACAAGATTAGGGGACCCAGTGTATGCCCACTATAGGAATCTAATATTACATCCATACTGTAGATAGTAATTTTTTTTAAGTGACAAAACACCTAATCTGGAAGTGTTTTAGTAGAATGGGAAGGATGGAGAAGGATAGAGTAACTGGGGAATAATAAGGCTGGTAAGCCATTAGTTCACAAGGCAAAGTCTCATAAAAAATATCAACTAAGGCTTAGTTTTAAGCAAATTCTTTATTGTATGATAAAACTAATCCTCTGAAATCTCAAAGACATCTATCTTTGGGAAGAAGGGAGCTAAATCTCAATCTGGGGTAAGACTGGTTTTTGTGATGTCCACAACATTCTCACCATTACAAAACAGCAATTTAATTTTGGAAGCTATCCCTTGGGAACAGCCAAAGACTGGTAAACTTCACCTACCTCTTCACCCTCTTTAACCAACTCCTTTTTGTCCAAGTCTTTCTTCAGCAGCTTTAACAGGTAGTCAGCTCGAGTTTGCAGCTGCTTTCCCTGAGGTTTTTTATCTGTCTCAATAGGTAATATCTTTGGAAAAAGAAAAGAAGAGAGAACCACCACCCCGTTCTGAGGTTAGCAGGCCAGGAAATACTCTAATGCAGTACAGTATTAATAAAATGCTCTTCCCTCCCCACCCCCCAAAAAGTCTCAGAACCTGTCTCTTTTCCAGGGCTCCCAAACACTAAAATCCCTTATGTGCTGTTCTCATTTTACAAAATGGGATGGAGAAATTCAGCTCTCCCACTGGCTCCTACCTGTGCTGTTAACAGGGTAGAACAACTCAGGTAGGGGGAGCTTGTTGGCTTCATCTGCTAGAGCATCCCAGCCGTCGTGGATTTCCTCCTTCCAGGAGCAGGGAATCCCTGGAGCTAGGTTAAAGCTTCATTTTAGATTTAAAATGCTTCTTAGAGCATTGCCAGAGAGCACTGAGCTATTCCAGGATATGATCAATTCCCTGCTAGAATATTTGGACCTGTTAGCCCAGACTGAATTTGAACTCAGTGTTTATGGCAGGGTGTTTTTACCCTCTGAAAAACCACACTGGATGAGCATTTTTTTTTTTGACGTGCCAGGAAAAGCCCTGCCAGGAGCACAACACTGAAACTGGTCTGCTGAAATCTAAGCCTTCCTACTTTCCTCACCACTTTTTTTTTTTAAAACCACTGCTGTAACATTTAGGTAGAGTAATTTGTACTATGTTAGGAGATAGGTTTCAGCTAAAGGTCAAACACCATTACAAAAAACTCCAAAAAGCTATTCAGATTTTTGTGTGTTTGTGTGTGATGAGAAAATTTGGTTGTATTGAATATATCACCTGAAATAATGAGCCACCAAATGGGCCTTAAAAAATCTTTCTCTGCTATTAATTGTAAGGGTATTTGACCACTGGCAAATATGATTTTTAAAATTCTACTTAGAACAATATCTGTCTTTCCCACAATTTCAAAAGGATTTAGGAGTTTGGTTAGCATTTTCTCCTTGATCTTCAACTGTGAAACAATTACCACATTGCACCAGAAACGGATGTTTCCATTGTGAACAAACGACAAGAAATCATTCATAAAATTATTCTGATTTTAATGTTAAATGTCAATGAATTCTCTTCTTCGATATCTTACCAATACTTAAAAAAAAACCTGCTAGATGTCTTACAGAGTTACTTACTTTGTCAGTTAATTTAAGTTCTGGATCTGTTTTAATTAATTCCCAATTGCCATAGCCATGTTCATAAATGCCCAACAGCAGACGAGAATCATCCTCCACTCCCCAATCTACATCAAAATGTGCAGCTTTGACACGACAGGTTAAGCAGTATCTGAAGGAATCATAAAAGCACAAAAACATTGTTGAGGAACTTCTCTGAATACTTTTTAAAAAGAAACTTTTGTTGGCATAGGCAGAGTATTTTAATATACTAAGGAAATTCATTATAAAATTTACACTTATTTAAAAATACACTGAAAATAGTAAACATCTGCACAAAAATTTCAAAATGAAGTCTAGTTCACCAATACACACTCGGATATATGTATACTCACTTTTTTTTTTCCTCAGGGTCCACAGGAATAGATTTGTGCAACATCTCAAATTCTTCTTCATGCTGAATAATAGATTTAACATTGACTTGAACCCCAGAAATCTTGATAGTAGGGCCCCTTCTTTTCCCTGGTCCTTTCCCTGAGGAATATCCATTTCATATTAGTGGAAAAAATGTTTGATCAAGAATCATGGAATATATAAAGGTAAATATTCCAACTATTTCCTTCCTTCCCCTAAGCTTTTACTTCTTCGGTTTAGATTCCTTGCCTCTGATTAATTCACAGATTTAAAGTGTAAATGAAATATTCAATTAACATATTTAGAAATATCCCCAAATCATTTCAGAAGTTAAATATTTAAGATTTCTTTAACCAGTGGCAATTTTTTTCAAATTTTAATATTTGATTTATTTTTCTTGCTTCCAAAATTAATAACTAGAAAAGGATTTTGGAAGTGTTGAAAAATTAATAGGACTTCCAAACACAATGGTTCCCTGACTAGAGGCAGGCAGTACAGCAACTACATGCCTGCTCTGGCGAAAAACGAAAGGTAGTACCACACTAAATAAAAATAAATCCAATGAAAAACTACATTGACTTCATCCACCCAAACACTGCACAAAAATTCAGTCAGCAGCCAATAGGTAACAGGAAAAGGAATTCATTAGAATGTAGTACCATTATACAAGAAACACAAGTTTCCCAGTAAGAAGTGCCAGAGGCACCTGTAGCACATAAGGCTCTATGTCTGAAGGTAACAAGAATGAAGGGCTCCTACAAGAAAGTTCCACGGTGCTCAGAAACCAACACTGTAGAATTTGGAAGTAAATGGGCTTGGCAAAGTTTGGAATGTAATACTCAGACCCAGAAGTTCTGAGATTTTTTCACACGCTGACATGAAACACAATACAAAGTCTTGAAGAATTCTGAATATCAAAGATCCAGGGGAAGCTAAAAACTACCCATGCTCTAAGCAAAGACAGAAGCGTGGAGGTGAATGTCAGTGTAGGAATTAAGGTGACCTAAGTCAAGACCAGTAGGACTGACCATCCCACCCAAAAGCACAAAAGGGAGTAGAGTCTGGCCCAGGCACAAATTTCCAATTCAGGAACAAAGGTTAGGAAGACGAGTGAACTGAAGATAGCAACCATTAAGAATTGTTACGGATCCAGAGCAGGAGAGAATAACTCCATAATAAATGCAAGGTCTCAAAGGCAAAATGAATGTTCCCAAAGGACTACATATATATTTAGAAGAAATATAGCAAGAGATGAAAAAATTAAAACTCTTTAGGAAAGAATGAGGAAAAAAATAACTTAGAACAGAAAGTTGTAAGCCTTACCCAAGTAGTGAACTCCCTGAAAACCAAAACAGACCAAAGAGAAATCAATGACTCCATCAGACAAGAAGAAATATTATGATAAAATCAAAAGATTTCTTTTTAAAATAGAAGGAAATGTACGCTATCTGATATGAAAAAATGATCAAGAAGAACAATCACTGGATTCCCTGAAAACCATGATTTAAAAAAAAAACCCTGGATAATATAATTTATGAAATCATAAAAAAAACAACTGCCCACATCTATTAAGAGGGCAACATAAAAATAAAAATCACTTCACAAAAGGAAAAGTCCCAGGAATGTCACAGTCCAAACTGAGAGCTTCCAGACTAAAGAATAAAATACTGTAAGCATCTAGAAAGAAGCAGGTCAAGTAGCAAGGGACAAGTCAGCATCACACAAGACCTGGCAAAATGACAAATTAAAGATGATGGAATACGATATTGAAAAAGGCAAAACATATGGGCATACAACCAAAAATAACTTACCCTGAAAAGCTGAGTATCATCCTACAGAGTAAAAAAAATAATGCACCCTTAATGGAATAGAGGACTTTCAAACATTTATGATATAAAAATAAGAACTGAGTGGGAACTTTGAAATGTAAACACAAAAGTTGAGAAAAATCTTTGAATGATAAATTTATTCAAGCAATTAGGAAAGGCTGTACACTGATGATGTACTAACATTCTTATAGAGAGAGGACAATAAACCTTTCTTTCAAGGGTTATTGCAAGAACTTAAAGTCTTCAAAACACATAGAGGCTGTGGGAGCAATCAGTTTTGTTCTGACGGTTTTAAGAGGTAAAAGAAAAGGAAAGATGATAAAGTGATACATCAGCAGGAGTGGGGAACCTCTGGCCTTGAAGCCACATGTGGCCCTCTAGGTCCTCAAGTGTGGTCTTTTGACTAAATCCAAATACCACAGAACAAATCCCCTTAATATTTGTTCTGTAAAACTTAGACTTAGTCAAAAGGCCACACCCAAGACCTAGAAGGCCACAGTGGTCTCAAGGCCACAGGTTCCCTCTCCACTCTTGCATTAGAGTATAATGGAAGAAAAAATGGGGTAGAACTTATTCTCCATAGTTTGGAAAAAGGGTTAGACACACACACACACACACACACACACACACACACACAGAGTTTGGTTTGGAAATACTCAACAGAGAAAAAAAAAAACAGAAAAAAAACAACACAGAAGCAGATGAGGAGTGTTAAGATGAAGGATAGATAGTACTGGGGAGTGGAAAGGGAAGAAGAAAGGGAGGATGATCATCGACTGGGGGAAGCTGAATGAATTGTGTTATATGAATATAATGGAATGCTACTGCACCATAAGAAATGACCAAAGAGACTATTTCAGAAAATTTAGGAAGTCTGAGCTAATGCAGCATGAAGTGAACAGAACCAGAACAATTCTGACAATTACTATAAAATTGTAAGGAAAAATAGCTTTGATATACTTAAGAACTCTGACCAAACCATATATCTAGAAGACCTATGATCAAGTATGGTAACTATCTACTGACCAGTGATGAATCCAGGTGCAGAATTTACAATATATACATTTTCAGACATGACCACTATGTGAATTTGTTTTGCTAGATTATATTTGTTTTAAATATAGGATAGGGTTATTTAATCATCAAGAGAATGCATACAATTTAGATCTTATCCCGTACACAGTAATAACATCTCCTTTTTAATTTTGAACTTAAAAACTGTTTTTAAAGAGCATTTAAGTAAGAACAGAACATGAGAATTCCCTATTAAACTATAAATCTCCATTTCACACAGCTTACTTTTTAAAAAGTACATAATGCTCCATGTTACTTTCAAAACTGCACTGCTTATTTGTGGTTCTTTCTTTCAATTTAAAAATGTTTCAACAGCCATCTATCTCTCTGTCTGTCTCTGGTTTTGTTGTTGTTGTTGGGGTTTTTGGTATCACTCTCACTAACCGTCCCTGCCAAAATGCTTCAGAACAGTTCTTCAAAAGACAGAGTTGGTTAATGCATTCATCAGAGTTCTCATCTTTCAAAGGTCTTTTATAATATTACTATCCTTCTTGTATAAATTTCTTGGTATGAAGTATCCCTGAAAACCATGATTTAAAAAAAAGCCTAGATAATATACTTCAAGAAATCATAAATGAAAATTGCCCAGATACTTTAATGCTACCACATTCCATCATAGGTCCCCTAGATATGGGGTTGGTCTGAGTTCTTAAGTGTTTCAAAGTTATTTTTCTTTACAATATTGTTTTCATTGTCAAAACTGTTCTCCTGATTCTGTTCACTTCATGATATATTAGTTTATTCCTCCTAGGAGTCTCTGAAATAGTCTCTTTGGTCATTCCTTATATTCATATAACACAATCCGTTCAGCCTCTTTCAACTGATAGGCACACCCTTAGTTTTCCTCCCTTCCCTCCTTTCTTACTTTTCCCCTCCCCAGTATTATCCTCCATTTTAATCCTCCTTTACTTGCTTGCGTTGAGGACTTTTTTTCTGTTTGGTTTTTCTCTGTTCAGTATTTCTAAACCAAACTCGTGCATGCATGTGCGTGCACGCACACGCGTGTGTGTGTGTGTGTGTGTGTGTGTGTGTTTTTCTGGTTCTGCTCACTTTCTGTGTCAATCCATATAATCCAGCAACCTATGAAATTGTCTTTTTCACCATTTCTGCTATAGATTTTTCTTAATTCATGTTTTTATCTCAAAGTTCCTATTTATTCAGCTCTGATCTTTTTATCCTAACTGCTTGAAAGTCTCCTATGTCAACAGAAGTACACTTAATATAAGTATGTTTACTCAGCTTTGCAGATTAAGTAATACTTGGTTGCATGTCCATAATAGTTTGGCTTTTGGAAAACCGTATTGCAAGATCTCATTTATTAAAGAAACTGTCAAATCTTTTGTGATCCTGATTGATTCCTTGGTACTTGAACTGCCTCTTTCTGGATGTTAAAGTACTTTTTTCTTTGACCCAGAAACTCTGAATTTGGGCTATGACATTCCTGGGACTTCTTTTGGCTATTTCTTAAGAAGTGATTGGTGAATTCTTTCTAATCTCACTTTGTTCTATTTTTAATCCCTGTTTTGCTTTTATATTATAAACAATTATCTAAAACAATTAAGCAAAAACTAACAATATAGTGATATTCCTGGGACTATTTTTTTTGTGTGTGGTTTCTTTTAGGAGGTAATTGGTGGATTTATTTTTCATATGCCTCTAATTCTAATGAACCTGTGCAGTTTATTGTTTCTTGAAGTATATAATCCAGGCTTTTTTTAAAATCATGGTTTTTAGGGATGACAGTGATTCTTAAATGACCTCTACTTGACCAGTTTTCCAGATCTATTGTTTTTTAAATCTTATATTTTCTTCTATTTTTTTCTCTATTTTGTCCTGATAGCTCTTATTGTCTGGTGGAGTCATTGATATGTCTGGTCTATTCTGGTTTTCAGGGAGTTCATTACTTGAGTAAGGTGTGCCATTTTCTGTTCTAAGATATCTATTCCCCTTCAATTTTTTTTCTTCAAAAGCATTATTTCATTTTCTATCTCATGCTTCATTTTTCCTATGGAAGAAAAATAAATACATATTCAATAATAAGTACATATTCACATAGTCCTTTTGAAAATCCTCCCCACCCCTAACCCCCACTCTCCCAGTCTCTTTTAACACTCATTAGTTGTGACAATTACTCTTTCCTTTTTTGGGATCTCTAGATTTACATTAATTGTTGACACTGTTGAGTGTCTTAATCAATTGACTCCTCTCTCCAGCTTTATTTCCTGAGTTGTGTTTTTGTGATTGGCCTAGGACCCTTCTCTTCCCCACCCCCTTCAATGGACTACTGGGTGGGATGGTCAGCTCTGGTGATCCTGACCTGCATCATTTTGGTTCTTTCATTGATCTCCACCACCAAGACTTAGCTGTCTCCCCCATCTCTCATATTCCAAATGCTGTATCTTCAGGACCTTCTCCAGTGCTACAGTATATAATGTGAAGGACCTTAGAGCCAGCCAATTGGTCTAGAAATATCAATGTCTGAACCCTACCACACTTCATTGGCTGCTATCCACTGCAAGGATTCTGTGTCTGTGATTCCCAAGGATGCTTCTGATCTTGTTTCCTCTGAACATAGAGATTTACATGCAATATTTGTCCCTAGCAAGTATCTAATCACACTCAGGGTAACCTGAGCTGCTGGTGGCTTTATTAGCCTATTACCCTTGGGCTTCTGGCTGACTTTTTGGAAGTTCTAGTGTAGAAATAATTCACTTACTATAGTTTCACATTGGATTTACTGATCATTATTAGCACTTCAGGGTTTTGCTGGAATAGGTATGTGGGAGCTGGGAAGTCTGCCACTCTTTCAAGCAGCCATTTTAGCCAGAAGTCCAATTATACTTATTTGTTGCAAGTTTTCTTTTCTTCTGTTTTTATTAGGGTGGTAAGAGCAAAAGTAATGTCAAATGGGGTAAGTACTTACTGGGGTAAGTATATCATTTTTTAAATGATATAAAAAACAAAGAAAAGTTCAAAAGTACTAATAAGTAGGGCAGTTCTGAAACTTAACAGGTAGAATTGATTATATACTTTTTTTTAAAGAAAGCAGTATAGAATAGAGCTTTATACTTTCTTGTTCTGGTGCATACATGGAACTGGACCTTTTTAAGTGCTTGTTAAGTTTAGAATTTTTAAAAAAGATTTTAAAAAGAAAACCTAGGTTTAAGTTCTTTCAATATTTCTAATAATAAAAATATTATCTTACAGGTAGTTTAAAGAAGTTCCAAGTACTTTATAAGTTAATCATCCAGATAATCTTCAGGTCTTCAAAATTAGAAATCTCCTATAAGAACGGTTAGGTTAAAACTAAACATCTTACAGCTAAGGGATAGACAAAGAGGTTAACTCTTGCCTATAGTTAAAGAGAAAAAAATATATTCAGATTCAAAAGTAAAAATCAAAGCCTACTAACTAAATGATGCTATTAAATGACTCAATTTGAAATCCTTCAGATCATTCTACTTTTTGTGTGAAGTAATATATCTCAGGAACTAGGCACTGAGTTAATGAAGATAGTGAAATGGCCCTGGTTTACTGTAACAACAGACATGTGTTCTGTGGCTCTTATATGAAGAAATCAACTGATCATTACAGCAAATTTGTTTCCATCAAACTCAATAATTACTAGTTGATCTATAGACAAACAAAAAGTATTTTCACTACTAAAAAAATAAATCAGGACAATCATGTATTGGGGAAAGGAGGGAAAGGCAAAGATGTAATGTCACAGAAGAAACCATTTGACATCAAAAGCTCCAGGACTACATAAAAACTAGCAGATTATGAAACTCAATTTAAAATTCATGTCCACTGCAATATTTTTTGAAATCCATGAGTACAATATTTCTGAGATCCATGGAACTCACAAAATAAGAAAACACATCATCAAGGGCAAAAGTAATATGCCTTCCCCAGAGAAATAGCAGCTACTACAGGTCAAATACTATTGTAACAAAAATCTTACTACAATAAAAATATTTACAAAACTTAACCAATGAAACTCTTCAAGCAATGTTCTATAAAATTAAATCACAATACAACTATGTGAACTGAACAACTCCTTTTAATATATGAGGACAATAAAGACCTTTTGTCAATCCAGGATTACTACTGCTACTTACTTGGTACAAAGGTACCACTCATTTGGAGTTAAAATAGGAATGAGTAACTGTCAAGTCAGCACTTCCTGGTTTCATTCAACTTAACTTTGAAACCCTTGCACCACAACAAAGATAAGAATCTACCATCTCACTTGCTGAACTCTACTAGTCTCCAGTTCATTCAAGTCCTTTTATCATGGAGTTGAATATCTTATATCCTCTCTACTTCAAGCTCTGTATTCATGGTTAATGATTTTAATAATACCTACTGATGCCCCTTTGGGTACTTTGATCTTTAACAACCTAAATTTTTATTACTGCTCACCTACCCAAAAGGATGTCATACTACTACTACCACTCTTATAATCTTGAATGCTGAAATTCCCCTTATGGATCATAATTTCCTATGCTTCCACCTCACCTTCCACCTCCATTTTTTTTTTTAACCATCTCAGCCTCACCTTCACACTACTGAAAGCCTCTGCTATACATAAAAAAATAACACTGACTGCTTCTCAAGTGGGTCAAGATGGAATACTTGTGACCCTGTATCCAATTCTCTCCCTCTCCTCCTTTCTCCCTATTATGATATCTAAACTGATGAATCTCATTATTATATATGTATGTATCTGTCTGTGAATGTATATGTGTGTATGTCTGTGTGTAAAGGTAATGGGAATTTGAAGATATTCCCTGCCCTTTAATAAGCCTAAGGGCATTTGAAGACCTTCACTGCTTTGAAAATAAACTCTGCCCCCTAACAAGTTGAATATAATCACATGGTGTCTGTGGTGGGAGGAGTCTGTTGAAGGGGGGAGCAGAGCCCATAGGAAGCTGGGAGTCAGAGCAAGCTAAGAGCAAGCTACACAGCCTGGAGGAGAGGACGCTTCAGAGGGAGACAGATAGGCTTGTGAGTAAATATTAGTATTGTGTTGGTTTGTGGGAAGGCTAAAGGATGCTGTGGCTCTCTTTGCTGTTGCAGATACATATAATGATATCCCCTCAGCAATTCCTCATAGAAATATCACAGTAAAGATGGATCCTCCTGTTTATAAGCACCTAATTCTGACTACTAACTAGGGAAATAGGTGGAGGTACTGGATCAGCTAAGTGACTTAGGAAAATGGGAAAAAGATATATTTCCTTGAGAGAGAAAAGTAAATAGCCAGTGGATTCAAAGTCTGAATAGATTGAAAAGAAAAGAACTGTTTGCTGCTCTACTGAGGGCAGGGTTTGATTTTGGAAGAATTGATAGTATTCCAACTAATGAACTACATAACTTGGTATATAAAATGTACCAAGATAAGGGGCTGAATGTCAGATGGAATAGAGAAAGAAGGGGTGCCCCTACAGATCCTCCTGAACCACTGTGTCCAAGTTTGTCACACCTTCAAGGAGAAAAGGAAATTGACCAAGGTCCAGGTCAGATTAAAGAAATACACAGACAGGATTATAGATCCCATATGTATCTGACTATATATTAGAAAAATGGATCAAATACTGTAACCAGGGCATTGATAGATACTGGGACAGAGACCTCCCTTATTCATGGGAACCCCAATAAATTCAAGCATGGAAGTCTATTACCATCACTATCAGCCAGACAAATCAAAATAATGATGAAAATTGGACAATTATCTAAGAAGGAATATACTGTGGTTATTGTACCCATTCCATGGCTCACTGATAGGACAACAAAATATTTGGGCCATAAAAGACACTGGAGAGCAGTAGCCTATAGCCCAGGGTACTAGGTGGACTTTGGAAAGTACTAGAATAGGTGGAAGTAGTCAATATGCTAAACTTACAGCAGTTCATGAAACCATCAAAACAGAACAAGGACAGTGTCATATATTTACTGATTCTTGGGCAGTAGCTAATGAGTTAGCTACATGGATGTCCACGTAGAAAAATAAAAATTGGGAAATTGACGATAAATAAGTCTGGGTCAAAGAATTATGGGAAGATATATGGGACGTGGCTTTGGCTACTAATTTGTCAGTTTTTCATGTAGATATTCACATGGCACTCACCATACAAGAACATGAGTACAATGCACATGCTAATCAACTAGCAAAGATTACTACTCAATATACTGTCCTTACTCTGACACCAAATGATGATCCAGTCCTAGCATAATGGGGTCCTTCATACAGCCAGCCACTGAGGGGTCCAGGCCACACATCAGTGAGCACAAGACTGAAGTATTAGCATCTCTTATTCATTGTTACAACAGATAACAGAGGAATGTCATATATGTCAAGTGGAAAAGGAACAAACTATTCCTCGGGTAGTAACTGGAGAAATAGCCAGGGGAAAAATTCCAGCCCAAATTTGACAAACAGATTATACTGGTCCTCTACTACAAGATAAAGGATGCACATTTATATGTACTTGTGTTGACACCTATTCAGGTGTACTAGCAGCTTGTCCTTATAAGAATGCAACCCAGAAAAACACCTGTAAAACTCTAGATCTCATAAGTCTATATTATGGAATGCCAATGCAGATTCAAAGTGACAATGAGTCACATTTCAAAAGTAATGAAATGAAGAAATGTTGTATATTAAACAATATAGAATGGATATATCATATTCCATATTATCCACAAGCATCTGGATTAATTGAAAGAATGAATGGATTATTGAAAGAACAGTTAAGGAAGCTTTAATAATTCATATCAACATTGGCAAGATAATTTGTTCACTGCTTTATGTAATTTGAATAATAAGAGCATTGGGAGGAAGTATACCTCTTGCCAGAATGATGACCCCCAAATCTGCAAATTAGGAAACAGCAGACACATAAGATCCCAAATATTGAGTATTGCACTGTGAGACCAGATGTCGCAGCACCATATCCAGGAACACCTGCTTTGGCAAGATATGATCCTTACTGTTTAGAGGACTTTTGGTTAGATAGAAAAGAAATAAGAGAGGCGGCTAGGTGGCACAGTGAAGTGAGCACCAGCCCTGGAGTCATGAGGACCCGAGTTCAAATGCAGCCTCAAATACTTAACACAAATACAAAACTAGTCATGTGACCTTGGGCAAGTCACTAAACCCCAACTGCCCTACCTTACCCCCTATGAAAAGCAAAAAAGAAAAGACAAGAGATAAGAAACAACTCTACTGGAATATGTATGAGAATCCCTAAAAATAATTTTGGACAGATATTACCTAAATCAGGCTTAGCAGCTCAAGGAATACATGTATTGGTTGGAGTAACAGATTCTAATTACCAAGAAGAAATTATTGTGATGTTGTAAAATTTGAGTGAAGAACCTATAGTTTTGTAAAAATGATAGAATAGTTCAAGTGAGTATTATTTCTTGTGAAATAATACCCCATGTGAAAACGGACCCTCCTTCTGAAATAATTATCAGAGGAACTGAAGGGTTCGTTCTAGTTATAGGAAAAAACTGGGAGCTAAAGTCAGATGATGTTCCAAAGGCTGCTGAGATTATAGCACATAGGAAAGACAATACTTGAGCTGTTGTTTGTTCAGGAGAAGGTGATTACCATGCCGTACCCTTAACTCATATATTCTACCATGAATGAGTCTTATGTTAGTGAGTTCCTGGACTCCATAAGCACGACTAACCCCATATTTGTCTCTTTTTGGCTGTTAAACTTGTTTGTGAGATTTGTATCTCGCAGGCTTAGTATCTTCCACCTACAGATGCCTGACTGCTTAAGCTGGATGCCAGCCCCTGTCCATGACTGTGATGTGCCACACCTGGACCTGGTATCGACCAAGCTCCAGATGCCAGCTAAAGAACTGATCTCTCGAATGAGACCTCTTGGGACAGGGGCAGCTCTACATCCAATTTCAGCTGGAAGTAGCTATGGAGAAGAGACTGTTGCCCCTTAGCCCAAGATTTTGAGCCTCATTAGATTGAGGCAGGAAAGGTGGGGTGCTTGTGCCTAAGCTCCCACCTTAAGATATTATTTTTTGTGCTTATTTTCTATTATCCCTGTTATATTGTTGCAAAGTTTGTTGACACTGTTACCTCTAAACTCTTATTACTCTATGTAATGAAATGTATTGTTAATGTATTTTTGCTATGTAAGGGACATGAAAGATCTTGGGGCCAAATGTAATGGGAATGGGAATTTGAAGATCTTCCCTGCCCTTTAATAAGCCTAAGGGAATTTGAAGACCTTCCCTGCTCTGAAAATAAACTCTGCCCCCTACTAGGCTAAATGTAATCACATGGAGCCTGTGGTAGGAAGAGTTTGCTGGAGGGTGGAGCAGAGCCCACAAGAAGCTGGGAGTCAGAGCAAGCTAGACAGTTGGGAGAGGACACATCAGAGGGAGACAGTTAGAATTGTGAGTAAATGCTAATTTGTGGGAAGGCTAAAGGATGGTGTAGCTCTCCATGCTGTTTTGACTTATTAACTTCTTTGATACTATGATGGAATTAGCTTACTGGTTCTGGGATTCAGTTTTCTGGTGTCTGAATAAATGTTTTTGCTTCTGTCTTATTTATGGAGAGTCTGTTATGTTTTGTGATCAAGCACTACATAGGTATATTTATAATGATCGTGAGCACTGAGCATATTGCATTGGCACTACTGTGTGTGTATGTGCGCGCGCATGTAATGATGTTAGTCTCTCTTCAAATTTTTGCCCCACATTTCCAAAAAATTGTCTGCCATCTCCAGTCAGATGTCCCACAGACACCTAAAACAACCAATTATCTACCCCTCTAAACTTCTCATCTGCTGTGCTTCCTTAGTTATGATGAGAGTATCATATCATCTTCCAGTCAATAAGGTTTGGAAACCTTATACCCATCCTTGACTCTTTTCTCTTCTTCAGCTCATATATCTTCTTGCTGATGCTACTTGCAAATCACCTCTTGCATCTGTCCCCTTCTCTCCACTGAAAAAGCCACCACTCCTGTTCAGAACTGGATTAGCATAATAGTCTCTTAATTAGTCTCCCCATTTTCAGTCTTTACTTCTCCTAATCCATGCTGCAGATGCATTACATTATTTCAAGAATACTGACACTAAATTGTTCCTTGATCACTCTATAGTCTATCTGTTTCAATTCATTGTACAGGCTGTCTCCAATGTATAGAATGCAAGCCTTCCTTGCCCTGTCTTCATACAATTTCCAGTTTGGTTCCTATATAATTCTGTCCTCCATGAAACCTTCCATCACATCACATCACACACTACCTGTACTCATTCCCCATTGTTCCCTCCCTCTTCTTAGGAATTTATGTGTGTATATGTTTACATATATGTATATACATATAGTATGTCTATATCTGCAGATATACATATACAAATCTACATGTATGTGCGCACGCACACACACACACACATCAAGACAGCAGAGTGGGGGTCCTACCACTAGTGAAATTTAGGATAGTAGAGGGAAGGTACTGTCTTTATTTTTGTATTTCTTATCATTATTGCCACCTACATATATACATTGATCTACTAAATGTTTGTTGAACTCAACTGAATCTAACACGCTACATCCACTGAATTCCTGTTTATCAGACAATATTTATTTGGTTGTCAATTTCTTTATTATCCATGTATCATCTTTAGTTCTCCATGAACTTAATCACTGGAGATGGCACAAAGTCAATGTCAGAACAGCTGCAGGAAATAAAGAATTAGGACACACAACTACAGTACTGGAGGAATATACCAAAGTTCAGAGGAATGACCTTCTAGACTTACCTTCGCTAGCATTTTCTTTCAGCTGTTCCTCATATTCTTGCATTGCTGAAACACAGCTGTTGTGAATCAATTCCCCCAAGCGCTTCAGATCTGCTACAGACTTATCCACCAGCTCAGCATCCCGAGCAATGCACTCTAGACTGTGGAATGACAAATTTAGGACACTTAGATACTCTTCCCACTTCTCTAATACTGTTAGACCCTTAGCATAATTCCCCTCCCACTTGCTCTCATAAGAATTTTTTTCTTGCTCTCTTTTCCTCACTTTAAATATGAAGTATGCAAAATTTTTACTTTCCATTTTTCAAATAGCACTTAGAATATTCCAAATATAGAAGGGCAATTCAAGAATGTTTTTTTACATTCTTTTAAATTATCTGGATTGTACGATAATTGGTGACATTATTATAAACTCCATGGAATGAGTAAGCATTAAACTAGTACTCTGTACTATGAAGTGCCCTATAGTATCTCTGGAGTACTCACTGATAAATTCCATTGACGTGTGATAAGTTTTTTAAATTAATAAAGAATCTTAAAGTTATTAAGGTCTTCAGAAGTCATCTAATCCAACCTACATAACCAAACAGCCACTTCATTTCATCACTGACAGGTGGTTTTCTAACTTCTTTCTTAAGACTTCCACTAATAAGGAAACCATTACCTCCTGAGTCAGCCCATTCCACTCTGAAAAGCTATAATCACCTTCACTCTGGATACTATGTCCGTATTAATGAATGTAGGATACATATACATTTCTTTGGGTTTCATGTTGCAGAGTTGATTAATGTACTGTAGTCTTCAATCCACTAAAACCCTCAGAGGTAGCCTTCTCTATTTGTAAAATTTACTTTTTAAACCCAAATACAGACTTTTTAACGTATTTCTGTTGAATTTAATCTTACTAGAATGTTGTTTCTCCACTACTCACTCCCTTTCCTTTTCCTAAAAACTTCCATTTTGTACAATATTTCTTGAAGCTAAGTACTGAATTACTTCTATTACGTGTTTTGTTTATCTCTACAAGTATATAAAGTATACAAATGTATCAAGTGTCTAAAAACTGGCTTTGATCCAGTATTTTGCATACAGTGGATATTCAGCAAATGTTACTGACTTCAGGTGACATGACTTAGCCAGATATTTTAATATTCAACTCCTGTTGCTGAGGTTCCTCTGGGACCTCCATTTGATGGAAGGGCCCAAACTAACCTGCCTTTATTCCCCTTCTATCCCTGTTCCTCATTTTACAGACTTCAAAATCATGCCTCTACTATCACCTAATTCTGGACTTAATTCCTAGGGTTTTCTTGCCCTGGAACATCCTACTACCTATACAGCCTTCTCCCCAGGGATATTCCTCTGGATCTGTTCCCCTTCTACCATTAGTGTGCTCCCTCCTGGAGGCTCCATTTTTTTTTTCAAAGGCCCAGGCCAGACTGCCTTTACTCCCCTCCCAGGTGGTTCCTAACTTTCTAGACTTCAAAGCAATACTCCTACAATGGGTACATTTACTACCACCATTTCTACCCCCACCTCCTATGTTTTCCATCTTTTTGTGTGTTTTCCCCCCATAAGAACATAAGCTCCTTGGGGGCAGGGATTGTCTTTCTTTTTGCTTATATTTCTATCCCCACTGATTAGCAGTTTCTAGTAAGCAATTAACAAATACTTGTTTACTTCTTTCTTCATGAAGAGCAGAGAGATGCATAATATTGCCTCTCTCTACCAAACAGCTGACAATCTCTATTCCAGTGAGATATAATACAGCATGATTCCAGGTTCCACTGCAACCCAGATCCAAAAACTATTTGACCTTCCCTGTAACCATCCAGGAGGATATTTTGCCTGCCACAAATTAACACTTTTATTTATTAATTCAGCTAACTCTAAGGTTCAACAGGTTCACAGCACTCACATCTGAATAAATACAACATCCTTTACTCATCAAAAAACAAAAATCAAATGAAACAAACTCCACTAGTTATCCAAACCAGCCAGCAATCTTGGTTCAAACAACAGAAAATTGCAGGGTTTTAAAAATAGTCCCACTACAGAATGTATCCTTTGGATACAGATAATGGTCTAGCACTTAAGATTGTTGTATGTCTAGAACTGTAAGTGCACATTCTTATGCAATATATACTGTGCACTTCAGTATTCCTGTCTGTAATTATAACGATATTTGTTTCTGAAGGGAAAACATCTCTTCTACAAAGTAGAAGCTACATGAACTCTAAATTTCAAAGCACTGCAGCAGACATTTAACAGTAGTAAAAAGAATCAGGACAATTTCCCTCATCAGTAATATGATTCAAACACTCAAAAGATGTGATCTCACAGATTTGGAAGTTCTTTCTATGATGCAGTTCACAGCCTACCCATCCTGTGTGACTCTTGTCCATTTTGTCCCATAAGTTGGAGTCCACCCAACATAAGTTTGTTATGTACTATACCATATTAAAAAAAAAAATGAAAACTGCAAATGAAATGAGTACTAGACTACTTGAAACACAGCTCCTTCTTTGCTATATAGATTGCCAAATTCAATACTGGTACACTCTCAAAAGTATAGTGGAATACATTATAGTAACGATACAGAACGGTTTTTCATATTGAAACTGTACCAAATCTAATGATTTGAACTGAAATGGTATCCAGTATTATCTAAAGAAAGATAAATGAGGGGCAGCTAGGTGGCATAGTAAACACAGCACTGGCCCTGGAGTCAGGAGGACCTGAGTTTAAATCCAACCTCAGACACTTAACTTACTAGCTGTGTGACCTTGGGCAAGTCACTTAACACCAACTGCTCTATGTCCCCCCCTCCAAAAATGGAAAGATAAGTGATTGGGACACGAATGCATTGTTGGTGGAGTTGTAAATTGATCCAACCATTCTGGAGAGGAATTTGGAACTATGCCCAAAGGCAATCAAAGTCTGCATCTTTTGATTTAGGAATACCACTACTAGTGGTATTACTAAATATAGAGATCATAAAAAAGGGAAGGTGACCTATGTATACAAAAATATTTATAGCAGCTCTTTTTGTGGTGGCAAAGAATTGAAAACTGAAGCAAAGTCCATCAGTTGGGGAATGGCTGAACAAATTGTAGTATGTGAATGTGATGGAATACTATTGTGCTATAAGAAATGATGAGCAGGAAGATTTCAGAAAAACCTTAAAAGACTTACACAAACTGATGCTAAGTAAAGTGAGAAGAACCAGAAGCACACTGCACACAGTAACAGCAACATAGCTCTTCTTAGCAATACAACAATCTAAGACGATTCCAAAAGACTCATGACAGAACATGCCACCCACATTCAAAGAAAGAACTACGGAGTCTGAATCAAAGCAGACTATTTTCACTTTGGGGGGTTTTTTGTGGTTTTCCCCTTTTTGTTCTGTTTCTTCCTTTTACAACATGATTACTGTGGAAATATGCTTACATGATTATACATGTATAACCTGAATCATATTGCTTGCCATCTTGGGGATGGGAGATAGGAAGGAGGTAGGGGAAAAAATTTGGAACTCAAAATCTTATCAAAAATGAATGTTGAAAACTATCTTTACATGTAATTGGAAAAAAAATAAAATACTATTTATGAAAAAAAAATAAGTGATCTCATCACTGGTGCATATAAAATATCATAGAGCATTTTAATTCAGTAAATAAAGCCTGCATGACATTGGTTAAATTATGAATAAAGTATTTGGTGGACAACTAACTACTGTTGAACTTACCGTTCAAGAGGAAGCCCAAATTTCTTATATGCTTTGATGAACCTAAGAAGAAAAACAGTAAAGATGCATAAAGAACTACATTAAAATGACAAAACATCTCAAATACACACTTTCAAGTGTTCCCTTACTTCACTGTAACAACACATAACACTATGCAAATACCTACAGTTTTCATGTAAATTCCATTCTATGAACTGCGGAATTGTCATGAACACAACTACATTTATGCCAATTATTCTAATCTCAGCTTCTATTGTCAGCAATATGTTCAGAAAAGAAATATGGAGCTGGGGGGAAAAGGTGGTTTGGCACCAGTAAGATAAGAAACACCAAGTTTACAGCACTTTTAAAAAGAAAGGCTGTAAAAAAGTGGTCTACCAATAGTATATGTCAATTCAATAGTTCCTTAGTGCTGGCTGTGCAAGGTCTTATGCTAAGAAGTGGGGGGTATAAAGATGAAAGTGGAACCAAAGAGTAAGCCCTTTAGTGGTATAGGTGGGCACATACACACACAGCCAAGCAAAATTCAGAGCCGTGAGCAAAGAGGTATCTGGGCTGAGGGAATATGAAGAGCCCGGGATTTCTCTGAAGTCATAAAACTAGATCACTGGAAGTAGGCAAATGATAAAGAAAAGGGGAGGCAAAGGGGAAAATGGGCTCCATTTTGGACTCCTGAGTTTGAGATGCCTATGGGACACTGAGGTAGAAATGTCTAGGGGGCAGCTAGTCATGTGAGGATGAAACTAGAGATAAGGGCTAGATATATAAAACTGGAAGTCATCTGCACAAAAAACTAAACTGAAAGGAGTTAAATAAAAGGGAAAGTCTAAGGGAAGAAGAGAAAATGGCCTAGGACAAAGTCCTAGGATGTAAGTATACTTGAGTGAGTATGAGTGAGATACAGATGACGATTCAGCAAAGGATACCAAGAAGGGACAGTTAAACAGGTAGGATCAAAAACAGAAACAAGCTGTATAAAGAAAGTCAAGGGAGAAGAAAGTATTTAGAAGGCAATCAGTAGAGTCAAAAGTGATAGAAAATCACCTAGTACAAGGACTGAGAAAAGGTCAATCAATTAAGAAGTAATTGATAAACTTTGAAAAAGAAATTTTAATCAAAGGATGGTCAGAAGCCAACTTACTAGTGAGTAAAAAGTAAGTAGGAGGTGAGGAACTGGAGACAAAGAATATAAATTACTTTGGTTTGGTTTTTCCCTATGTGTATGAGTGGGGGATGGAGGAAAGGGGACTGATTGTTGTTTTGTTATTTTAAGTTTGCCTGGGAAATAAAGGAGAGCAGGGTCAAATTTACTTGACTTTTTTAAGGGTGGTGGAAACCTAAGTATGTTTGCGGATAGAAAAAATCCATAGGATAAAAAAGATTAAAGTTTTTTGGGTAGCACTCAAAAACAGAGAATGGAGTAATGATGGCACTAGCCCAGGGGTGGGAAATGGCAAGGCATATGGAGCAACATGAAGGGATAAGAAGGGGTGTCAGAAGACAGTGTCAAGTTAAACTTGGTAATGAAAGGGTCAAATTTCAAATGGAGGAAAATGAAGCCATAGCAAGGAACAAAAAAGGGTGGAGTGATTGGAGGATATGAGGACAAGAATAGGTTTAAAAGGAATACAGCAGAGGAAGAAATACAAGGACAGGAAGTTCTCAAAACAAATAATACTACTTTCATTGTAGCCACCAGAACATATACAAAATTTCTCCATGCATAATACTAATTATTTTAATGGTAAAGATGACCAGTTCACTCAGATTTTTTTTTTTTTGCTTTTGTCAAATAATATTAGGAGTGACCAAAGAATGAGTAACAAGAAATGCTGAACAAGACACAGAATCATCAGAAGACTTAAGCCTATGCACTACAGGTGGGTCTCTGTTCCATTCTTTTGGGGTATTAGAATCCACCTATACAGCCATAATTTTAATCATTCAAGGCAAATTATTGGTCAGAGACTGCCTGCATTCATATGCTATTCATTCATTCAAAGTAGCACATGATTGGACACAAGCATGACTCAAAGCCTCTACTAACCTTCGAATCTCAGCATCTGTAAACCCCTCTACAAGGTCTTTTCTGACACTCCGAGGACGTCCTCTGCGCTTTGGCCTCTTGTCATCATCAGTGTCGTCTGTCTCACTCTCTGAACCAGAAGACCTCTGGGCCCTTCTTTTGGACTCAATATCTGAATCACTATCATTAGCCTGAGCCTGAAAGAGCCAGAAGCAGGGTGACAGTGTATCAAGTACAGAAGCCCATTATTTAGCTGTGACTTAAATAACTGGATTTGAGCTTTATTTCTGCCACTAAGAAGCTACTGGAACTTGAGCAGGCTATTTTTCCAGTCTTCTGATCCATATGATGGAATTATATGATACCTACCTTGCAATCTCACAGGGCTGGTGTAAGGATCAAAACAACATACGTGAAAGTATATTATGAACTATGGCTATCTAAATATTAAGTGTTTAAATGGTATAAATGATATTAACAAAGTTTATGTGCGTAACATAAATACATATATATCATACAAACATATGTCAATATAGGCGTGAGTATAAAGGTACAAATACAGGCTGCTTCCCTACTGCCTACAAACATGCCCACGTCTTCTCTAACTTCACTTGATACATCTGTCCCCACAGTTACCATCCCTTATCTCTC
This sequence comes from Pseudocheirus occidentalis, assembly GCA_028646575.1. NCBI lineage: Eukaryota > Metazoa > Chordata > Mammalia > Diprotodontia > Pseudocheiridae > Pseudocheirus > Pseudocheirus occidentalis. The sequence goes on along the minus strand of CM053598.1, from coordinate 103,884,041 downwards.
CTCCCTACTGTGGCTAAACTTGAGAAGGCTGTCAACAATCAAGTGTCTCCACTTTATTTTCTCTCTTCTTAACTCTATATTCTGGCTTCTGACCTCATTGTACAACTGAAATTGCCCTCTCCAAAGTTACCAATGATCTCCTAATCAACAAATTTAGTGACCTTTTTCCTCAATGTCTGAATTTCTAGACCCCTCTAGGTTTTCAGAACACTAATTAGGTCTCTTCCTAACTCTGACCAATTCTTCTCAATCACCTTTCCTGGATCTCTTTTTCCTGGATCTCTGGGTCACAGCCACTAATCCTCAGTGTTCCACAGGGCGCTACTGTGTAGCCTCTTCTCTTCTCCTGGTATACCGTTTTTACCTGGAAATCTCATCAGCTCCGATAAATTCAATTATTATCTACATGGCAACTCAGCAGCACAGTGGATAGAGCGCTAGGCTTGGAGTCAGGAAAACCTAAGTTCAAATCCAGCCTCAGACATTTTTTAGTTCTGTGGCCCAGGCAAGTCACTTAACCTTTGCTTGCCTTGGTTTCCTCCACTCTAAAATTGGGATAAAATTAGCATTGTTGTGAGGCTCAAATGAGATAATAATTCTAAACCACTTAGCATGGTGCCTAACACATAGTAGGCACTATGAATATCAGCTATTGTTGCTGCTGTTAATGAGTCTCAGATTTACTTATCTACTCCTAACCTCTTTCATTTGTTTCAGACTCCCATATCCAAGCGCTGGTGAGACATCTCTGTTCCACAGACATCCTAAACTCAACATGTTCAGAACTGAACGGATTCTCTTTCCTCCACACCCAGGATTCTCCCTCATCCTATCTGTCCTATGCCTATAGGGGGTGCCACCATCCTCCCAGTCATCCAGGCTCACACCCAAGGTTTCGTCCCTGACTCCTCACCTGCACTCACCCCTCCAATCTGTGGCTGAATCTTCTGTCCATGTTATCTTTGCAGCTTCTTTCTCATACACCATCATACACCCTAAGGTAAACCCTCATTGCCTAACACCTGGACTACGGCAATAGCCTTCTAGTTGGTCCAAGCCTCAAGTCTTTGCCCAATATAGTTCATTCTTCCTTCACTCAGCTATCAAAATGATCTTCCTAAAGCACAAGTCTAACCATGTCACTCTTCCATATAATAAATTCCAGTAGGGGCAGCTAGGTGGTACAGTGAATAGAGTACCAGCCCTGGAGTGAGGAGGACCTGAGTTCAAATCTGGACTCAGACACTTAACACATACTAGCTGTGTGACCCTGGGCAAGTCATTTAACCCCAATTGCCCTGCCTTCCTCCCTCCAAAAAGCAAAATAAATGACAAATTCCAGTAACTCAAAGCTATTCACAACTAGGCCCACTCTACTCTTCTAAGTCTTCTTCCACCTCACTACTACATATGCAAAGTGACCCACTGACATAAGATCCTCCACTTCCTAGTTCTATGTGTTTTCATTGGCCGTCGCCGTATCTGGAATTCTCTCAGTCCTCCTCCCTGTCTCACGGCCTCCCTCATCTCCGCTAAAGCCACCTTCTTCAAGAAGTCTTTCCTGATACCCCTTAATGAGTGCATTCCATCTATTATCTCTACCTTGTCCTTTATGTGTCTTGTTTGTGCATAACTGTTTGCATATTGCTGCCCTCATTCAAATTTGAGTTTTTTGAAAGCAGGGAATTGTCTTTTGCCTTCTTTATATCCCTAATATTTAGGACAGTCCTTAATTTTAATAAATGCTTATTCACTGGGCTTGGAAAAAAAGTTTTTACTTCCTGTTTTATTTATTCAATAAAGTTATGTTCTCATTTTGAATTAAAACTATAGACTGGTGAAATGCTTTTTTTTTTTCAAGCAGTTAGGTAATGCAGTGGATAGAATTTTGGAGTTGAGGTTAGAAATAACTGATTTCAAATCCTGCCAGAGGCATTTATTAGCTCTGTAACCCTGGGTAAGTTATATAACCTCTTTCGTCCTCAGTCTCCTCATCTGTAAAGTAGGGATAATAATAGCACCTACCTCACAAGGTTGTTGTGAGAATCAAATGAGATAACAAAAGTAAAATCTCTGCATAGTAAAGTATAATTTTTTTTGGAGGGGAAAGGCAGGGCAATTGGGGTTAAGTGACTTGCCCAAGGTCACATGGCTAGTAAGTGTTAAGTGTCTGAGGCCAGATTTGAACTCCTGACTCCAGGGCCCATGTTCTATTCACTGCGCCACCTCGCTGCCCCGTATAGTAAAGATGATTTTGTTTTTCCTCTCATTAAAAGAGTTTTTTTTCTGTTTATGTGGCCTTTGATGATTATATTTTTTCCCCATAGATGAATGGCCCTAGATGGGGAGAAAAAAGGTTCTTTCTCTGCATTACTCTAAATGTTTACCTGCCTGATTTATAGGGCTTTACAGAGAGATGAAAGACAATATCTAAAGGGACAAGATGAATGAACAAAATCAATGAACTCATTGCCAAGGAAGAGTTTTGATACCGCTGCCAAATTCTATTCATGATATTTAATTGCCTATCCTATTATTCTCTAATCATGTCGCCTATTCTCTATGGTCTTCCACCTAAAAAAAGGACTGGCGACAGCTAGATGGCACAGTAGATAGAGCACCAGTCACGGAATCAGGAGGACCTGAGTTCAAATCCTACTCTGGACATTTACTAGCTGTGTGACCCTAGGCAAATAACTTAACCTCAACTGCCTCCAAAAATTAATAAAGTAAAAAAAATTAATTAAATTTTAAAAGGAATGTCCTGCACATATATCAAAATATCTTCATCATATAATATATATAAAAAACAAATCCAAGGATTTTGCTTATAATGTGAATGAAATGCACAATCCAAATCTGTAAATTTATATGGTCGTGGATCCTTCCACCCAAATGATTCCACTCCATCCCAAAACAATGTACCTTTTTCGCAGAGCTACGAATTCGGGGCAGCATATAAATTTCTTCTAACTCTTTCTGTCGCTCCTCCTCCTCTACTTTCTTCCTCTGATCCTCTGGGATGATCTCATCCCAGTCCTTATGGGACCGTTCTTCCAATTCAGTTTCCTCATCTTCCATGGTTGCGAAATTGGCGACCTTAAAAGAAAAGACTCACCATTTTCAAAATGACTTCCAATAGTAAAAACCTGGCAATATTTCAGTTTATTCAGTATTTTAGATCTGACTTTATATTTCTATTATTGATAATAACATGCTATGACTCAGAATAACAAGAAGCTGCAATTCCAAGATGCCTTGTTCCCTTGGATGAACAGTTCTGAAGTGACCTTCTCCCTTTAGGTCAATGAGAAGGTTTTTTCCTAGTGGATAGCAAATAAAAAAGTTACTTAGATCCTCCCTGGTTTCATGGGATAAAGTGCCATCTCTTCCTTACCCACCTCTATTTTGTCTCACATATTTTTTCTTAGTTTCTAAAACTTATAGTAGAATGTCAAAGAAAAATTTTAATTTAAAAAAATCAGAAAATTAGCATCATTTATGCTATTTTTATACATATAGTATTATCATACTCATTTCCTTCTCTAAAACATCCCTCATTAGAACTTTTAAAAAGACTGAACACAAATATAAAAACAAAAGTCTTCGATGTTTTATACTTGAATCACTTAAGATGTCTGATATTAATTGTCAAATTTACATAGGTTTTAATTAAGATAAAAAGTGCTGATCTCCATTTATTAGTCCATAATAAACTGATACTGATACTTCTATAAATGTAATAAACTGATATTCAACAAAAGTTTGTCGAGTAGTTTACAGTGCAAAATTCAAAGCAACAGTTTCTCCTCATCACATTGGATGTTCTGTTGACATTTAATTAAAATACCAAATATCAGAACCCAGCTAATTTAAAGGGAAATTTTTCTATTGTGAACTTCAAATGTTCTGCCCCTTACTAGCAAAGCATATCAAGTTTTTGCCCAATTCAGAATGAATATCATATCAATTCAGAAAACTGACTTTAGGAAAAGGACTTTATTTTATGCTTAAGAAATGACATGAAATATTCAAGAATAATAAATTAGAGCAACCTTATATACTTCTGAGTATGTAAAAGACAAGGTAATTTCATATTTTGCCATTTGATATTTTTTCATCTCTACTGAAAGTTGCTTCCTGGGAAAGAATAATATATAGGAGAATACCAAAGACCAAAAGTCATCAACTTTCCTATACTAACCCTGTCTTTCTTACAAACTTCACACTTTTTCCTAAGACTACCATCACTCTCCCAACCATCCAGAGTCATCTTATTATCCTTCTCTCTTATCCCCTATATCAAAGCAGTTGTAAAGACCTACCATGTCACTGCATTTCTTACATTTGTCCTCTTCTCTCCACTTACATGCCGCCTTCAACTTGTATTATATTACATTCTTGTATTAACTTATTTTATTATATTCCCTGTCTCCATTCCTGGATTCCTTCAAGTCTTAACTAAAATGCCGCTCTCTACATGAAGTCTTACCTATTCCATGTTAATTCTAGTGCCTTTCTTCTGAGGATTTTCCCTAATTTGTCCAGTGTGCAATTTATTTGTATGTAAGTATTTGCATGTTGCCTCCTTCATTAGACTGTGAACTACATGAAAGCAGGGACTGTTTTCTGCCCTTTTTATGTCCAGAGTTCAGAACAGTGCCTGGCACATAGTTGGTACTTAAGAGATGTTTATTTACTACTGACTATTCTAACAGTCCTCTTGTCCCCCTACTTAGCCGCTCCACTCTCCAATACATCCTCCACACAGCAAATAACTATCCTAATGAACAGACTGAGCCATGTCACACTCTTGTTCAGAAACCTTGAGAAATGTGACTTGGGGCACTGAAAGGTTAAATGTCTTGCCCAGGGTAACACAGCCAGCATACATTAGAAACAGTTTGTAAATCCAAGTTTTCCTGTCTTTAAAGTCACCTTGCTCTCCTTTCCACTGTCACTTAAATGAGGTCCTTAATAAATGAGTAAAAAATTGCAGAATGAGTGAAATATGTAGGGGTCTAAGTACATATTAGAGAAAAAATGATAAACATAAGTGTTTATAGAATGATTTTAAATACACACATGCACGCACACACTTATGTTTAATGGTAGCCATTAGGAAAAGAGAAAAAAGGGGAAAAAAAAAAGGAAGTTACATGATAACTTTATTACATACTTAAAAGGAATAGCAAGTGGTACATAACAGAGTTGCAATTTCATGTGCAATCATCTTTTTTTTTAATTCTACTATTATGAAAATCCTTATTTCATAAATTAAAAATAAATTTAAAAAAAATAAAAAATGGATTAGTAAACTACAGTATATGTGAATAAAGATGGTGTCCAACACCCACTCCAGTAGGACACTCAGGCAGAAATCAAGGTCTGGAGCTCTGAAAAAAAATAGATCAAATAGTCTGGCAGATTAAGTAAATCATCTACATACAAGTAGTAACGAATCTGTGAAACTCAACAATACTGCAAAAGGAGAACATACAGAGCACATGTACATTAAGAGATCAAGAAGAGGATAGGGAGTCAATTGAAGAAGATTTAGAAAAACAATTTAAAGCACCTTAAGAGTTTGTCCCTGAAAACTGAAGGCAGAATTGCATACAGTAGGAGGGTGTAGTCTAAATGTCAAACTGCCAAAAGGTCAAAGCGTATAAGGACTTAAGACAGACCATTAGATTTCATGATCAGGTGGTCACTGGTGGCCTTAAAAAAAGTAGTTTCAGTAAAACCGTTGGAAGTGGAAGCCCGATTGTAAGAAACTACAACACCTGTGTGTAACAGGAATGCAGAGGCATTAGTGATAGACAGTTTTTTCAACAAGTTTAGCAATAATGAGGAGAGAGAAGAAATGGTAAATGGACAGGCCCAGAAGATAAACCGGCATGGTCTTTTTGTGAATAGGGAAATCTGAGAATGACTGTAGGGAGAAAGGAAGAAAAACCTGAAGATGATAAGGAAGAGACAAAGGTTTGACAAAAGAACTAGAGAAGGTAAGAGGAAGTGGGATTAAGAGCAAAGATGGAGGAATCAGTCTTTCTAAGTCATAAGAATACTCTGGTTTTGTGACCAGAAGAAAGAAAGACAAAAGGATGAGGCTGAGAAGGCAAGAGGAATGAACAAGAGAGATTATTCAGTCCAACCTTGTAATTCTGCAAATGCAGAAACTGAGGGCAACAGAGGTTAGGTGGCTACAAAGTTTCTAGTAAGAACTCAAATGTCACTATTTATAGGGCAACGTACGTTACATTTGTAACATGGGCCACTGCTTTACTAGGGATGAGTTTCCTGTAAGAAAACCCTACATGTTTCTGGGGGTAACGTGAGGCAAGTTCCTGGTGGCCCCATGAGCACCAGGATAAAACTTGACAGAACTAGTTCTTTTCAGAGCTACTGAGTGAAAACTGATCTAAGTCAACTCAATGTTATTCTTTAAGGTTAATTAAAATGGTCAAACAACATCAAAGAAATGTAAACTCAAGCTTTGAGAAATGGACTCTTTTTTTTTTTTGCTACAGACTTTCTATTATAGCCATATGTTATAATACTGTTAACTATTATGAATTTTAACTTTATTACATTAATGTTGAAAGTACCAGATAAAAATCTGGCATGTGGGTGGTACAGTGGATAAAATGCTGAGCTAAAATCTAGCTTCAGACACTTATTAGGTATGTGATACTCTAGGCAAGTCATTTAACCTATGTTTGCCTTAGTTCCTTCATCTGTAATAGTGAACAATGCCTACCTCATAGGGTTATTGTTAGGCTCAAAAAAGGTAATGTTCGTAGAGCATTTTGCAAAATTTAAAGGACTAAACAAACGCTAGCTATTATTACTACTAATAATAGTAATACTGTTCATACTATGAACAGCATTATTATTAAAAGTAATAGCTAATATTACTAACAGTCATGATATTTATTATTTAATAAGCAATAATACTGTCTTACATGAAAAAAATTCTTCCAAAGTTCTCATTTTTAAAATTACATTATAAGACATTTAAAGATTCAGGAAGTAATATCAAACTCCAGGAATATAAGTTTCACCCTAGAAAACTAATGGCTTGGGACAGAAGACACCACAAAGTGAGTAAGATACCATAAAAAAGCAAAGTTGGCAAAAACATGTAAGGAATGATCAATTATGGATGTGTTAATTAACTTTACAAAAAGGCTTTATTTTTCACTATCACAAAAGCCTTTATTTTATGCTCCACTGAATAACACAAATGGAGATTCACATTTAAACCAAACTCCAATACCAAAGACATTTTGTTACAAAGAACTAAACACTGGCTCCTTACCTTGAACTGTGATAGAAGCTCATCTGTTGCACTTGTTGACACTTCATTCTCTCTGGTTTCAGCCAATCGTAAAATTTCATCTATATCCATTTCCTAGGAGATTAAGAGCAAAAGATGTATAACTTTAACTAAGATTATTAAAACATAGCACCCTTCAATAAAGTGATATTAAAAGAATTGACACATTCATTAAAAAGTACCAGTGTGCCCAGGCCAATTGCCACAAAAATTTGTTCTCTAACTCCCCCATTTCTTATCTTCTCTATAACTTTCAAACCTAATCTTAATTGTTGAAGACCTTGGAACACAAATAATTAAGTTAAAATTAAATTTTAAAGTTAGTCAGCAAAAAGACTAAATAATTTTCTAAAGACACCAGTAGGCAAAAAGACACTCTTCATCACCATTCTTCAAATTGTTCCATTTAATTCTATAGAAACTCAGACAAAATAAAGTAAAATTGGCTAGTTTCCTTAAGTCATATTTATTCCAGAACAATTTTTAAGTAAAACTCAGAATGTGTTTCCAGAAAAGAAATTCTTTAGAACTCTCAAAAAGAGGAAAAATAAATACATAATATATACATACATATATATGTATGTGTGTGTGTGTTATACACACACACACATATGTATACCTATATTTTTTCCCAATGTTTAATTACCTGAGGCTCTGACTCCTCCCCTTCCAGTTCTTTGAAGAGATCCTCTGCTCCAAATTTCAAAATAGCTGTTAGTTCTTCTTTGTTGAAAGGATTAGAACTGCAGAGAGGGGAAAAGGTAGTTATGATCTGAAATACTTTAGGGCATCCACCCTTTCCTAACATATTCCCAAGAAAAATATCCTATACTATCCCAACCATGAAAGATATGACTTTAGCCTCTTTTGATACCTTAATCATCAACACAATGGAGGGTTGGTAAAGTAGGCTTGCTCTATGTAGTACGAATAAAATGAAGACAAGGGCATTTCCAAGTTTTCCTCAGCAGTTATCTTGCTCATCAAGGAATATTTCTAAAGGACTCTGAGGAAAGAAATTCCTCACATGCTTTTGGTCTTAAGAATCAGTTGCCCAGTAGGGTGCCAATCACAAAATATCTTTCCAGTTCCAGAATGAATATGGAATATTCATTCCATATACTGAAATTTCTATGTATATTAACAAACACAGATTCAAGACAACCCCTTTTTTGTGCCCAAATATTATAAACACCTAATTCAAATCTATATCCCTTCTTCCTGTAACAAAGAAAAAATTAAAACCCGACCACCATACCAGAAAATACAATTTGAAACATGCATAGCTACTAAGAAATAGCTTTCCTAAAGACAATTAAATATACTTTTTCCTACTTTCTATACCATCCTTGTCTTCAATATCACATCAATAGTTAAATGAAAGAAACTAAGAATCCAAACACAAACATTTTTTAAAAGATTTGGATTCCAGTTGATTCACTAGTGCTGATTAATAGTTAACAGTCAAAGTGTGTCTGAGATTAAAGTCTGGTAGGAAAATGTTAAAGCTCGTTACAGTTGCTTGGTAGCTTACAGAGGCAGAGATTCCTGTAAGGGCATATCTTAATTTCCTGACAAAGAAGCAGCTCCCTAGGATTAAATACTAACTCCTCTGGTACTTGAAACCCTCCACAGCCTGGATTTAGGTTCCCTTTCTAGGTTTACTAAACATCATCCTCCTTCCCAAATACTCCCTTTCCAGCCACATTTGCTCTACAGTATGCAATACTGCAGGGTCCCACTCTGCACCTTCTCTCCCACTGACCTCCAGGCTGGGAGCACATTCTTTCTTTTCTCTTCCACCTCTTAGAATGCCCAGCTTCCTTCAAGGGTTATTAATTCAAGTATCACTTATTCTATGACAGTGAGTCTTCATCTTCTCCAATTGCTAGTGATCTGTCTGCAATTTACTTTGTAACTGCTTTGGATTTCTTTTGTATTTACTTATCTGTGCTACATGTTACATCCCCTCAACAGAAGGCAATTATTGTTTTTTTATCTCTATGTATCTAACACATCCTACACTGTTACCTAAGAAATGCTTACTGAATTGAAAGCAAAAGTAAAGGTCAGGAAACAAAAAGAAAAGATAGTAAAATCCATGAGAAAATAATTTAAACAAATGTTAGGCATAGAAAAAAGAGAAAACAAGGAAATAAAAACAACCCTCCTCCCACACAAAAAACAACAACATGGATGTTAATGTACTTTTCTTCAGTACTCAGGAATTTCCAACATGACTTCTGAATGAACTCATGTCAGGGACAGTGACATTTGACTGACAACACACAGTCTAAAGCATACATTCGGTTGGATCTCTTTCACTCCCTCCTTTTGGTACTTACTTTGACCTTCCTGAGTTGTTATCCAAAACAGTGCGGCCTGTGGTGTCCATACGCTGGATCACTAAGTGATCCAACACCATCTTCTTTTTAGCTCGTTCAATGATCTCCTCCTCTACTGTCCCCTTTGTAACCAAGCGGTAAATGTTCACCTATAGAGAAAGGTAAAGTAAGGATTATACCTGACATGTATTATGTAAATTCTCTAGATCTACCCACAGAACAACTGATGCTATGCCTCCTTTAGGGGGGAAAGGTCAGTTCTACTCTGCTTGAATGATAAATTATTGTATTCTGCTCATTCAAGTGGCAGTCTTAATCAGACATGTGTTTTCATATAGCTGATACTCATTTTAAATAAAAGTATTAAATAAAGGTATAAAGACTGCTATTAGTGATCACATTGAAAAATATTAAATACTGAACAACACAAAAACAGTCTTTTTGAGTAAACTATATCAAAAAATAAATTATAAATGATATACACACATGGATTTCTACACCTTCCATTTTTAGATGAAATGTTCCATGAAAAGCCATCTATAGAGTAATTCTAACTATAATATGTATGGGAGTATCTGACTAGTGGCAAAAACAAGGCAAAGGGCTCAATGAAGAGAATGATAGGTAATGATTATACAAACATAATAAGGGAAGAAATTATCTGTCCTATACCCACGCAAAATAATACCATCTTTAGGGTAGAGCTCACAGGAAGCCTCAGTGGCAGATGCACTGTGTGCTTGTTAGTGTTTGTGTGTGTGTTTGTGTGTGTTTGTATGTGTGTGTTAAGAAATCCACTTAAGAGCAAAAAGGCACTATCTTTTATTAATATCCAGCAAATGTCAAGCCTAGCTGAAATGAGATAAAACAGGAGGAAAGCATAAGGTTTCCTAAAAGTCATTGCTTCAACTGCTTAAAACTGCACTAAGACTTTTGGGATACATGATAGTTTACAGAGGGTCATAAAAGGGCTGAATCCCTGCAAAGACTAAAGCTAGATATATCATAACACCTCCTCTGACCTGTTTCTTCTGTCCAATCCGATGTGCTCGGGCTTGTGCTTGTAAGTCATTCTGGGGGTTCCAGTCAGAGTCAAAGATGACCACAGTGTCCGCTGAAGCCAAGTTAATTCCTAGGCCACCCGCCCGTGTTGAGAGCAGAAAGCAGAAGTCCTGTACATAAGGCAATACACCACTTTATGTCGTGTCTGTCTCAGAAACAGTTTCATACTCCAATAAGCCCTGTATCCCTGGAAACCCCTGCAGTTGTGAAGAAAAGTAAGATATGATGGGCAAACTTTATGAAAGCTAAAAGAATGTTCAGGACCTGATGGCAAAGTGAAATTTCATTGTAAAAGAGGAAGGAGTAAGTAGTTCACAAAAGGAGGTGTTAAAGCCTGAAAAAGCACAAAAGGCACTGTAGTACCATATTTAAAAAATGAGGAAACCAAGACCCTGAGAGGGAGAATTACTTAACAGTCATCACGTAACAGCTGAGTAGCAGAACCAGAATTCAAACTCAGGGCCTCTCATTCCAGTGCTCTTTTCATTACCACCTTACTGTTTTATTTCATATCCAAAGACATATAATTACATAATCACAAACAATGCTATTAACACAAGAGTTTTTCTTAATTTGCTTTTCTGTGGTAGATAAAATTCAGCAAAAAAGTCAATATAAAATAGCATATGAAAATGCTTTCATATGTGAATGTTTATCTACTTCCTAGGACTAGTAAAGAACACAGGAATATCAAATAGATTACAGCAACAGAAAGATAAAGTACAAAAGGGTATGCATATTTAAGATAAGGGTATAAGCACAGGAAAAAAACCAGTCCTCAAAATGGCAAATAGGTTTATACATGAATCACATGTCATGGTCATGAGAACAATAGCAATTACATAGAAACAGTTCAAAATCAGGATTTGGAAGTTCACAAAGAAATACAAAGAATATGACAGGCTTAGTTCTTCTCAGCAATGCAAGAATCTAAGATAACACCAAAAGACCCATGATGCTATTCACATCCAGAAAAAGAACTATGGAGTCTGAATGCAGATGGAAGCATACTATTTGCTCTTTTTTTTTTCTTTTTTTGTTCCTTCTTTCTTGTGGTTCTGCCCATTAGTTCTAATTTGTCTTTCCAACACGACTAATGTGAAAATATGTTTAATGTGAATGTATATGTATAGCACACTGCCTTGGGGAAGGGGGAGGGCAGGGAGGGAAAGAAAATTTAGAGTTCAGAATCTTATGTAAGTGAATGTTGAAAACTAAAAATTAATTAATTTTTGAAAAAACAAATATGAAGAATGAAACATATATTAGGAAGAAAATGCTTATCCAGATGTCTGTCTTCAAGTACTTGTGAGGTGGGGGTCATGGTTACATTGTAATGTATTTATATATCAGAAATATATATCAGTATCTATATATTTATATATAACATACAGATGTATTATACATATATTATGAATGTGTGTACACATTTATATAAATACAAGTCAAAAATTATCTGTTTTGCATGAATGATAATGTTAAAATAGTCTTCATTTTCCAATTAGCCATCATGTTTGTTAGCAATTAGATATGGAAATATGGAAAGTGGATGGCTAAGCCACAGCCAGTGGACCCAGTAAGGAAAAAAAGGGCAGGACTAAGTCTTTCCGTTTAGAAACTAGTAACACAGGATACTCTAGATGGGACTTCTCACTTAAGAAGGAAAGACACCCTCCCCCCCAAAAAAGCAAAATAAGTCCAAAACTCAATTGATTAGGTTTTACAGATGAAAGGTTTGTCTACTGAGGTTTTCCTCTATCCCACACCAAAAAAGCAACATAATTTTATTTCTGTTCTTGAAGACAGAAATATAAAATATTCAGCTCATGTATTAGTTTTAAGTAGAAATGGGTAAGATAAAACTTTATAAGAAAAGGAGAGAAAGAAGAGACAGAGACAGAAATAGAGAGGGAAGGGAGGGAAAAGAGAAGGAAAGAAGTGAGAGATAACAGGAATTGAACCAGAATCCAAATTTTGGTTCATCAACTACTTTTTATTCTTAAACCTTTGTAAGTCCTGCTCTGAATAGTTTAGCCAGAGTAGCCACAGAGAGTAAAGAACTTTTTACTACAGTAGTACAATAGTAACCAAAGCAACATTATCTTATTCAGTCCACAAAAATTACAGAATTTGAGAGCTGGAAGAGACCTCAATATCCATCTGGTCTCACCCTCTTCATAACAATCCTCTTCATAACATATCTGACAGCTAACTGGTCTTCCATGCTTTGCTTTATGCCAAATGAAAACATGCCAATGCCCACAGGATACCCACCCTTGACCTCAAAGTAAAAAGAGTACCATTACTGATGAACACACACAATTATTTTAAGAGTGTTCTATGCCTTACAGCTGGGAGGAAAATAAATCTGTCCCCTGTGTTCAAAACATACTCTGGCTTCAGGAATTACTGACAGCCCTCCCCAGAGATGCATGACTTATCTGGTTTTCCCACTGTTTCTCTGCCTCTTGTTTTATTCTCTGCCTCCTTCTGCATTCACACCTCCACACAGATTCCATTCTTCTTGCTTTCTGAAATCCTATGCTATCTATAGTCTAAAATCACACAATTTAACACCTGATTGATTGGTCATATATTATTATGCTTTTTCTAATTACTTCACTTGCTCCTCCTGTAAAAACCACAATAGAAGAAACAACACTTAGCACAGTGGCACAAAGCAGACACTACTAATTAATATAAGTACCAACTATTACATAGTACTGTAAAAAAAAGCTCAACAGAAATTTAAACAGATGTTTTCAGATGATACAGATCTCTTGTTCTCTCCTGGTGAAAATGAGTCAAAAGGAAACCATATAGTTCATTTTCAGCCACATTCAAAGAGTGGCATAGCCCTAAGAAGAAATCAATTCTTTTTAACATTTAAGCTTTTGACAGTTATTGCCACATCAAAGCTAATTCAATCCTCCTAGCTAACTAACCCATCCTCTTGACTTGCTGTACTCTGCGTCCCAGCAATTTTATCACTTGAATCATATAGCAATGACATTGCTGCTAGAAGAATTTATTTATTATTCAAACCCAGGAAGGTAAGCAAATATGAAGATACTTGCTTCCAAGAGACAAATTATGAATGTGATCCTGTCAAGGTTTGGGAATTCTTATTCCTTTTCTAAAGGGAAAAAGGGAGATGGTGGTAATAAAGTTTCTAAAACTCAAGAGTATTAAATTTTAGTCTTTCCCTACTACTTTCCTCACAGTATCGTAGGGAAAGCACTTTGTGTGTATATATGTATATATATATATATAAAATTGCAACGAATATAACTGAGTCTAAACTATTCAAGTAAGAAAGCTATACAGAGAATGCTATACCTCAGATCCATCTGCATTGAAGTGATCCAGTGCCTGTTTTCGGATTTCTCCCTTAATTGAACCATCCAGACGCTGTAGAAATAAATCAGCAAAGAATTAACAGTCATGGAAGACCAGCTGCACCAAAAGCTGAAAACAGTACAGGCTTGCAACCTTCATTTGTCCTCACTAGGCAGACTAAAAATAAACTGAATGCCCTAGCTAGGTCTATGTCAGTAAGTACTGTGCTTAGGCAGCACACCCCATGACATGAGATCTCTAGTTACAAGATCATAGCTGAGAGGCTCTGTTTCAAAATGTTCTATTTTTTTAGAAGAATCTGAGGATCAGACCTTACACCAAGGACTATTAAGAATATGACAGCAACCTAATTCTTGCTTAAGTGCTTTGTTTTAATTATACTTTTAGGTACCAAACAAGTTTTCAGTGAGAAACAATATGGCTGATTACAATGATGTGTGCCTAAGGAAAAGCATTTCCTAAGGAAACCCTGCTAAGCTTATGAGTGATTTAAGCAATTTTTTTAAAAAATCACGTAATTTTACTTGTAATAAGCTTTTTACTATACTAGTACAAATACCATAACATACAACATATGTGTATGTATAAACATATGTACATGCACATGCATATGCATGTGTATATACACACAGTGCTTGTTACATTACACAAAGCATATTTAACTTTTATGAAGCACTTTTACCTATTTTATTTCTACCTCACAATTTTCACATGAGATGGATAAGACAGCTATTACCATCTCCATCTTATAGAAAATGAAACCAAGATTAGAGAACTTAAATTACCCAAGGTTACCTAATTGGTGGAGAAGTCAGAAATAAACCTCACTTTTCTCTAAATTCCCAGCCTAGTGTTCTTTATTCTGACTATATCATCATCTTAAAACTTCATTCTCTCACGCTGAGAATACAAATTCCATTTGACTTTTCAGCTAAAAGGAAATATGATCTACAGTATCCCATTCTGAGATCAAAAAAATCCACTTTATTGCTGCTAGTAATGGTGATGACCCAATGACCCAAGCTACTATGACACAAGAACGAAAAAGGAATAGGTTCCACCTCAGCTCTCACAGAGAGGAAATAGGATTGTTGGTTTCACAAAGAGAATAAGATTACTTTCTGATTCTATTTGGTATCCAATAAGTCAGTAAAGTGAAAGCAATGGGGGGATCAGATACCCTAAGAGAGAATCTATTTTTGTGGAATAGCAACACTATGAAACACTACTGAAAGAAAGTTATTAAAGAAAAATAACACAAAAGCCTAGAAATTCTATAAACAGTTCTTCAGAACATTCAGAGCCTCTGAGGGTAGGATTTAAGAAGGGAAAATCTGATACCTACTGACTCAAAAGTTCCTTTAAAAGTAATATATAAATTATGATACTAGTTGATAAGATTGTCCTTCCAGTCAAAGTTAAACAAGTTAGAAACAAATCTTTAACTCAATTCACTGCAAAAACAAAAATAAAAACAAAACATATAATTCACCTAAATTATATAAACTATTACAAATAGATCAGAGAAATCTCTGCCAAAATCCATTAATGTCCATATAATGAAATTTTTTCTGAGTAAATCTCAAAAAGATATACCTGAATGATTGTCAGTAAGTAGTAGATAGTCTATATTCTATTCAAAAATTTGTACCAGGAATCAGTGGACTAACAAAAAAAGAACTAGCTCAAATTAGGCTACATCTCCAGATTCACTGAAAATTTATAAAACATACTATGTCACTATTTTTTTGTTTTGCACTACACTTCTTGAGTTCCTGTGATTCTTAAGTCAGACAACCAATTTTTCCTCTCCATTATTTAGAAAGGCAAAAAGCAAACCCACCTAACTTTGCTTTTTCTTTCTCAAATCAAAAAGAGTGACCTTCATATGTGTATTCTATTAAGGACAAAGCCTAGAATAATTTATTTCAAAATAAGACCCTTTTAGGCTTACTTCTAGATTTAGGACAATTTAAAGAATGCTAATTTTTTTCCACTATGGGTGAGTTTAAGTATACTTGCAGCCTCAATTACTGAATATACTTACCTGGAAAGGATAATGTTTAATAGTCAGGTATTCAGCCAGGATATCCAACATCCTCACCATTTGGGAGAAGATCAGAACTCTGTTCCCCCTCTCTCGAAGTCTTGTTAAAAGTTTGTCTAAGAGGATCAGCTTCCCACTGCTCCTGATCAGGGACTGAAGAACTAAAAGTCATTCCAAATCATGAGGTTGAAACCTTTCCCCATTTCTACACACAAAACTGTGCTTGACTTCAAAAGATTCTTCTTTTCATAAACGCTTTTTATATAATCTGGTTTGGGACCTGCCTATACCTCTCCATTGATAATGACTTTACAATTTGATTTGTACCACCACTGCTCTACTAAAAATGTTCTTGTTACCAGTCCAGTGGTCTTTTCTCTGTTCACATACTTTTCAAGTGTATTTGACAGCAGTGATCAATGTTTTGGTTTTTTTCTAAACTGTCCCCTTCTCTGGTTTCCATGCTATTGTACTTTCCTGGCTCTGTCTCTTTTGGGAAGTTCCTTCTTCTCTTCCTGCCTTTTAGTATTCCCAGAATTCATCTATTGGGCATTGCTCATCTAACTGGTTTCCATTATTGTCTCCACGAGAATAATTCCCAAACTTATATCTTCTCCAACTTTGATTTCTCTCATTTGTGTCACTTGATTATGATCACTTTAGCAACTTACTGCCTACTCTACCTCTATTTATTACACTAATTTTTTCATCTATATAAATCTTGCCATCTCAGGAAGAATCATAGAAGTCCCTTTTCATCTGAGCTATTTATTGCATATTTTTCAATTTCCCACAACATTTATGCTAAGTATAAAGGTGGTGCTCAGAATGTTTCTTGAAAAGTATTTTTAACTAAAGAATCAAGTCATTAACAAAAAATCCACAACCTTAATTTCTTCTTTGATTATTTAAAAAAATTTTTCAAATAAATAAAAAGGTCATAAATAGGAAAAAAAAAAAGCTTCCCCCAAACCAAATTCCTAAAAGAACAAGGGATTAATTTGAGAGTAGCCAGGATAGGAGAGTTGTTGTAGATTTTATTGTATTTTGTTGTGGATTTGTTTGTAGACTTTTTTTTTTAAGATACTAATTATGCACAGAGTAAGTACCCACCAGCAAAATCTCCTGTCCATTTTCACGTTCGTTCTCTTCAGGAGGCTTAATCAGGTAGCAGTGGTTACAGCATTTTTTCAATTCCATCACAATATTAAGGAAGCCAGATGTGCTGCCTCTTGTCCCTTTGGAAAGGGCCTTGTAATTTCTGGTCAAAATCCACCTGCAGATGTCAGTAATATAATTATCAGGCCAAATTTTAAAATATAATAGGCCAAAGGGAGGGAGAAATGGAAAAAGGTTTCAAGTAAAAGAAAAATGGGGAAAGGGAAAAGTGAACGTTTTTCCTATTCATTCTAGGCCTTCATAACTATAATCTTACATATCATTTTATTTAGGCATCTCAATTTCATGACCATGATGGGTTCACATTAAGTTTTAAAACAAATAAAGAAGTTTCTTCTCTCAAGTTATGTTAACAAGGATCAGTCAACTGCAAAGAGTTTTCAAACTTCCAAGATCCAAAACAATGGATTTAGAACCTATGCTAGACCTGTGCCAAAAAAAAAAAAAAAAAAAAGTATATTCAGTACAGTGGCTGAATATGATGATATGGCCAAACTGCTGGGCTGGAAGTATATGCAGTAATGCCCTCCTCTAACTTCCATCAATAGATGAATGGTTTTAATTTCTCCTTCCTTCCCTTTTATTGAATTGTGAAATTTCTCAGCTTACTCACTTTCTTCCTCCCGTCCAAAGAGAAAAAAAAATTATTAAAAAAACATAGAGTTGCTAAGGACAAATTGAACCAAGGTAAAATTCCTTCCAGATCTCAGCTTAACTGGAAGGACAGCCTATTTAGGTTAAAGAGCTTCCCCAAAAGCAGGGCAAAACTGGGGAAACAATCTCAAATTCAGCTTATTTTCAGAGTTTGGAACGAACTTTCTACGTTCATTGTTTGCAGACCTATCTTAAATAAGACTTATTGTTTTGTTTCTCACTAATATATTCCTTCCCATGCCACAACAATTGAAAAATATTGAACTCTAAATTCTGGTAGGTTGTGAGGAAGAAGAGAAGACAGGAGAAAAAAAAAATCTATTTTTTTTAAATGTGCTAATTATTAACAGCATAACTTTAATGGTGACTTCTATTTAAAACATTGATTTTCAAATATAAATAACTAGTTCAAAACTTTGAAGTAAAGTTCTAAATTATAGAAGCCATGGACTGAGCCAGTGTTGGTCTCCCTACAACAGAACCTAAATCAAGGACACAAATCCCTTTGTGTTAAATCTGTTGCATATAGCACACTTCAAATGAAAAAGGATATTCCTCCCTTTGTACCAATTCCAAGACTATTAATGAATATTCTTAAATATAATGTTTCCTGGGGTAAGGGGGAAAAAGAGAGGGTATTATTTCTCTGGGAATTGGGCTACAGTTTGGGCCATTAAGCAAGAACAGAAAAGCACTAATTCTCACTTGTGCTAATAAAAAAGAGGAGAGGAGACATGAAAAAAGAAATAATATCATTATTCAGCACTGGACAAAAATTAAAAAGCAAAGATTTTCACTGAGGGTTGCCCAAATGAAGGCATTTCCACCTGCTGCCTCCATACTATTTAATGGCCAACTCAGGAAGTAACTTACTTATAATACTGCTTCTGAAGTACAGACATTTCCACCCTAAGAATCTGTTCCACTTTGGCTGGAAGGGATTTTTCCACATCCTTTTTTACTCTTCTAAGAAGAAAAGGCTCTAGAACCTTATGAAGACTCTGGTAACCATTCTCTCTCCCTTTTCCATGGTCATCTTCAAAATCTTCCCAGAACTCAAACCTATGGATGAAACACTAATTTTAAATTATATAGGGAAAACAAATTTCCTCTCTTTGAATTTCTAAAAAACACTTACATTTTTTCATCATGAAATTAACTGTACAAAAGGAAACTAACCAGGATAAAATTACTGATTTCTAATTCTTGTAGAAAAAAATAAGAGAACAGAAAACCAAAAAATAAAAATGGAATGAAACAAAAATAATCCAATATTTGAGCATACGTCAAAAAACCAACATATAGGGGTGGCTAGGTGGCGCAGTGAATAGAGCACCTGCCCTGGAATCAGGAGTACCTGAGTTCAAATCTGGCCTCAGACACTTAA
Source organism: Pseudocheirus occidentalis (assembly GCA_028646575.1). Lineage (NCBI taxonomy): Eukaryota > Metazoa > Chordata > Mammalia > Diprotodontia > Pseudocheiridae > Pseudocheirus > Pseudocheirus occidentalis. Next base: position 103,864,665 of record CM053598.1, on the reverse strand, counting down.
CACAAAAAACTAGCTGTGTGACCTTGGGCAAGTCACTTAACCCCAACTGTCCTCCAAAAAGCAAAAAAAAAAAAAAAAAAAAAAAACCAACATATAACTATCTGGACTACCTAAATGGTTAACGTTTGCCTTCATTTCTGAAATAATAAAATTTCTGAGACTAGCATATTTCTGTTATGTAAGATTATGAAAATGACTGTGGAAAGTGATGGTGAAAGAAGGAAAATTATGCTGAGCTATAATTTTTTTAATAAAAGGTAATTTAGTTGGGAAAAAAGAACTGGAAATATCAGACTCATTACTAAAATTTCAGTTGCTACTTAATGAAATATAATTATCATAAAAAACCTGTGTTGTTCCTGGAGGGAAAGTTTAAAGGGCTCTATTTACAGGAAGTCAAACAAAAGCATATACAAAACTACAAAACTGGATGCCTTTTACATCAACAGAATTCAGAAACACAGAGCACAATCCAAAAGACCAAAGTTAATTTAGAAACATGTAAGTCATGTACACATAAGCCAAAATTATGTCACTAAAACTATGCTGAGTTCAATGACTAAAGCAAGTCATAATCTTTGGTGAGGCTGAAGAAAACTATCACATTAATTTAGAATAGGAATACTGGAACTAAAAACTACCAGAGATATAAAATAAAGGTTTTACAAAATCAAGTACAGTGACTGACCATGGCCAGAAAGTAAGATTACAACACTACTAGAGGTCATCCTTTCTTTGTGCTGTGCCCGCTCGGTTCAGACAGCACACACTGGCTTACATACTAAAGGAAGTTAATAAATATTGACTGAACTGTATTAACTGAGGCCAGGTTTGTGGGCAGGATCACTATTCCATGAGCAATACCATTAACACCACTCTGTGGTCTGACAAACACGTACTGTACATACTGTCAGGCAAAAGCATGAAGATGAATCAACATAACTATCACAACTACTGGAAAAAAGAATTCAAAGCATATACAGACTCATCATCACACATATATAACAGCATATTATAATTTGCCATAAACTGATTAATCTCAAAAAGAAACTGATCAAGATTTTTAAATTTATTTTCCAAATTACAGACTATGCACCATATGAAAATTACCAGTGTTGAAGTATTAAAAGATAACAAAATGCACAACACAAAATGGTATTTTTGTTGTTGTTGTTGTTGTTGGAAGGTGTTATTTCACTGATGCTGGGAATTCCGGGTGACAAAAACTCCTTCAACCAGTGAAGATCAGCAATAGTTTTGAAACTCAAACTTCTAGGTTGCCTGAGGCAATGAAAGGTTAAATGATGCGCACTGAATCACATCACCAGTATATGTGCTGGAAGCTAGATCACCCTGACTATTAGGCCAGTTCTTGATCTACTTTCCAAAACAAAATATATTCATTATTTCTTTCCTGATTCAGGAAAAAAAAACTCTTTCGGGGTCATCTCATCATAAATATCACCAATTTACAGTACTAAGCTGTAGAAAGTATAGGGGAAAAAGGTTACTTTGCACTCCTGTTATGATATATACCACAAAGGTTATTGCTAATGTCTGATACTGGCACATTCACATCACGTTTCTCTTTCTCATAAACATAAACTACAAAAGGAGTACTGATTATCTGAGTTTCCCAAAGTTTTAAACATTAAGTTTATTATAGTAACAAAGACAGTCAAATACCTGCCTATCCCATGCAGCTCTTGTCTATGTTCTCCCAAAGGTTCAACACAGAGGGTTCATTCAACATACTGAAGATCCTCCTTGATTTCTTCCAACATCATGAAGACCCCAACGGAATCCTCTAGCTACCCACTTGTCATCCCATGCTCTTGACTAGCCACACCCACAGTGCACCTTTCCACCACCCTCTGTTTTTATCTTTAGTCTTGTAGAGGCAGAAGAATTGCATAACTCATTGTCTTACAGCAATACTGACAAAACGTATTGAAAAAAGTGGGCTTCTGTTGTTATAAGAATCTTAGGGTCTGTAAGTACTTTGCAATTTCTCAAAACATTCCAATACTCTTTTCTTTTAACTCTAGACCCACCTTATTGTCCAGATAAAAATATTATGGGACAAGTATGTCACTTCAGATTATGTTAAAATCTTAGCAGTGGACAAATTCTTCCATTTCATCTTTCCTGTGTGGATGGCCAAGTCAAATTCCTTTAAGTCAGTGGTTCACAACCTTCCTAATGCCCCAATCCTTTAATACTGATGTGGGCATATCTGCATGTGGGCGGATAGAGAAGTAGTGTCTCGGTTCCTAAGAGCATCGGAAATGCGTTTTTCAATGGTTTTAGGCGACCCCTGTGAAAGGGTCACTCGACCCCCAAAGGGGTCACGACCCACAGGTTGAATGAGAGCTGTTGCTTTAAGTGACTATAGATGTCTTTTAGAAGGGTCTGCAAAATAATCTAGAATTTAAAGTTCTGCAAGACCTGCAACTAGGAATTAAGATATACAGGG
>CM053598.1:103844402-103861689 GCA_028646575.1 Pseudocheirus occidentalis | reverse complement strand
AGAGCAGGGGAGGGGCTTTACAGTGGGATTGCTGTTATGGGGTTGGGGCAGGAGCAAGACGGGGAGAAAATGTGTAATTCAAAATGTAATGAAAATGAATAATGTAAACAAGAAAACAAATAAAACCTAAATTTAAAAAAAAAAAGACTACATTGTCTCTATATAAGCAAAACAATTGATCTGGAAGGTAGGATGCTCAAAGACAACTTATAAATCACAGGTTCCCCAGAAGAATACATTAGATTAAAAATGAGAACACCATAAAAAAGGAAATACAAGAAAACTGTCTAGAACTTCTAAATACAGAAAACAAAGCACCAATCAAAACAACACACAAACTGTCTCTAGAAAAAAACAAAAAATTTTTTAAAACGCATACTTCATCTTTAAACATACATGATGGTTAAATTCTACAATTCTAAAACCAAACAATATATTCTAAAAGCAGTCACAAAAAGACCGTCAAAAGGAAAGTCAAATAACAGCACTATTCTGTACTCACCAGCAACTTCCTATTACGCAAATAGAATAATCATAGTCTTCAAAGCAAGACTTCAAGATATAACCCAAAACCCAAAAACATGAGCCAAATAATCGATGAAAAAAGATGGATGATGTTCAGTAAAAAAGAGCATTAGAGGTATCCCTACCAAAAAAATAAATAAAAGACACAAGCAAAATATTCAGCTAGCAAGCACTCCAAATAATAGATAAACAAGAAAGATAACTAAATAGAAATACAAAGGACAGAGCAATTAATGAAATAAATTTCTATCTCTCTAGAGATTATTCTTTTAAAAGAAAGAATGGTTTAAGGCAGCAGTTCTCAACCTGTGCAGCGACCCCACTGGGGTTGAACCACCTTTCACAGGGGTCACAGGGTTCACAGGGGTCACCTAAGACCATTGGAAAACACATATTTCCAATGGTCTTAGAAAGCTCCTCTATCCATCTCCAGGCAGGTCTGCCCACATGCAGACATGACCGCATATGACTATTAAAGGGTCATGGCATTAGGAAGGTTGAGAACCACTGGTTTAAGAGGTTGAAAATGAAACAAGAACAATTTTTTGTAATGAAGTACACAAGAAGATAAAGGTAAAGGCAGAATTTAAAGATTCTATTTAGAATAGAATCAGCTAAGTGGAGCAGTAAACAAGAGTACTGGACTTGGATTCAGGAAGACCTCAGTTAAACCTGGTCTCAAACATTCATTAGCTATGTGACCCTGGGCATGTGACTTAACCTCTTTTTTGTTTCAATTTTCTCATCTGCAAAACAGGAATAATAAAACCTAACTCTCAGGGTGTTGTGAGAATCAAATAAGGTAGTATTTATAAAGCACTTTGCAAACTTTAAAGCACTATGTATATAATTGCTAGCTTTTATTATTAGATGGAAAAACAGGCATATAGGTTGGTAGTTTTTGATGTTCTCTCAGTCACCTTTTTTTTTTGCCATCAGTAAAGTCTGAGACTTTTTCCATATTTTTTTATCTCTCCCTCTTCTGGATACTTTTTACATAGGTCCCTAAATGCCACACTTGTATCAGTTCCACAATTTTCCCCTCTCTATATTCAATCTAATCAAGCTGCTTTTCCCATCTCTGTTCTCTTTAATGCTATTTCTACTTCTGTCAGTACCTCAGGGACTGTTCTAATTCAGAATCAGAACATAGACAACTAAAGATGAATACTATAACCAGGGATGTGTAAAGAGATTAGTTCGCAAAAAGATTGGAAAATGCTGGTCTACAAACAAAAGTAAGAAAACTACCCAGAAAACAAGTTTTATGAGAAATAAAGAAGGAGGTCAGTTAAAATTTGCTCCTAAGCATTCTTTATTATTTTTTAAACGTTTAAGTTCTATCTCTTCAAACAGATTGCAAGATCTTTGAAAGTGACTAGCCTATCATGTCTTACTCATGTATTGTGAGTTCAGAACCTATAGTGCCTGGAAGACAGGAAATGCTTCCTACGTGAATATTGGCTTAATGACAAAAAGAAAAAATAAACACCACAATTCTAAATTACAATTATACTAAAGTTCTGTGTCTCATTACAAATCCTGTATCACCTAGCCATAGACAGAGAAGCCATAGAAGAGAACAAATGTCAGAATTTACTGCCTGAACAGAAGAAATAATTAACAGGAAAAACTTAAATCTATGTTGGCATATCTCTCCAAAGAAGCAAACAGAGAGCAATGGATTCAGAATATAAATATACTAAAGCGAAGGACTACCTAGAAGAGAAGCAAACTATAATAACACACATAACACACACACACACACACACACAGAGTACTTATTAAGGAGACAATATAAAACATTTGCTTCCAGAAAACAAGTTTACTATACTATCACAAGATTTGAATCTTTAGATTTCCCTTAAAATATGTAAGAATACTAAAGAATATGATATTATTTTACCAAAGCCAGTATCTTCTCTGGGGGACCCCTATCATTTTAACAAATACCCTATTTCCAAAATTGCTCACAAAACTCTTCAGAAAGTGTTTTGTTCATTCACTTTAACAACTTTATGAAGAAAATAAGACTATATACTAGCCTACTAAATAATAGTTTTATTTCATTTTTATTTATGTTTATGTGCATGAATGTATATATATATATATATATATATATATATATATATGCAGATATAATAGATGGGTTTATGTATGTATATACATTACATGTATGTATATACATTATGTGTATGTATACACACACATACTGCCACACAAAGAGTATGGACGAAAAGACTGAGTACAAGTACTATTTGCATTAGACCAATAAATCCCACACCACTGTTTCAGTTCTCACATAGGCAAATTAACTTTTCAAAGAGAAAAAAAAATATTGCTGTCAGTGATTTCATTTACACATCCAAGAATTCACAAGAGAAAATGAGGGTTGAATTCAGTGCAAATTATCAACATTACTGGAAATTCAGGGAGGCTGGGGAAGAGGAAGAAAATTTAGAGTACTTGTTCTTAGACTTATATAGTCAGTGAGTGGCACTACTTTGGTCTGGATTAAAGACAGTATACATTAGAAAACCATTTACTATTGTAACACAGCCACTTCTAGGTAGAACATTGGAAATACTTAAGAGCATCAAAGAAAAAGTCCGAATTGTCCTAGAATATATTTGCAGACCTTAGCCAAATAATTGTGTGGACCTGCATCACAGAGTAAGCATATTATGTGTGTGTGTGTGTGTGTGTATGTGTGTGTGTGTATATGTATATATTTATACACACACACACACACAAAGGTACTTTTATATAGATATAGATAAAGATATAGATATACAAAGATACTTTTAGCAGAGGCACCTTAGTAAATATTGCTTTGCCTTTCTGAAACTGATATAAAAGTATCTTTCAAAATTTCATTTATTCTCAATAATTGTTTCAGTCCTCAATTAAACTAATTATATATTGTAGTACTTCAGAGACTGACCAAAGTTTGCTACATCACTATTATTTGCCATATTTTGTATTTATTTGCCTTTACAAATTAGTCAACTTTAAATTTCTGGCAGACAAAATATGTGACTTTCAAGAATTCTGACCCCTATGCCTTTTTTTTAATCCTCAAATGATACTATTGTTTCTGCATTCATACGGCTAAAAATTATGCTACAACCTCCCCAAATCATGCCATCTATTTTCCTGGATGGATGATAAAAGATTTAATATCATTTGGCATTGCAAACATTCTAACATCTTTTGAAGTACACAGGAAAGAGCTTACTTCTCTGGCATAATAAAGTGCAGCAAGGACCAGAGCTCTTTGAGGGAATTCTGAAGAGGGGTCCCAGTAATCAGGAGCCTATGGTTGGACTTGAAATCAATCAGAGTTTTATACAATAAAGAGTCATCATTCTTCAACCGATGGGCTTCATCCACTCCCAGAAAGGCCCAGTTAATACTGCCCAGCACAGTCTAAAGTAAAAACAAAACAAAACGAGCCACCAAGTCAGATGGGCAAGTGGTTTCAAGTATTAATCATCTCCATGCAAACATCATTACAAATGTAAGTATGGAAAATATTCCACATTGTCTTAGACATGAAAAATATCATTTGTGGTCTTAGCTGCTTAGACTGGGGCAGCTTTAGTCAAAAGTGAACTACAATCCCTAAATAATTATGAAAGTAGGCCTCCTTTTGCATATCCCCAGCTTAAAAATAAAAGGAGGTTCTGAGCAAAAATGATTTGTAGTCTTCTTTTTATGGCACACCATTCTCCTCTTAACTAGACTCTATCACAACACTGGGATCTGAAGAACACTCAGAAACTATAGATTATATCAACCTAAAAACTCTTCCCTTGGCACTAAAGGAATCTGCCTAGAACTAAATATGTCTATCTTTGTAAGGAATGTTTTGATTCTTATAAAGACCATCTTCAAAAGGTTTAGCAAGTTCAGTCTTCATTTTGTTTTGTGTTAAAGTTATTTTCCTGTAGAGAGCAAAAAAGTTTTCTCTTTTAGAAAATAGTACAATGGATAATTAAGACAACTACCACCAACCATTAGCCTAGGAACAAGAGAGCTGGATTTTAGTCCTGAATCTACCACTGACTAGTATTACCCCAGGAAAGTCCTTTCACTTCTTTGAGCCCAGATTTCCTCTTCTGAAAAATGTGAGGGAGTTGGACTCAGTTATCTCTAAATGTCTCTTGTAGCACTGAGTTTCTTCACCTATCCAGGTTCCCACAATACTCTTTTTTTTCCCTACAAAGATCAAAAGCCAGCAGGAGAACATTAACTATTATGATATAAAGAGAAAAACACAGGCCCCTATAACTTGGACAAATCATAAATGGTGTTCATAAATTTGAACCATGCCTTACATACCTTATCTTTAAGGAGGATCTCATATGTTGTTATAAGTGCATTAAATTTTAACCTCTTGGTTTGAGAATGGATCCATTCATATTCCCGTATCTATAAAAGAAATCAATAAATGAAATCCAAGTACTACTGAACTTTCTATCATCCAAATAAAAGGACACTGGCTCTGGCTAATGTCCTTCATCTCTCCCTCCATTTCTCAGTCAAATTTCTAGGAAAAAATGTCTGTAATTGTAGCCTTTACTGTCTCATTTACTTCCCCACCTCTTGCTTCCAACTTCCTAAATGCAATGAAGCATCCTAAAGGAGGGTGCAAATAGCATAAACAAGACCGATAAGATGACCATTGACACTATGACCCTGTGAAGTGGACACCCAGAACCTTATGCCAAAGAGACTCTGCAAATTGTAACACCATCATCTCTGGGACATTGGGCCTACTTCCAGTCTATTCCTGCCACCGCCATGAAAGGGAACAACTCTAATGGCTCCAGAAACTGCCCTTTTAAAATCCATTATTTAACTGAAGTTCCTCTCTTCAAAGGTATCAATAATCTCTTAATAGTTAGTCTCTGGACTTTTCTCAAATCTCATCCTTCTTGACCTCTACACAGCACTTGATCCTATTGACCACACAATCCTCTACCATTTTGTGACATAATTCTCTCAACAAAGAGGCTAGATGTGATGACCTCTAAGATCCCTTCTAATTCTAAACCTATGATTTTATGATTCTCCTACCTGACAAGTCACTTCTTCTCAAACACTTCTGTCAAATTATCAGACATGGTCCATGCCCTTATCTGTTGGTATCCCCAAAGCTCCATCCTAGGCCCCTTCTATTGTCTCCATATTCCCACTTTGTGACCTCATCAAATCCTATATCATTAACTTCATGAAAGTGATTTCTAGATTTATATATTCAGCCCTGGTCTCTTTCCTAAACTCTAATGTCACATCATCAATTGCCCATGGAATACTTTGAACTATATGTCCCCCAAGCATCTCAAACTCAACATATGCAAAAAAGAACTCATTATCTTCACCTTTCAAACCCAGTCATCTTCCAAATTTCCCAATTACTGTCAATAGTATCACTATCCTTCCAATCATCCGGGTTTACGGCCTTGATATCATCCTCAATTACTCACTCTCACTAATCCCACAACCATCAGCTGCCATATCCTGTCCTATATTCCTCCATAACATCTCTACCCCTATAGCTGTGATCTTAGTTGAGGCCCATATTATCTCTTGTCCACAGCATTAAAACTGCCTCCTTATTGGTCTCCCTGCTACAAGTTTTTCTCCATTCCAATCCACCCCCTACACATTATCAGTGTGATTTTCCTCACGCCACTCCAGGACTCTCAGTCACTCCAGTGGCTCATTTAAAGCATTTCACAATATGGCCCCAACCTACCATCACAGCACATTACACATTCCTACCCTTTTTTTCCTCTCACTTGGGCAAGCTGACCTTAGGCCTGTGCCACGGCACTCCATCTCCCATCTCTGGGCCTTTGTGCTGACTATTCCCCACCACTAGAATGTAATCCCCCAGACTCTTAGTCCTAGTTTCCCAGTCCCAGTTCCTTTAAATACTCAACTCAAGGGCAGACTTCTGCCTTAGGTCCTTCTTGATTCTCTGCAGTGCTAGTGTGCTCCCCAACAAAAATCAACTTTCAACTATTTTATGTTTAAATATATACAAATTGTCTCTCCTAATGGAATGTTAAGGTCCTTCAGAGCAGACTTCATTTTGTCTTCATATCCCTGGCATCTAGCACTGTCATACCTATAAAGTGTGTTTTTAAAATACTATTTGTTTGACAGATTTCATTTCAACACTATATTATAAATACTAAATAAGTGAAAATAGTTGAAATATAAGGCAATAACATGAATAAAAGTGTTAGGGCTGTAACATCATCATGTGTATGTGTGTGTGTGTGCGTGTGTGTGTATTTTCAAACAAAGCAGATCACCCTACTACTTAATAGTCACTCTCCTCATGCCCAAACTTTACAAAGACAATCCTTCTGTTTAGCACACATATTAAAATCTTGATAATTTGGATTAATTTGGGAAATAATATAGATTATAGAACACTTTAAAATAGGGAAAGTTACAATTTCAGAAACTTTGCTGTCAAAATGAATAAATGAAAAGCATTTCTGCACTTAATATGCAGCAGACACTGCGCTAATTGCTGGGGGTAAAAATACAAGGAATGGCTAATAGAAGAAAAAAATAATCTCTAAGCTTATAGGATTTAGAGCTGGAGGGTAACTTTGAAATCATAAAAATCCTACCCCTTTATTTTATAAAGTAGCTAGGTGGTCCAATGGATAGAATGCTGGGCCTATACTCAGAAAGATATGAGTCAGAAACTTACTTTGGACACTTTCTAGCTACATGACCCAGGGCAAGTCACTTGACCCCCGCCTACCTCATTTCCTCATCTATAAAATGGGGATAATTATAATACTTACCTCCAAGGATTGTTGTGAACATCAAATGAAGTAATATTTTAAAAGCACTCTGTAAAACCTTAAAGCACTACACAAATGCTAGCTCTTTAAAACTGTTTTTATTGTTACAGCTGAAACCCAAAGAGGCTTGCTGTTGACCCAATGTCATGTTAATGATGGGAGGAAAACACATCATGAAAAATTTTTTTGCTGAGACCTGATATTTCATTAGTGTAAGGAAATGCAGGTAAGGAAACTCTACCAACAGAGATCCTCACTTTTTCAACTCAGTTTTATAGAGTACTCTGACTCAATGAGTGACTAAGTATCTTGGTATGGTTTACAAAGCCACTATGTGTCAGAGGCAGAATTTGACCATGTATCTTCCTGACTTGGAGACTGGCTTTCTACCTAATGTGCTATGCTGAATCTCCAAAATTAATTCATCTCAAAAGATAAAGTAAATAAAATTGGCTAGTATCAGATAGGGCCTTCCTCATTTTAATGGGAGGAAGAATTGGCACAGGGGAGAAAAGGAAGTTGAAACTGCACTCCCACATACATAAACACACATACACTCTCTGTAATAATTTTGCTTAGATTTCACTCTTTTTACCTTTAACTACACAAGGATAGGCAGACATTGTATGAATTTTTGTCCTGTGTACTTAATGGCCCAAAGACCTAATCGGTACAGTTCCTCTTAATACACTGAAACTTCTCTGTGTGCATGATTTTTTTTAAAGCATTTTTGTGTGACAGAAAAATTCCTTTTTCCTAACTCTACACCTCATTCCACTGCCTGCTGTTTTTCCTGGTGATATAATTATGAACAAATTAACATATACCCCTTCTATCCTGGCAGTCTGGTGAAGCTAATGGACCCCTTTTCTCAGGATAATGTTTTTAAATATGTAAGATAAAATACAAAGGATTACAAAGAAAAATTATTTTGAAACACAATTAACAACTTTAAAAAACTGTTCAAAGACCCCAAGTTAAGAACCCTGATTTTAAAAGTTTACAAGTTTTGCTACAGCCAAGAAAACTGATCACTTGAATGCAATTTGATAAGACTTCAAACTTAGCTAAATTGATTATATTCAATCTACCACCAAGCCCACACTAAATTAGTTTTACAGTTTGGCAAAGCCTTCCAAATTTATTATATCACTAGCATGAACTCAGAAAACCTAGTCATGGCCATAACACAACAGCGCAGCAAAGAACAACTTTACTAAAAAACACCTCAATATGTTTGCTGTGAAAAGCACATGAGCACAGGTTAGATGAGAATGATGTAACTGAATTCTATGACAAGCCAATACTAATCTGTATCATATATCTAGATGGCTTTTGAGTGGTAGGTTTTGCTCTGTTTCGTTTTAAGGATTATGCTTCACTTTCTGTAGATTCTTTCATCTGGGTATTGTGATACTTAAATAATTCAAAACTAAAGCACAAAGGTAAAACCTGCTAGAGATCTTTAGGTGACTTGTTTGAATGAAAGGGTAAGAATAATTTAAATTAACATATCAAACATGCCTCCTCATAGTACAGTCAAACCAGCGTCCTTATACACTGCACTCAATTTCCCATTTCTATGTCTATGGGGATCCCCCCATACCTGGAATATATTCCCTCCTCACCTACACTTCTTAAAATCCTCAGTTTACTTGAAGACTAAGCTCAGGTTAAAACCTTTAGTTTTATTTGATACCACCTAGTGGCAGTGTTTGAGTATCTCAAGTGCTTAATGTTCAAGTTAGTTCTGAATGTTAAACATGGCACCTACCCTAATGTTTTATACTATTGACTTGGAAAAAAGGGAAGCAAATCAAATTTTAGTCTCAATCGCTGTTATAAATTCCCTGACTATTAAAAACTGAAAGTATCCTCTCATGCAACTTTCTCTCTTTGAAGATGAGGAAACTGAATCCTAAGCAATGTAAACTAGCTTGCCCAAGATTATATGAGTTAGTGAAATAGCTGATGACAAAAATTCCTTTTTCCTAACTCTACATCTCATTCCACTGCCTGCTGTTTTTCCTGGTGATATAATTATGAATTAACAAAGCTTATCATCCAAACCAAAATTCATTTATTAAATGCCTACTACGTGTGAGGAACTGTGCAAGGATAAGTACTGAAGATTAAAAAAAAAAATTTTAATTTGTCCTGTCTGTACTCAGATTTGCATTTTATTCTGGGAGAGAGGCGGACAACATATAAACAAATTTATTATCTATAGAAAGATTCCTTTCATTTCAGATGTAGCTCATCTTCAACCTTTCACCTCCTTGTGCCTGAGCATAGAACCCTGATTTTTAAGAGCTCTGATAAGTATGCTGCTTATAACTATTTTCTTATGGTTCAACCTAAAAAGTAAGACAACAAGAATTAACTATTAGATCTTTTATCCTATTTTATAATTTTAAAAGAAAATTAGGGCAGGACTCTTAGAATGAAGTGGTCCTATATGACATTTAGTTTGTTTCTATATTTATAAGGCAAGAGAGACAAAAACATTTCATAAAGGAGCTGTCATTTAAAAGAGTAGTATTCATGTGATACAATATGGACACTTTACATCTGCTGGGAGTAATGAATGATAAATGTTTTTAGCCAACATGGTATAATTGTTTTTCAAGTTTATATTTTTTTTGTACTAAATAAATGCATAAAACCAGTAAGCCTATCAAACAGGACTTTCTATAGTATTAATGGCTTTAAGAGAATTGCTATAAAATATGAATGATACACACTATAACCCAGTTCGCTTTTTGTTTACACACCGTATTTCTGCTCATCAGGTCTCCGATGTAAACCACTACATTAATGTCCGGTGCCCATATTTCAAATTCTCTCTGCCATGAAGTGAGAGTAGATAAAGGCACCACTACAAGAAAAGGGCCATACAGCTGGTGTTGATGGAACAAATAGGAGAGGAATGATATGGTCTGGATGGTTTTTCCTAGGCCCATTTCATCAGCAAGAATCACACTGTTATTCCTAGGGGAAAAAAAAAGGAATCATAACTCACCCATTCAATTTAATGAAAATGAAAAAATATATAAATACCAACTCTGCCAATTCATCATGTCAATGAGTTCTTGCATGAGCCTTCAGTATAAAGTAATATCATCACTCTGTGCAAGGCAATGGGCTTAGCACTGGGGACACAAAGAGAGAAAAAAATAATCCCTGTCCTCAAAGAGCTCACATTCTCATGAGGGAGACAAACATAAAAATAACTAGGTACATACAAGATATACATAGAGAAGATGGAAACTAATCTCAAAGTGGAAAGCACTAGGAGCTGGGGGGAACATATAATTAATTCTTTTTATAATCCTTTTAGAAAAGCTCATTTACAATGCCTCAGTGTCATCAACATAGTAGGTACTCAATTAACAAATGGTGAATAGAAGCCACCTTAAAATCTCATTCATCAAAAATGGGATCTACTTACACATATATACCTATCTCACAGACATATATGTGTATACATAATATGTATGTGTATATGTATATGTCTATATGAAAGTCAAGTCAAATTTCTCTGAGGTTTCTCTATTGCATCCTTGACCTTCACTCCAGTACCTGAGCTTTTCCTAAAATGGGAAGTGACAATTGATGAATATTCATGGTCATATTAAGGGACAGAGACTAGTCTATCCACATCCATGAATATATCTGATATCTACTCTTTAAACTGAAACGTTATAGGCAAATTCTTTAATAACTAGAATTCTGAGAGTGACATCACATAATAAATATTTAGGCACTGACCCAGAAGGGAAGACAAATATCCATCAAAGTTCATAAGCAAATAGTGAATTAAAAAACAGAAAGTATTAAAGTTACTCTATTCACTGTTAAAGTCTGAAACAGGAAACAACTAATATTCAGTAATTAAAAATGACTAAACATAAAATCTAGAGTTCCATACTATGGGGAAGGAAAGGAGGAGAATAAGCATTGATATGTTACCTTCTCTGTGCCAGGTACTATGCTAAGTGCTTACAAATATCATCTCATTTTACAGTCAGATAGGGAGGGAAGGTAGAGAAAATGAGGAAAGAATGCTTCCACAATACTCAGGGTGTGCTTAGTTTTAGGTATTTTTATAAATTCCATATTTGAGTTAATTCTCCTTCTCCAAAAATAATTAATTTTAAGGAAGAATTTTTTTTTCTTTGATATAACTTCTCTCTTCTTCAGTATGCCTGTCACTGAAAGGCAGGCAAACAGACAGATATAAAGTGACTTTCTGTGATTTTGTGAGATTACATTATAATGGAAATTCGGTTTAATGTTATTATAAACCCTTAAATGATCTGTTTTTTCCTTTTGGCAGGTTCTGAGGCAAGTATGAGACAGTATAAAGTGAACTGCTCTCACTAGCCCAGTTATTCCATTGAACCAAGAGTAGGTAAAGTCATTACCATTCTGGGCAAATATTCAATGGTTAAGAACAGTATTACTCACAAGCTGAAATTCTCAAGTTACACGTGGCTATTTTACATGCAGCCAAAGTTCTTTAAGACTCCTCATTTATGTATTAGTATATCATGATAGGTGTATGTCGGTATAAGTGAGTCACAGAATGGTAAATGCTGGTAGGGACCTGAGATAATCTAGTGGCAATTCCCTGAGGAACAAGGTACTTGAGAGACTTGCTCATGTTCCAGAGGCTACTTCGAAGAAGCTATGTGTTCACTGACTCTATTGAGTCATTAGCTGACTTTGAGCAGTTAAGGTCTAAGAGTAAAAACCTTTAAGAATAAGCAGATCAGTTAGCCAGAATGCACAACTGATCTTAACAAATCTTTGAAAAATCTGCTCTGAATGGGAAAGCCAAAGCATCCCTTTAAGTGGCAAATCATGCTATAAGGTAGGGTTTCCCCCTCAAGAGTATATGTTTCTACTAAAGTCTAAATAAATGAACTAATCTCAGGCATACCATAATAACAGGGAACTTTTTCCTTAGGCAAGTTAAAATAATAAAAAACACCTCAGAAAAAATAAAGAAAATTAACCAGCTATTTACTTCTTCATATTAAAACTGGTAGAAATAAAAAGCCTCCCTTCAACTGAGTAGGAGTTTTTTTTCCATGATACTTCGTTCTACAGTAAAACTAAACTATTCTTTGGTATTTCAAGAAAGACTAACAGTGAAGAATGGAAAGAATGGAGAAAGAGAATGCTTGTGTTTATCTGCCACTTACTTGCACCAGGAGTGAGCAAGCCAATTGAGGCCTTCTAACTGATAATCTCGGAGCTCCAGGTTCTCTCCACCTATGTATGCTGGTTGTTTTTTTAAAGCAACAAACCTTGGTCTCTGCTTCAGGACCTATAAAGGCATAATTATCACAATATTCTAGAATAAAAGTAATCCAAATATGGAAAAAAATTCAAGATTTTGTTCATATATTAACTATAGCTTATAAGTGCTATTGGAATGAAATATGAACTTTAAAAGTCAGATTTTTTTTCTTTCTTCATCAAGTATTTACACAAAGTCTTAAAACAGTGCATTCCAAATCATCAAGAAATAAGGTAAAAGTCAAAAATAAGGTATTCTGTACACATTACTTAACACTACAAAGTTACACTGATACATCAATTATGTTATATAAGCATATTTCTTTAGACTATAAGCTTAGAGGGCAGACTTGTTAAATGCTATATTATCACCTAGCACAGCATACTTACATAGCAGCTGCTCACTTATTAAAAAGATAACAGTCTTTTCATAAGACTGTTCACTCAAGAACATATAATATGAACCCATCTTTTAGTCTATCTAAATAAATTTAGTTATTGAAACACCAAAAAGCACCTTGTAGTAACAAAGTGGTTTCACTTATAAGGTCACAATACATTGATTGTGGGTACTATCACAGCAAAATGTTTATGTTCTAAACGATTATAAAGCTAATGGTTATCATATTATTTTACCACTTCCTGAGAAGGGAAGAAATGAATCATTTTGACTCCTACCTTTTTCTCATTCTATATCATCTACCATAAAGTCCTCACAATTCTCTTTTGCAAAAGCCCTTGCATATACTCCACTCATTCCCACTGCTACTTCTTTACACATATTTTAGAAATAAGTTCCTAGTGACAACAGGGGTATAGGAAAGGTTTCAGGCAGACACAGCATTTGAACCATCCCTAGATTCTTAAGGGATATGGGGTGTTCAGGGAGGACGAGCTGCTCATCATCACCTCTCACCTGTGGTCCCAAGAAACCATCACATGCACAGTGGCCACCCCTTGGTAAACCATTGTGGTAGATGGGCTAAACCAGATCAGGGAAACCGAGAGAGGCATCCACCCCAAGCACGTGCAGACTTCCCTTGGCAGAATGGGCAGATGAGAACAACGGGTTCCAACGCCTATGAAGGCGGCTAAAGCTGGCACCATGGAGTGCTGAGAGCATGGTCAGCCATCAGAGACACTGAGATCATCCAATGACACTGTCTTGACTTTTGTGTCCTATTACTAGACTCTGATGACTGGAAGAGAGAGGGAGGCTGAGGACTTTGTGCAGCTCTGCCTCTCTTAAATATAATTCACAGACAAAGCAAGACTTGACCAGCGATTGCTCCACCTCAAAAAAGAAGGATGAATAACAACAGACCCCCCAAGGTAGAAGAGTCAGACATTCCTGACTCAGCCCTTAACACTCTGGGTTAGAGTGAAACCAGGTGAAATTGTAAATTAGATTGTGATCCAGATTAACGTAGCATTGGGAAATATTTAACAAATCAAATTAAAATACAATAGAACATAAAAACAAAGAAGTTCCTAACTGTTCTCCCTTTTTGCATAACTTCTCTTTTCTAACCAATCCTTATCACCATCAGATACATTTTTCACTGCTTTCATCTTTTTTATTTCATTACTAAGACAACTTCCATGGCTCCCCAGTGCCCCTAAGATAAAAGTCCAAATTTTTTAGCCCAGCATTCAAGGACCTGATAATACTAGCATAACTGACCTTTCCAACCTTATCTCTTATTTCCCTATAGTTATCTGTTCAAATTGTACTGTTATGCAGGGTCACATTTGCAATTTAAAACTTCTTCTTGGCTAGAAAGCCCAGCTCCCCTACCCCTACCACTACCACCAATTCTTTACCTATTGAAATCCAATTTATCCTTCAATGTACAACTTAACCCCCACTTATTTTCTGGAAGGAATCCAGGCATCCCAGGGCATACTGGTCATCTCCCTCCTCCCAACTCTTGCAGCACTTATTACCCTTATCCCTCATTTGACACATTATCATATACTACCTAGTTCTATTATGTATTTATAGCTTGTTATTCCCAACTAGATTGTATAACTGAGGTAAATCTTCTAATATTTCTTTTATCACTAGCAAAATCTGTTCTACAGTAGACACCAAGGGTAAATCTTCAACAAATATAACACTGCACCTTGAGAAAACTTAAAGCCCAAAGAAATTATTTTAAAGAGATAAGTACAATCATGTATATGATCCTATACATGATTGCACGCCACCATGGGGGGGGGGAAGGAATGGGGGAAAATTTGAAACTCAAGTGATTGTGGAACTGAATCTTGTAAACTAAAAGTAAATAAACAAGTCAATGAAAAAAAAAGAAGCAAAAAAAAAAGATAAGTAAATGAAGCATTTAGTATGACTCAAGCATCCTCACCTGGAATTCCTGAACCCATCTTTTTTTTTTACTTTTAAAGAAGGTCAATATTATTCATTGTCTTTTCTATAGCTGTTATAGTTCTAATATATATCAACATTCTAGAGAACAAAACAAGTATAATTCTGTAAATTAAATTCTATTTACCTCCTCTTCATTATTATCATACCCCACACTCTTATAATTGTACAATAAGTTCATTTTTATTTCATTTCCAACAAAGTGTCGTTTTTTTCTCTAACAAAGTTAACCCCATCTGATTTAGCCAACTTTCATCTGGCTCATTTTCTACCAGGAATACACATTTTCTAAGAAAAAAAACAAAATGCAATAGTCACTTACCTTGCAGTCTCTTGTAGGGATGGTTTTTGAGTTGTTCCTATTGTGGAAGCTATCAATACAGTTTCGGAACTTTTTCCCAATCAGAGCTTCATCTTCCCAACTACATTCTGCGTATGGCAATCCCATCCATTTGCATAGATATTCAGGTTCATTTGATGATGATTTCCGACTGTGAGCTATTTCACACACAAAAACCTATGAGTAACTATCAGTTAAGGGGAATATTGTGACACTCTCCATCTCATATATATATATACAATTAAAAGAAAACTTATTTGCATCCTACCTAACAACATAATTATAAAGTACCATGCAAAATAAAATCTACTCCATAAAAATTTTAGTCACAATAAAAACAAGAACACTGACTCACCTGGAAATTCCGTATGACCAGATGTTGACTTACTGGTCTTCATTGCTAGATAAGGCAAGAAAAAAAAATTAGCATTAAGATCTTTCCAGGGGAAAAAAAAATTACATGCTAGAAGTAATAGAATAATGAAAAATATTCTATTTTTAAAATATAGTTCTGAGCCATTTGCTATAAATGTGTTAGGTGAATTATTACATTCTTTCAGACTATTTTATATGCTTTTAATTTATTTTTTAAAAATCATGAATATGAAGAAAATACAGAACCTCTAAAGTGATTATAAAAGAAGAATATATAATGTCAACCCGCCAATCTATATTCACAAGGCTTTTGTAAAGGAAGTGCTTTGTAAGCCATAAAATGCTATAGAAATGTAAGGGGAAAAAAAAAAAAAAGAAATGTAAGTGGACATTGTTAGCAATGAAAATAACCACAAATAGAGCTATGTCTTTGGGTCTTGTGGTGCTTGTTTCACATTACTGGATTTTTTACTTACCTATCACTCTCTCCACTATCTGATACTGCTTGTTCAGCTCAGAGGCTAACTCTTGTTGGCAATTGAAGTATTCCACATCTTCTGGTGAAACTTTTCCTAACCTGCATGTTATGAAAATAGAACAAGCTGAATAGCAATCACACTTGTGTGCCTTTTACACACAGCACAAGTCATTTATGAGACTCATTCATATCCTTCCAACTGTGACATTAACTACTGATGTTTTAGTCACTTTTGAAAAATCAGAAAGATAGACATGATCACAAATACAGAGATCACAGGGTGTACAACTGATGGGGGCCCGAGTGAATATCTAATCCAATGCCCTCATTTTTACAAAGGAGTTTAGCCCATAACTTGCCTGTGAGCTCACAGATAATGGCAGAGATATTTTATTCTGAACCTTCTCATTCTAAAACTAACACTCTTTGTGTCATACCACCCTGAGATAAGGTCACTTGAAAGCAAAGCATCTGATATGCTAGAAAAAAAATTTCTTACAAAAACAAAAAAAAATCTTCTACTTGACTGAAAATGACTGCTCATAGAAAAAATCTGAAGGTGCCATATTCAGTATATTTTAATAACTATAAATATATATATTTCCCCTAAGACAAAAGTAAATCAGAATGGGAAATAAAGGATAAATATTCCTATAAAATGTACATCCTTTAGGAATGCATGAAATTATACTGAATAATTGTCAAAAATTAATGGTAAATATAGGTGTACAGACAGAGGACACAGGATCAATTGAATAGGGAGGGATGATATTCTAAAAGGCGCAATTAAGAGGTGGGAGAGGAATAGAATGAGAGGAGACAGGAAGAGATGGAGTGGGGTTATCTCATATAGAAGAGGCAAGGGATAACTGTTACAATGGAGGAGAACAGGAAGGCAAAAAGGGAATGGGTCAACCTTACTCTCATTGAATTTGCGGAGGGAATGACATACACTCTAAATTGAGTATCTTGCCCTGCAGGAGAGTAGGGGGGAAAGGTATGAGAGGGGGGATGATGGAGGGAAGGGCAGGTTGGGG
>CM053598.1:103824001-103843902 GCA_028646575.1 Pseudocheirus occidentalis | reverse complement strand
ATACCTGCAACTAGGAATTAAGATATACAGGGGCTGGGATAGGGAGACCCTCCCTGCCCTACCAGAAAACAAGAGAGCAGAGCAGGGGAGGGGCCTTACAGTGGGATTGCTGTTATAGGGTTGAGGCAGGGGGGCAGGGGCAAGACGGGGAGAAAATGTGTAATTCAAAAAATGTAATGAAAATGAATAATGTAAACAAGAAAACAAATAAAAACTAAATTTAAAAAAAAGAAATATATGGGAATGCTGAGGATTTATGTGAGTTTATTTTATATCCTGCAACTTTGCTAAATTTATTTATTGTCTCAAGAAGTTTTTTACTTGATTCTCTAGGATTCTCCAAGTATATAATCATATCATCTGCAAAGAGTGATAGATTAGTCTCTTCTTCGCCTAATTTGATTCATTTGATTTCTTTTTCTTCTCTAATTGCTACTGCTAAAATTTCTAGTACCAGATCGAATAAAAGGGATGACAGTGGACAAGGGATGAATATCTGGAAGAGGAAGTCACTAAACCAGCTGAACTCTAGGGGCTGTGTCCTGACTATACTGAACTGAAGGAAGATCAACTGTGCAGTTTTCCAAAGTAGATCTGCTATCTTTAACTCAAACTTCAGCATGCAACCACATCCACAGCAAAGGTGGCACAGAAGACAATTTTCAGTAGTACATAGATTGTTCAGGGAACCTAGACAATATTATTACAAAGTGGATAAAAGTTTGCTAAGAAACCTTCCATCTCCCGGCCTTTGCTTTTCCTCTCACCCATACCCTGTACCTCAGCTGACTTACTCTCTCATTCCAAAAATTCACCAGACCCCTGTCAACTTTATTCCTGACTAATCAAAATTTCCATTATTTGTGTATTTAATGATACCACTTCAGATGTTCTAAAGGTATGATTAAAGCAACACTAAAGTATGAATAAACAACTACTGTAATATACCAGCAAATGCTTACATTTTGTAAAAAGCAAGCAAAATGGAATGTTTAAGAAAATACATCAGACCAGGAAGAGGCTCTTTCCCTCCTTGCTAACCCAAATAGTTCAGCTGGAGGTTAAATATGTGGAATCAGCATCAAAGGGTCTTAACCTCATTTCTATTCCTATGCCCTCTAATCCCCACCGCCTCTGCAAGAAGCCCCATGCCCCAAACCCAGCTTAGACTACCACATACATTTCTTGAATTCTGAACTAAAATCACTAAGGCAGCAAATAATCTGACATTACCTAGAATTTTGCCCATTGTATTTTTAAATAACTCAAGCAATAAGTCTTTTACTCTTTCTCAAGAGAAATAATCCTAACATAAATAATACTAACATCCCTTGTCCATGGTAATTCTTTTTGTTTCTTTTAAAAAGATCTATTCTAGTACTATGTTTTCCTGTCAATCAACAATGTATACAATATATGCAAAACATATAGGCCTTCAAATTCACAGAGAATGAAAAGAATCCCTCACCTCCTCAAGACAGGTCGTCTGGCTTTCACTTTTTTTTGTTCTGGTTCACTCTCTGCACTAGTACCTTGTTCTTGTTCATCTTCTTCTTCTTCTTCCTCAGAAGCCTCCTTTTTCCATTTTTCTCTGTGATCAAGGGCAAGAAAAATTAAATTATTTTTATTAGGAGAATTTCAATTCAGTTGATTCACAAAGAACACACAAAGCTAATGAACAAATTTTAATCTGCAGAAATTTGCTGAATAGAGAATTCAATTTAGGGACTAAATTTGACTCTGGTTAATTTCTGTATCTATAGTTTCCTAAAATTTTTATCCTTTTCTAATTATTCTCTAAGTTAAGAAAAATGAGAAATTATTATAAATCTGTATTTTTAATAGGTACATTATAAATATATAATTTTTTTGTAGTAAATTTCTCACACCTTTTATATGACCACTATGGTAAAAACCTACTACTAGCCATTCAAGAAAAAATATATCCTTGATTCTTCAAAGAATTCAATTTCAAACTAAAAATCAAGGGAAATTTTAGACCTGGAATTCTTCAAGGTTACTTTTTATGAACCACCTAGCATCACCCTCTCATTTTACATAGAAGGATACTGGAGCTGAGAGACCTAGAGTCAGGGAAGTATGTGATGATAAAACTAAAAACAAAAATCTCTTAAGTCTTTAAAACTATGAAGCACTATATATCTATAGAGCAAGAGCAAACATTAAATATATAATGCTTTATAGTTAATTAGTCATATTAGTTTTATTAACTTTTAAGCACTGCAAATAGAACTCAATTATTTAGATGACTATATTATGTATATATAACAATAGTGCTTCAATACATTTGTACATATAGTACTTTACAGTTAATTAAGGGCTTTCACTACATGACCATATTTGATCCTCACAACAAATACTGTGAACTAGACAGAGTATAATCCTCATGTTACAAATAAGGAAACAGACTCAAATAAGTGACTTGCTCAAAGCAGTAAATTGCAGAACAAAGATTATAAACTAGGGAGGCATTTCCCCCCAAAAATCAACAATCCAATTTTATTTTCGAAGTTTAGTGTATAACTGATAATGCTTGCATCAGCTGAATAGTCTACCAATTAAACTCTCCTGTGTACAAAATGTTGTGATTTCTGAAGTATTTAAGTACTGTCAGGATATTTCTTCATGAAGTCTTCCCTGACTACTGTCTTCTAAGCAGATCTTTTAAAAAATGTTTTATTGATTTTTCATAAAATATTGCTGTCACTTTCCAATGCCATACTCTCATCCCACCCCATCTCTACCCCACTACACTTCAATGCAGCACAAAGAATGATTATTTACACAACAAATACACTGGCAGTTTCTGACAACATATGCCCCATTCCATACCTATTGACTGTCAACCACCTCTCTGACTGTTCCGGGATCAAAACCCATCAACTGCATTAATCAGAATTCTGAAGCATTTCAAGTTGTTATCCTCTAGTATCATGGGGGTCATTGCATAAAGTTTTCTCTCAGTTCTGCTTACTTTCCTCTACATAATTCATATATGTCTGCTGGAATTCTTTGAAGCCAATTCTTATGAATGATAATATTCTACTACATTCTTACACTACAATTATTTCATCATTCTCTAATTAATGGGCACCTATTTGATTCTAATTTTTTGTTACCACAAAAGTGCTGCTAAATTTCTGTACACATGAGACTTTCTCCTGTTTCTGACTTCATTTGGGTTGTCTAGTAGTGATATCTGGACCAATAGGTATGTACAGTTTAATGATTCTTCTTACATAGTTCTAAATTGCCTTTCAAAATACCAATTAATTCACAGGTATATTATAGCTCCTATCTTCCTATAGCTTCTCCAACATTTAGCTACATTACTTCCAAAAGACATTAGTATTTCTGTCTTCCCACAAACTCTCTAACATCATTTTCATTTGTCATTTTTGTCAATATGAAAAAAGTGAAGAAAATTTTCAAAGAGTTTTTTTATATTTCCATTTCTCTTATTATTAATGATTTGGGCCATTCTTTCATATGGTTGTTGACAGTTTGCAGTTTGGTTTTTCTTTTGAAAGTTCTCTCTTCTTATTCTTTAATCATTTAATCATCTATTGAGGAAAGCCTAGATTTTTCTTGTAGTTTAGTTCTCTTTCTATTCTCCAGTACTACATATTGAGGGTGCCCTAGGACCCATTATATATCTTTACCTAAGCTGCAGAGACTCGTGGTTTTTTACCTTTGATTCCCCAAAACATAGCACCATACTTGATTATTTTGATGAATCTGTGATCTCCTCAACGTGGATAATTCTCTCCATAAGAAGAAGCTCGCAATCCATTCATGTTTATCTAAACTGTGTCCCTGTCTGACTCTTGTCAAGGATGTCATATAAATCCTATGCATGAGGTACCTACCCTGAATATGACAGGGGCTTTCCCCTAGAGGTCACTTGATGCGTGGATTATCAGTGAAACGTGAAGCCAAGGCCATCCTTCAAAAAGTCTTCACTTGAAATAAATGACCTGCTCCTTATCCACCTTTTTCCAGTAATTCATCTCTCTTATATCCTTTACACTACTTCTACACAATTCTTTACTAAGTCTGTTTCAACCTACTCATACCCTTATATATAGAAGTTGAAATGTTAGCTGAAAATGTACATTCTTTAAAGCAGAACCCACTTTTAACATTACTAAACTCTGCACATGTCTACAGTATCTGCAGACCTTCGTAAGTGAACTTTACATTGCTGTACAGTTCTTGTTAGGGATAGGGGTAGTTTCACTGATATGGTAAACTCCCAAATAATATTTCCTCTGCTACTACAGGTTGCTACCTTGTCTACAGCTTATAGTCTTTGAGAGTTGTTTAGAGTACCAAAAGGTTAACTAATTTGCCCATTGCTACACAGTCAGTATGTTTCTGAAGTGGGACCTAAACCCAGCTCTCCCTAGCTTTGAAGTCATTTCTCTATCCATTTCACACACTGCCTTAAGAAAAAAAAACACTAACTTTAAAGCTTACTCCCAGGACAGCCTATCAATATTGCTTATAAAATATGGTTATCTACCAGCACTGAACACATTTTCTTCAGATGTGGTCTGACCAGAGCGAAGTAGAGGTAGGACTTCTCTCTTTCTAGACCCTATGCCTCCCTAACTGTAGCCTAAATGTACATCAGCTTTTCTGGTTGTTTTATTATACCATTCCAGGCTGCCATATAAAATGATTTTACAATCCACTCTCTAGGTACCACCTAACTGCTAAACTTAATGGAGAATTATCATCCAAATATAAACTAAAGCAAGGAATATTGGCAAGCATTATCCCATTCAGATCCTGCCCCTACAGAAAGCAGCCTGTGGATAGTCGAACAATGAGAAAGTGAGAGGCATCTCTTCTATTCTCAGTCTTAAAGAAATCACAGCGAAACTAAACTTTGTGCTTTGGAAGCAGGCGTGAGGCAAAAACCTCTTGTGCTCTGATACAGCCAACCAAAAAAAGCACAAACTCCGTAAGGCCATGTAACCATTTGGCTACTAAATGCCTAGATTAAGACAAAAGGTCGCCAATACCTCCAACATACAAGAATACCTACTTAATATTAGAGCTGATAGTGCAATTCTTCTATCTTTGGAGAAATAACTGAAACATGAAAACTGAACTGATTCTGGATGGGGTAATATTAAATGTTTCCAATTCATTTATTTTGAGAAGACTGAAAGTATAAGAAGAATTCAGTTATTTCTTTAAGGAGATTAAAATGAACAATAAATTTTAAGTAAAACAGAAATTTCACCAAAAAGTTAAGAAGAATATTATAAAATATTTATAAATCGTATAAGATCAAAGATTCAGGCAAAGGATCATAGCCAGGAAAGAGAATAAGACTGAATCACATTGTAGTAAATGGGAAGTAGTAATCTTAACTTTTAAAAATTTTATTTATTGCTCTTCCATAAAATGATACTGGAAAGACTAGTTCATCTCTACTCTTCTTAGACACAGACATTTAAATCTGTGAAAAATTACTATACTGTTTATCTGGTGGGCTTTATCTGGTGCTGTTGTTTAAGAAAAAGAAATAACAATCAGATCAAACAAGCTAAGTTTTCTCAAACTGCAGCCCAAGAACTTGCTTATCTGTCCTCCAGAGATTAAGCTAAACTACTCAACAGGGAATAGAATTTAGAGCACCAGCAATTTTTCTAAAGATGTCCTGCACAAAAAAAAAGTATAAGAACTACTGGACAAGCAATTACTCCCATTTAGACTTACTGTTTTTTCAGTATCCTCTGGCCTCTTCTTTTTGGACTCCCACACTCAGAACCACTACTTGCCTTCAAGGAAGACAGTACAAAAAGGGGAGAGAGAGAAAAAATAAAGCAGGTAAGAGTTGTTGGGTTTTTTTTTTGTTTAAGTTTGTGGTCCTTATGAATGACATTCTAACTTTGGGATTAGGAACCTAGTTCATATACCACCTTCAGCATGAGAGACTGGCTCTAACCTAAGCAAGCATTTCCTTGGGGGTAGGGAAGTTGTCATCAAAATCAAAATGTAACTTTTGGTCATTTCTCTTCTTCTCTTCTGTAGTAGTTAGCTAGCAGTTCTACTGAAATATTTAGAGATACATGACATTTTCTCTCATGTTTTCCAGTTAATGGGGTAATACAAGTAACATGGAATTTTAAAAAAGTATTGAAGGTCCAAAGGATCAGTCTAATGTTATTATACCACAAAGTATATGAGAGACTATCACTCATTAATTACCAAATAATTGAATGACATTTACTTGTAACTTACATACAAACAGTACTTTGCTACAACAATTATGCAAAAGAAAGTCAATATTCAAATATTCTTAAACAACCACCAGTTCTATTTTCTACAACTGGATGGAGGATGGCATGCCAAGCAAGAAAAAGTTTCAGGTCTAATACTGCCTTGGAGCAGTGTTTCCTCATTTGGTTACAGAATATCTTGGACCTTAAAATAAATTAACAAAACCTCTATGATACATTTCCCGCCCTCCCCCGCCCCCAATCCCTATTCACAGTGCACAGACTACACAAGGTACCACAGAATACAGCGTGGGAAGTGCTCCCTCCCTTATCTTCTTACCTCTTCTTTAATATTAAATCTAGATGGTTCTTGACGGCTCCGATTTGACCTCCTAACCCCATACACATCAGGATATTCTTCCCACATCTGAAAAATAAGAGACTCTTAGAGGAGCTGCTTCACCTATTTAATGTCTTGTTTTGAGAACTTTCAATAATTACACTAAGAATCATTTGGGTTTTATAAGGTCTGTTTGTTTCAGGTTGTTAAGGCTATTATTAAAGCAACAAACTTTTAAAATACAAGAAACAGGATCACCTAGGAACAAATTCAGAGACATGGGTCTATAGACTGCTTTTCTTACATATTTACAAATAGCTTTATATATTCTGTCCATATGAATAACACTCAAATGATACTTCCACTTACCTTTTCTAAGACTTCTTCAACAAACATTCCTCAGTGTCAAATAAAGTACATAGAAAACTGTATGACATTATAATGTGGCTATCTTCAACTCTAAGAACAATCTGTGTGTTTATATGTGTGTGTATACACATACATACAGTACACACACATACATATATACACATATATGTATATATGCATAAAGACACAGAGGAATACTAAGCATTTGCATTTTCCTGCTGGTATAATTAAAGAATATAACGGGAGGGGGAGGGGTTGGGGTAAAGTTAGTAGAGACTGGCCATTTCTTTGGTTTAAGGAATCCCTTATGTGAAAACTCTAAACTGAAGTGGATCTCATTGGCACATAGCCAATATGGGTCAGAAGCAGAACTTGAACCTGGCTCTGCTTGAGCCCATGCCCTAATGCTACATATCAGTGCATTATTCACAATAATAAAATAAATGACACTAATATAGCCCTTTAAAATTTATAAGACACTTCAATCTGAGCCTCACAAAAACCCATGAGAAAGGTATTTTTATTACTGTCTCCATTTAATAAATAAAGAATTTGGACCCAAAGAGCGATTTACCCATCCTCTCTCCAATCTTCAATCTCTCCCCATGTATTTCCCTAACATACAGGTAGGGCCATATCAAAAATGAACTTATTAGTTAGAGTGAGTGTTGAAAACTAAAAATTAATTAATTTTTAAAAAGAAAATGAACTTATTTTTCCAATCAAATCCACTTCTCTTGCTGATTTCCCTCCTTTTCTAAGCGACGTGGCCCTTTATTGTTGACTCTTACTTCATCCTTGCCTTCCATATCCCAGAAGTACAAAATTCAATTCTTTTTCAGCAATCTTACTTCTATCTTCACCTCTGCACTTCCACGTCATCACCTGAATACAGTCCCTAGACCTGTAACAATAGCATCCTGACTTATACTCCCACCTCTAGTCTCTACCTATTCTAATCCATCCTTTATACTGTTGCCAGAGTAATTTTTGCTATACAAAAATCTTTTTGGGTCTCTCTTCAGTTCCTTAGCTGCCATTCAAAGACCTCTACACTTCGGCTTTATACTACTACTCTCCATTTCCTTTAATTTGCATGTGATCACACCACTGCCTATGGACCTCCGCAGACACATCCCCCCACTCCCTCAACCTTCCCCTCAATTCTCCTATTCCTCCTGCCTCAGGGAATTCTACCAATGACCTTGACCCCATCTCAAGAATGTCATTCCAATGATCAATCCCTTGTCTAATCTTGGCACACACTGTCTCTACTGACTTCTTCCTCTCTGACTACAGATATGCTCATCTCCTCTATCAAAAAAAAAATTCAATTTATCAACTCACGATTAAGAACTAACCTTTATTATGTTACTTGAATTCTTTTTCACTATGGAAAAACCTTCATTTACAAAAAGCTGGGGTGCATATAAAAGTTATGTTTACACTATATTATAGTCTATTAAATGTGCAATAGTATTACATCTTTAAAAAACAATACACAAATCTTAATTTTAAAATACTTTAACTAAAAAATGCTAACCATCATCTGAGCCTTCAGTGAGTTATAATCTTTTTGCTAGTAGAGGGTCTTGTCTCAATACTGATAGCTGCTGACTAAACAAGGTAGTAGTTGCTGAAGGATGGGGTGGCTGTGGCAATTTCTTAAAATATGACAGCAATAAATTTTGCCCCACTGACTGACTTATCCTTTCACTCGAACACTTAGAGGCTATTATGTGTTATTAATTGGCCTAATTTCAATACTCTTGTGTCTCAGGGAACATGGAGGCTAGGGAAGAGAGACACAGGGAAACAGCTGGCTGGTGGAGCAGTCAGAACACACACAACATTTACCTATTAAATTTACCGTCTTATATGAGTGCAGTTTGTGGTGCCCCAAAACAATTAACAACAAAGAACACTATTTCAAACTTGATAATTACCAAAATGTGACACAGAGACACAATATGAGCACACGCTACTAAAGAATGGAACCAACAGAACTGCTTGACACAAAGTTGCCACAAACCTTCAATCCATAAAAAATGTATTATCTATGAAGTGCAATAAAACAAGCTATGCCTACATATAAGCTGTATAGGAATTTTTTGACAAGTAAATTAAAACCACAGTTAAAAATTGATTAAGACTTAGGTTAGACCTTAAGACCAAAAACTAGTGAAATGCCCATTACATGATTATTAAGATACCATTTTATTCATATCATTTGCTTTACTTTTCATTCTTTGATATAACCATCTTTTTTCTTCCACCTATCTTTAATAAAAACTGTAATCAGCACTCTCAGTTAATAGAAATAATTTAGTGGAAATTTCACAGACTTCCAGGAATATCCTTTATGTTTTGGTGAAGATATCGATCTTATCTAAGGAAAAATCACTTATGAACTTGATGATTAATTCTCTTTTGAGCTGTTATATTAATTCTCAGAAGAAAGAGTCATGCAATAATGTTTATAGTAATATATGCCTGTTTTACAACTTCTCCTACTTCTGGTTTCCTTCCTAATAGCTGTGGTCACCCTCCCATGACTCTGAATAAGCATGAGGTTTACCTAAACTCTAACCCCAAAACAACATTAGAACATCACTCCCAAGCACAAATAAGAGCTAGCCTCATCCTTTCAACACACAGTCCGCCTTCCTTCACCTTAAAACCCTTTCCTGTCTGTCTCCATAAATGCCATTAACAGTTGTGTGCATTTCTGGGCAGGGGCCATCCTTCAACTTCCTTTCCCTATGTAAGACCAATTCCCTCATCATACCTTCTTTTTCCCCAGATAGGACTGCTCCAGGTTCAACTCCTCTCTAATTTTCTTGAGATAAACTTTTGCTGTAAACATGGAGTTCTAAGCTAATTATCACATACTATTTGTCAAAGGCACCTAACATACTGCCTATTGAAAATTTTACATGTCTGAAAAGGTCTCAATCCCATACTAACAAATTCTAATCTACCCAAGTAAACTAAAAAAGACATTTGACAAAAATAAGTAGTTTGTCTGCTTTATTTATAACTTTGCCTTTTGTTGCACCTTCATAATGACTGGAAATTTAAGCCAAAAATAAATGCATTCCCCCTAACCACCAAATCCTAAATGTAGTGACACGGATAGTTAAGCATTTTCTGCTTCCTCCCTCACTTTTGTTACTACTGAAAAAAAATTTAGATCAGTATGGAAGGAAGCAAATAATAACTGAATGTTGAATTAATATAAATTCTCTATCCAGAAGAAAGATGTTAACATATCAACAAGTTTTCATCTTTCAAGTACAATGGAAATGAAGATTTGACAGAGGATTCTTAAAACACACCAGATTTGGATTTCATGAAAATCAGAAATACCTTTTTAACATCAGCTATCCGTTCCTTCTTAGAGGCTGGCTTTTCTTTGGCTTCCGGTGGGGTTTGCTGGGATTTGGAACCTGCTGATTCGCTTTCAGACTCAGTCTGACTCTCTGAAGATTCAGAACTACTGTTTGATTCGCTGCCATGTCCACTGCCTGGCTCACTGCCCTGTTCACTTTCAGACTGGCTAGCTGAGTCTGAGCCTGATGCTTCTTCAGATGCTGAATGACTTATTTAAAGGAGAAAAAAATTAGGCTGTTATATTAATCTGATAAAGAAACCAGAAAAATATCATTAAGGTCATTAATTACAGGAATCTTATTCATATATTACTTTTCTTAAACACTCTTTATCAAAAACACCATCCACACTTCCATCATACTCTTGACACTCCTATGATGTAGCCAATACTATGCATACTTTATATTGCACATCTCCACTCCAGTGCTCAGTACAGCATTTGTAGCTTTTGTATGGAAACTGTGGTAACGTTAAATCTCATCTTAACAAGTTTTTGCTGTATGGGTAGACAGTGGTGTAATACCAATTAAATTCTTTAAGACTTACTTTCAAAACCTGTAAAGTGAGGATAATAAGACTTACACTGTCTACCTCAAAGAATAGTTGTAAGGAAAGTACTTTTTAAATAAGAAACCACTGTTAAACTATTACCATATTAATCATTACTAAAAAGCTAAACTAGGTATAACATTGCTGAATCACTTTTGCTTTCATTTTCTATCCTACAAAATCAGAACAGCTTTTTTTGCAGCAGCAATCTCTAAGTCAGCAAACTATCTGAACTCATCTGACCATGAAGCATCATTTCACAGCCACAAGCGGAACCTGACAAAAGATGAATGGGCACAGACCTACTCGAACGACTGCATGTGTCCATCCATGTGGCCAGCAGGTGGGGCCCTGAACAACAGTCTAGCCTGCAGTTCATTGTGTATACCACAGATGACAGATAACCCTGGGTCCTCCTAACTAGTCACTCTTGTGAGTATACCCACTCTATATCCTATACTGTGACACCGATACTCACAGTAGCATGCCCAGATTTTCTAGTACATTCTCAATGTTTTCCCTTTTAATACTGAAGGGCAAGATGATATAATACGTAGATAATTAGACTTAGAGACAGGAGGACCTTGGTTCAAATTCTACCTCAGACATTTATTAACTGTGTGACTGTAGGCAACTCTTTGAATAAACCTCTCTTGACCTCAGTTACCACATTTGAAAAATGTAGTTAATACCTATAGTGCTTAACTCATATGGATAATTATAAGGCTCAAATGGTATAATGTACATAAAGCACTTTGAAACCTAAAAATGCTACATAAATGTCTTTTTTGTTACTATTTCTGACTCCCCTGGTTATCTTAACTTATTGATAGGTATATCTATCAATTATGCCAGGTCCTAATCCGCTACAAACTGAAACATACGGCTAAAAAACTAACTTGGGGCAAAGATTTTTGTGCAAAATAATCCAATTTCACATTGCTCCTTCAATTTTTATCCTTTAGCAAATAAAGAATACTGTTCTATGGCTGGTAAGATGTAAACTGTTTTAAGAATTCAATGTACTCCATTTCATTTGTTATTTTACAGCCATCACACTCTTATTTTATCCTGTAAATTAATCAGAAAAGGATATTGCCCATAGTATGGGCATACCTTTTTGTTTTTTAAACCAATTGTCACTGACTCTAAAGGAAAAAAATGAATGGAGAGCCATATATAAAAAGCAACTTACTTTTAGGAAGCAGCATAATGTCACAGAAAATGAAATGAGTTCTAGTCTTCCCTGTACCTACTGTATGTTAGCTGTGACCTTGGACAACCAATGAGCACTTATTATGGCCCTCTGCTAAATCCTGGGGATACAAAGAAAAGCTAAAAACAGTTCTTGACTTCATGGAGCTCACATTCTAATTGGGGAAAAAAAAAAAACATTTTATAAAAAGCTAGGTCCATGCAAAGTACATCCAAAGTAGATGAGAGGTAATCCTAGAGAAAGGCCCTAGCACAAATAGGATTTAGATGAGACTGAAAAGAAGCCAAATAAGAGGCAAAGGAAAGCAGAAAGAGTATTCCAGGCATGGGGGACAGTCTATTTAAAAAGGTCAGTATAGCTGGAATGTTAAATTCATGGACGGGAGGGAAGTATAAAAAGACTGGAAAGGTAGTATTTGTACAAGAATATTTATAGCAGCTCTTTTTTGTGGTGGCCAAAAATTAGAAATTGAAGGTATGCCCATTAACTGAGGAATGGCTGAAAAAGTTGCAGCATGATTGTAATGGAATATTACTGTGCTATAAGAGATGACGAGCAGTTATTTTAGAAAAACCTGGAAAGAACATGAACTGATACAAAGTGAAGTGAGCAGAACCAGGAGAACTCTGTACACAGTGACAGCAATATTGTACAATGAACAACTGTGAATGACAGAGCTCTTCTCAGCAGTGCAATGAACCAAGACAATCCCAAATAACTCATGATGAAAAATGCTATCTGCCTCCACAAAAAAAACCGATATTTTCTGAATACAGACTAAAGCATGCTGTTTCCTTCTTTCCATCTTCTTGCATAAAATGATTTATGTGAAAGTGTTCTACATAATTACACGTTTATAACCTGTATCAGGCCACTTGCCATATCAGGAAAGGAGGCAGAGGAGGGAAGGAGGAATAGAATTTGGAACTCAAAACTTTTTTTTAAAAAAAGAAATGTTGGGACAGCTAGGTGGCGCAGTGAATAGAACACTGGCCCTGGAGTCAGAAGGACCTGAGTTCACATCAGTGCTCAGATACTTACTGTATAACTTTGGGCAAGTCACTTAACCCCAAATGCCCTGTCTTCCCCCCTCCAAAAAAAAGGCAAAAATGAAACAAACAAAAAGAATCTTAAAAACTGTTTTTGCATGTAATTGGGGAAAATACGAATAAAAATAAAAACAAAATGATGGGGATGGGAAAAAAAAAGACTGGAAAGGTAGGAAGAGGACAGGTTATTACATATGACATTGTATTTTATTCTAGAGATATTAGGCAGCTACTAGAGTTTATTTAGTAAGGGGATGATACACTAGACCAATATGAAAATCACTTTAGCAGCTATGTGGAAAATCAATTTGTAAACTTTCAGTGAATGGCTCCAAATTTTCCAGTGAAGTAAGAAGTCCTCAGCAGAAAGTGTAGAGTAGCTGCAGTAGTAGGCGAGAGGAAAAAGAAGAAAATCCGGAGTAGATGCAATGGAGTGAGATAGTAAACTGATTAGGGAGGAACAGAAAGACAGTCTAATAGGAGAGGGTCCAGGTAAGATTGGATAATATAATATAATATACATGTACAGTAGAACCAATCAGCAGTTTGATGATTTCCTCCAGAAGCATGTACATAAAGAGTCAGAAGATAGGAAAAATCCAGAGTTGGGGTTCTAAAAGGGATACTCAGTAATAGAATAAAAAGGAGAGGAACTGGAAACTAAGTTGAATTAGTTCACCAAAGGGTCAAGCCAGTAAAGGGAGAGTATAGCCAGTGCAGAGGTAATGGCCTGGAAAAGAACTGAGGGGATGTAAGGAATGGAGATCAGGGGTTGGAAAAACAGAATAATAAAAGATTATCACCAAATAAAGCAATATGGGACTTCATGAACATGGAAGTGTAACATTTCTGGATGCTAGCAAGATCACAAGGGCATGATCATCTGCACATGAACTGGAACAAAGAAGTAGGTCAAGTGAATTGAGTAAACTGAAGAACTGAAAAGTTAGGGTATCAATATGTATAACGAAGCCCCCTAATATGAGGGGAGAAGTTGGGATAGAAAGACAGTGAGTCAAGTCCTGAACTAACTGTAGAAAGGAAAATGTGAATTGGGTGATATACAAAAGTTGTTAAATTATTCAATTTCTCTGGCCCTCAGCTATAAAATGAGAATAACACGTTACCTACCCAAAAGCCAGAGAGCAGACTAGGTAATTTAAAATCTATTCTAGATTAAGTCCTTGTTCATCACACCCCATCCCCTCTCTCCCATTGCAAGCACACTCTTCTCTAATGTATATCAGCACCTGGATGATGGCCCTGGGTTCAAGCATCTCCTCTCTGACCTTAATGAATAATAAGTTTTCATATTTATACAGAGCTTTAAGGTTTGGAAAAGGCTTTCCCCATAACCTCTAAGGATATACTATATAAATACTATTTTTCTCCATTGTATAGATAAGGAAAATGGGGCTCTAAGGTTAACTGTCAAGCCTCCAATTATACAACTAATAATAACTGACATTTATAAAGTCTTAAAGCCTTTATATACATTATCTTACCCTTAAAACAATCTTTCTGTGTAGGTACTATTACCCCCATTTTACAACTGAGACTCATAAACAGTTTAATAGACTCAGAAAGGTTAAGTGACTTGTCTAGGGTCACAGAGTTAATAAGAGGTTTAGGATAGGTTTAGAACCCTAGGCTCCTGATTCTACTCCCAGTCCAGAGCACTTAACCTCTGAGTCTCAGTATTCTCAGCTATAAAATGGGGATTATAACACTTGTACGACTAAGGGCTATTAACTGCGAGGATCAAATGAGACTGTGTATATTAAAGTGCTTACGAAAATCTTAAAATTCTCTATAGTCAGTTATTATAGAAAAATTAAGCATTCAATCAAACATTTAAAATTAAGAACAAAGAATACTGGCTCAATTCATTCAGTAAGGACTTAAAATCATTTTGCCTACATGCCAGGCACTGTGTAAGACACTGAGAATACAAAGGCAAAACAAAGTAGTGTCTCTCTTCAAGGAATTTACATCCTATGAGATAGGAGAAAACTTACACAAGTAAATACAAAATATAGAGAAAAATAAATACATGGCAGCTTCTGGGAGGGTCAGGAAAGGTCTCTTGACGGAAGTGGCACTTAAGCTGAGACTTTAAGCCAACTCAGAGGAGTTTAAGAGGCCAAAGTCCTCCAGGAGGGAGTACATTCCTGGCACAGGAGCAGTCTGTGCAAAGACAGACACCGGAGGGTCACAGAGAAAATGTCTCCTGTGACATCAGCAAACAGTGTACTTGGGCTGCAACATGAGCTTATGCAAAAGGAAGTGTGTAATAAGCCTAGAAGGGCAAATTAGATTAGAGTCAGACTGTGAAGAGTTTTAAATACCAAAAAGAAGATCTTATATTTTACCAGTTAAATATAAAGACTGAAATATGTAGTTTAGTTGTGCATTTCAGTTAGAATTTCAAAAAAGAAGCAAATAAGGAAATTCAAATTCTTTAACTTCTTCATCCTTCATCACAAAGTCCTTTCATCTCCTTCCCCCAAGGTCCCAAGGTCATGCCAGAATTATTGTAATAGCCTATCAAATTGGTCTTCCTGCCTTCAACCGATCTTCTGTGTAATGGGGATAGTAAAACATTACTTCTTTCATGCCATTCCTTCAAGAATCTCCAGCCTCTCCTTACTGTTACAAATTCAAGCTTTCTGCCTACTTATAGTAATATACCCTCTTGTACTACAAGGGCAATGAGAATTATAAAACAGATTATAAAGACTTTCAATTTTCAGAAATTTTATGATATGTTTTTCAACTATCCTAAAAGGTTTTTCTAAACAGAAATAAAAATTCTTAAAATCTAAACAGAAGAAATCTCAACATTTCTAAATCAACAAGTATTAGCATAGTTAAGGTAACTGGGAAAGAAAAAAGAGGAAATGTAAGAAATTTTATTTGTAAGGTATAATGGAAAGAGCCCTCAAAAATACATGGATGAACTACCAATAACTTTTGTCCTTAAAGAGGGTCACTTCTGTGGATTCAGGTCTCCTATAAAGGAAGATGTCTCAGGATATGAGCCCTCCCAGTTCTAGCATTCTAGCATACTACACTTGGCAAGTTAATCCTTTGAACTTGTAAATGAGTGAAATAAAAATTGCTACAAACCCAAGGTAAAATGCAAGTTGTACTAGTCAGATGTGGGTATTAAGCATTCTGGTCAAGGTACAAAGTATAACTTTGAAGAGGGGGAAAATGGTTTTATTTTTCACATTCCTGATAATAAAAGGACTCAGTATCATTCCAAAATCCTTTTAGAAATGATGAAACATGAGGTTACTGAACCCTTTCTCTGAGAGAAATATAGGGCAGGTTATATTAAGACTTATTCTTTGAGTTTAAACTTTGGTTTAAAAACTGCATTTTCCGAGATGGATACCAGAGGGCAGCATTGAAACATTTTATTAAAAAAAAAAAAAAACACCACAGCTTCAGAAATAACTACAGGGCTCTCTGCCACAAAGAATCCATTTTAGGACAACGGACTGCTCCTCCATTTTACAATCCCTATTAAGCTTATACTTTCCTCTGCCACTTAATAAGCTTGCAAAATGGAGGAAAACTATTTTCAAAACTCATCATTTGTTGTTTTTCTTAGTGATTCTGTTTTCCACAACAGGTTTAAAATGGATTCTGTGATTTGATTTTCAAGAAGATCAACGATTTACAATCCATCCAAAACTTTTAGCCATTTCTTTTTATTATTTCATTTGTTTACCAAGTTGAACATTATTAAGTAAGAATTACATCCAGCATCCAAATAAAATAATGATTAAATCCTTATTTGTCATTTGTGAGATTGGAAGAAACAAAGTTAAAAACTAGCTGTTTTCTCTCTTCTGTTAGTGTAGGAGGAATAAGTTCTACCTAGACCAGGTTAATACATGGCATTACTGAATCCAATCCTAGGTCCTCATTAAATAGTTGTTTTCTGAAAAGCACTGGAAACTCAGAAAAAAGCTAATGAAAAAAGTCTTCAAGGAGTTTATAATAAGTTTACATCTTCAAGGAGGGAGTACATTTACTGCCAAGACCCAACTGGTAGGGAAGTTTGACTAGAAGTTTTTAAAGAATACGAAGAGAAATGATCTAGAATTGTTTGGAAAGGCTAAGAGCCAGACTGAAGAACTTTAAATGCTAAGCTGTGAAGTTTTTTATTTTATTCTTAAAGCAACAGAAAATCATTGCATGTTCCTGAGTAGGAGAATGACATGGTGATTTAGTGACTTGTGATTTAGGGAGAGTCTTTTGAAAACTACTTGAAAGGTAAATTGGTGGGGTGAGAAAATAGAAGCCATCAGTCCAATTATGGGGTTGTTGCATACATCCAGTTAAGAGGAGAGAAGGAAATCAGAGGGATGGCCATGTGAGTGGGCAAATAGGGATTTAAACTATGTTGTAGAGACAGAATTTGCAAGACATAGTAACCAACTGGATATGGAGGATGGAGAAGAAACAGGAGCAGATGCTGACCCTGAGTTTGCCTGGAACAATAATTAAAAGAAGATTATTAAAGTATGAGAAGAAATCTGAAATTCTCAACACAATTATAAAAGGATACTGAAAGAGCCTGATATTCTGAATCACCACCAATTCAGTGAAGATATTAATTTGAGGTTTATTTTTCATTCAACTTTTGCTCCTAAGCATGAAATTTTCAAAAGATAGCATGACATAGTATCATAGAACTTTGGTCTTAGAAGTTCACAGTCTACTCCTTAGCTAAGCAGCATTCAATTCAAATCAATCTAGGCAGGGGTTAATACATACATGTACAGATGTATATACATAAACATGCATACATGTATATATTTTACTAATATACAGTGACATCCAAAATACAAAGCAATGTGTTATATGAGTTCCCAAGTGGAGGAGGTAGCTTCTGGGCTTTAAGGGATGTGTAGGAAGTACCTACATCCTAAATAAGGATGTGTATCACTTCCAATGATAGGACATTCAGTACCTCCCTCAAAATCTGTTCCACTTTGGGGCAACAGTTAAATTTGACCATGTCACTTCCTTTAATCAAAAATCTCCTGAAATCTCTATGTTGTCTATAAAATAAAATACATATACCTTAGCTTAACATTTAAGGACAACTGGATCCCAACATTTTAGACTACTTCATACTACTCTCTTTCATGTATTTTAGTTTCTAGCCAAATTGAACTACTTGTTATTTTTTTAAATATACGTGCATTCTCCCACTTCCATATATTCACAAATATGATCCTCCATGCCTAGATCCTCCACATCTTCTCAAACCAGTCTTTGAGAATCCTTCCTTTCTTCATCTTAACTGCCTCTTCATTAATTCTTTCCTCATACTCTAAAGTGTATGTGTTCATTCCTCCTCAGATTTTCCTAAAACACTTCACACTATTATAGTTTGTATTATACTTAACTATGCACATGTATTTTCCTGTAGTCTTCTTCTCCACCCTATCCCTCACCCAGCAAAGTAGACTCCTTTAAAAGTCAGGGCCAGTAATTTTCAAATCCTTATATCCCCAAGTATTCAGTACAGTATCTTATACACAGGATGGCCCAAATAAACTTTTCCAAAAAAAATCACAGAATTTGAAATTTGGAAGGGAATTCAGAGTACATTTAATCTAACCCGTT
Organism: Pseudocheirus occidentalis; assembly: GCA_028646575.1. Taxonomy (NCBI): domain Eukaryota; kingdom Metazoa; phylum Chordata; class Mammalia; order Diprotodontia; family Pseudocheiridae; genus Pseudocheirus; species Pseudocheirus occidentalis. The sequence continues at coordinate 103,825,080 of CM053598.1, read as the reverse complement.
CTTGAATTTCTCACTGTAACATACCCAAATGTGTGCTGACTGTCCAGCCTCTGTCGAACACCTTCACACAAGGGAAACTAACCATCCCTTTGAGCAGCCCATTTCCTTTTTGAACTCTAATTATTATGAATTTTTCCTGACATCAAAGTGAAATTAGCTCTTTGCAACTTACTCATTATTCCTGGTTCTTCCATCTGGGGTCAAACAGAATAAATCTATCTAGTCTCTGCCCTCAAATACTTGAAGACAGTTACCACACTCCCCCCAACACCACCACCTCAAGTACTCTCTTTTCCAAGCTACACATTCCCAGCTCCTTCAACCAACCTTCATAACATGAACTCAAGATCTGACACCATCTGGGCTGCTCTTTTCTGGACATTCTCTAGCTTATTAACATCTTTCTTGAATAAAACATCAGATTTTTTAAAAACTATATTGATCAGCTTTACTGAATTTTTTTCCTCTTTCTCTTTTCTTTAAAAAAAAGTCTTTTGTCATAAAGAATGGATGGATCTCTGGGGGGAACATCAGAGGGGAACTAAAGGAAGATCACAGAATCAAGGAGTTATATGGGATCTCGGAGTTGGAGTCGTACTGACCTAACGATCTGTCAAACTCCATCTTATCCTGAGTCTTCCTACTGTACCCAGCATCACACTTAACTGTTCAATAAATGTTTGCCCCAAATGAATTGTTATTTCAATTGATACAGTCTCTGTGCCTACTTACCAACAGGAAGTTGTCACATAGCCTAGTCCACATAGTCCTCTCCAGGTCCTTTAACCTTTTCTCATATGTACTCTAATCAGAAGTAATAAAGCTATATTACTGGGCCTATGCTGATGTGTTAGAGTCACAGCACCTACATGTTCTACTGCTAGCCAGATTATTGCTAATTCAATACAGATTAAAAGCCAAAACTTGTATTTTGACCCAGAGTCAAAATGAAGAAAAGGCCTCCCCTTGGACTAAACTGAGGTTTGTTGGAAATCAAGGGGTGGAAAGTTTGTGTGGTTTTCTAAGAACTTTATTTGGAGACTAAAGTTAATGGTTACCCCATGAGTGGAAGATCAGTA